>JANPWX010000019.1:1944972-2084551 GCA_024734555.1 Trochalopteron elliotii
CCCTTCCCCTTCCCTCCCCTTCCCCTTCCCCTTCCCCTTTTCCTGTCCCTCTCCCTTTCCATTTCCCCCAGCTGCCCCAGAAGCC
This sequence comes from Trochalopteron elliotii, assembly GCA_024734555.1. Taxonomy (NCBI): domain Eukaryota; kingdom Metazoa; phylum Chordata; class Aves; order Passeriformes; family Leiothrichidae; genus Trochalopteron; species Trochalopteron elliotii. The sequence goes on from JANPWX010000019.1 coordinate 1,945,058, forward strand.
AGAGTATACAGATTATGAGTATATTTAATATTTTATGTGTGTCAGCTGGGTTGGTGGATCTGGAGGCTGCCCTCTCATATAACAGATGCTATCTCCATAACAGCTTCATCTAAGTTGAATGAAGATCAAAGTTCTATCATCCCACTTTTAGATATCTACAATGTATAATTTATATTACAGCTAATTTTTAGAGTATTTTAGATTAAGAGAAATAGACACTTATGGAGCATCATTCATCTGATCTGCTTTTAAAACTCTACAAGAATATGAATCTGTCCCAAATACATGTATGGCAGCATCTGCACTAAACTAAGGAAGCCCATGGGCTTGAACTCTGGCACATACAGACCTTTTCATGTTTAATCTCTCCTTAGCACGATTCAAAAGGGTGTCAGCCCAGGTTCTCCCAAGGAAAACCTAGAGGTTCTCTATTCGTCCAACAGAAGGCGTAAGGGATTGTCTAGAAAATAAGGAAAGGGAAGAGATTTTTGAAACTCAAAGATGTCATCAGGTCTGCTGGTTGGTTGTTACCCCATTTTATGTACTAATACAAACACAGATTCAGCAAATTCCCTAAATTGAAAACTGCAAGTCCAAATTTACAGCAAAGCCTCAGATGATGATCTGTTTTGGTAAACTGATTCAACCTGATGTTTCATTCAACTGCTTCTACCTCAAAATTTTCAGAGAACTTTACAGTGACAGTATATCAATATTTCAAATACGTCACTTTACAGTGACACTGTATCAATATTAACAGCCCTGTTATATACTCTACTTTAGTGGGGTGCATACACACTTCTGATACCAAAGATGTGTAGAAAACGTTTCCAGAGACATGCACAATATCTTTGCTTTTGCTTTTTGCTTTTTTTGCTTTAAAAATGCGATAAAATGAAAATCTGACCAAGCAGATGAAACACTCTCAAGAGCAAAATACAGCCACAATGATATCCAAGCTAGATTACACTCTTCTCCTATTTCCAAACAACAGAATCACTATACACATGCAACACAGTTGACCTTTACATGGAAAATCACTATGTTTGGTATGCTTTGAACTAGCAGTTTCCAATGGTGGAATTGTCTTCATGAAAAACCTGTAGAAATTTCTTTTAAGGTGTATCAATATAATACGAGATATTGACCCAGCAATACTTTTGGTAGTTCTTTGGGTGAGTAGTGGGTCTCACCTGTAGTAATGTCACAAGTATGATTCTCTATATATAATAATCAACCATTTTTATTGCACCAGCAGCCTGTAAACAGTTAGCATGGATGCCTGAGCCAAGATGTCATGTTCTACCTTGTGATACACTATTCACTAAGTGTGCTGCTGTGGTTTCATGTGGCAGGCATCTAAACCCTACTGACATATTTGCGCATTCCCTCAATGGGATGGGGGACAGAATCAGAAAAAAAGGTAAAACTCAAGGGTTTATATAAAAACAGTTTAACAGCACAGTAAATCAAGGGAAAATAATAATAATAGTAAAAGAATATACAAAACAAATTATTCACAATGCAATTGTTGACCACCCAGCTGGTCCCCGAGCAGTGGGCCATCAACCACCCTGCCATTTCATCACAAATTTTACTGTTCAGTCTGACGCCATATGGTAGGAATACCTTTTTGGCCAGTTTGGATCAGCTGTCCTGGCTGCATCCCCTCTCAAATTCTTGTACCTCCAGCTTCTTGCTGGAAGAGAAGAATAAAAAACTGAAAACAAAAACATGGTCCTAAATCCAAACCACAGTACTATACCAACTGCTCATAAGAAAAGTAGCTCTTATCCAGACGAAAACAAGACATATGCAGGCTGATGTTACTATCTGGGCTAGGCTGTCTCCCAGCAATCCAGGTAGGACCATTACTCATCATGGCTCATGTACAGGAAACTGCTCCTGATTTCCACACCAAGAGCTCATTGTAATTGCAGCTCAGATTGTTGCAATTATTGCATTTCATTAAGTCACACAGAACAAGTCCTTCTTCGAGGTCATTCCTTTCTATACTGTTTTATCAGCTAAAGGAAAAGGAGAATGAAAGTCACTGAAAAAGAAAATGAAAAAGATCTATTAGGTCATCTGCTCCTTCTCTCTGCCAGAGTGTGATTTTTCCTTGTTGTTCACTTGAGCATGTTTTTTCAAGTCTAATTTAAAGTCATATCTAAGAGTTTTCCATTAATTTCCATAGGAAACAATTCCATAGACTAGTTGACTTGTTCAAGATGATTTTTCTGCTTCATGTAACATTTTATTTCTCTTCATTTTATTCTTTGTCTCCTAACGATAAGTTCTTAAAATTATAATGTGATAAATAGCCTTTTACTATCCTTGATGTTTATACTCTGCAAATACTCATAGATTATTATATCTCTAGCAAATTTGTCTGCCAAGAACACACATTCAAACATTCTATTGTTTCAAAAACCCCGGAAATTTTATAACACATAGAAAGGGATATACCCAGAAATTCAATGAGTCAAGAATTTACCCATAATATAAACTTTTAAAAGAGAAAGTTTATTCCTGTAGTAAATATGAAAGTATTCAGGAGACTTATAACCAAGTGAGATACTGAGAAATCTGATTGCATATATTGGAGTGCAATTCTATAGTGTCATGCCTGAGAGGACAACATAGCCTTTATTTATAAATCAGGCAAATGGAATGGTCTGGGAGAGCACAGGAAGTTGTGTAACAGTGTTCTAAAGCTGAAGGTTTCATTTAATAGCTAAGGTTAACAGTATACTTACATTTCAATGCAAATATGTACATACTGTGTTGTTTCAAGTGGAATAAAGAAGTATAAAGACTGCCTTCAGTCACAATTAGCATCAGCAAGCCTACCTTTTTCAGCTGAAGTTATAGGGTCTGATTTTCTCAAGAAACTACACAAGTTGTCCATATAATCATTCCTAATACTGTAAAATAATTAGAAATGAGAGGCAAATAAGGCACATACAACTTTGTGAAACAGAAAATTAGGAGGTTTGACAAACTGAGGTATTAAGGAAAGCAAACTTTTCTTGAAATTAATTAAATTTTATCTTATATTTTCCAGTGCTGCAGGAAGCTAACTTGTATGCATATTTTGTTTTTTTGAGAGGATACTGTCAAAATCAGCTACTTTAAGATTAATTAAATTGATTCACTTTTACAATATGATACTGAAAATGTTAGTCTTCCAATCTTACTATATTTAAGCTTGGCGGGCACATTCTTAAAACTTTGAAAAAGAATATCTGAAGGATAATGTTTTGAAATCAATGGAATTGGTGAGAAGGTATTGCACCTCTCTGCTTCATGAACTTTTTCTCTGAACTGTGTTTGGTGGGTCATTTTGGTATTGATCAGAAAGCTACAGTCACATAACAATTTGCACTAGACATTGTACAGTACTTAAGCTCTGAGGAAACTCAATTAACCTCACCTGAGTTACAACTAGATTATTTTTAAGATTTTTAAAATCCATTTTGCTTGGTTTACATCAGTGCAAGTTATGTACAATTAAAAATATTGAGCTATTAATGCAGTTTTATGAGAAAGAATAATTAATTATTTAAAAACTGAAGGATTACACTGAAGCGTAAATTCATAAGATTTAAGGTAATTCTATTTTTTAGATCAAAAGTCTCATTTGAAATGAATGCATATTTCATTTCTGCATTTATAAATTTCAAGAATGATTAATTTTCAAGAATACTGGATTTTCGAAGATATTCAATTCAGGGAAACAGGAAAGATATTTCATTGTGTTATCAAAAAAGTGTGAAAAAGCTAAATTATAATTTTGTAGTACTGTTTATATAACAAAGAAGAGTTATCAAACCCCCTAGATTTATTTTTCTGTAAGTAGAAGAGGAAAAGAAACATACTAGCCACTAAGACAAACAGCAAGAGAGGTCATCTGCTGGTCAGCAACACCATTACCAAAACTGAAATGGTCAGTGAAAAATATTTGATCCCTACTGCTTTGGTCATTCATAACACATTAAAAACTCTGCTATCAGGGGGTTTCTGGGAATTCGTGCTAACATATGATATATCCTATCAGACTTTGAGGGGGAAAAAAAGCCTGCTTTGTTTTGAAAGCAGCTGAATGCAAGCAGATGTATGTGAGAAAAATGGGAACACAAGAGAAAGAAAAAGATAAAAAGAAAACCAACATGCATTTGAGATAAAGAGAATCTAGAGTCCAGTTTCCTATTCAATATACTTGAACAATTTTGTATTATGCCAATCACAGATTGATCCCTGTTACAAACTATTTAGAAATGTTTCATAACTGTGTCCTTTTGACTTGTACTTTCTTTCTAAGTTCAAATTTGAATTTTTTAAAAATGTGAAATGGCCTCACTATGCCTGGAATTATTTAATATCATCCACTTAAGTTATTGATAACATTCTTAAAGTAAATGCTACCTCAGAACATGGAACATTGCTGCCATCCTCAAAACTAAAAAAAATAATCAGGACTTCTGGTGCTTTGTTTACTAGTTCTGGAGCTCTATCATTAGTTGGATTAGAAAGAATGTGTGAATACACCTTTTAAAACTAGGTTGTGTAGTTTAGAGAGTGATAATAATAATAACAACAATATATTCTAAATTGACTATAATAGAATATTAAATATATGATTAATTGTCATAATTATTTTGCTATTATTAAGTAATAAAATTATATTACTTAATAATAGAAAAATATATAATTTTTTCTCAGTTTATTTGCTAGAAACTAGCATATGTAAGTATAACTCAGAAAATTATTTCTTAGATGTATGCATTGGTGCTCATGTAGTTAAATTTAAGAGCATGAAATCTGCCCTCTCTGTGATACATAAAAACTGTGTCCATTGCATCTTCAGAACCAAAATGTCAAATGTTGTCTGAAAAGCTTTCAAGTTCAGAAAAATTAAAAAGCAGTATTTAGCTTTGAGATCACATTAACATAGGCTATATAATACTGGCACCTAAAAAGAGAAAAATGATGGCTTTCTTCCACTTCTAATGTTTATTATTTTAACAGAATTTGTGGTGTTTTTTCAGCAATTATGTTTTTTCCCAAACTGACTCATGTCCTAATTAGGAAGATAACACAATTTTTGAAGGACAACCTTCAAAAGATTTATCTAATCTACAGAGCTGAAATAATCCTGTGTTTTCTGTTAGTGGTTAAGGTAATATTATGAAACAAAGAAATAAGAAATATATTTATTACTTACTTCATGCTCCTCCTTTCTTGAGCTAGATGATATGCTCAGTAATGATCACTTGTGTCAATTAAAAAAACCACAAAATTCCATCTCCTTTGCAATCTACTTTATTTAATGCAAAGGTTTTCAGTTCCTCTATGAGAAATACATTGCTTTGTGAAGGACGCATGCACTGCTGCCAGCAAATAGTAGCAGTGGGCCTGTTGTATGCAACACAAGGTAAAAGTCTGCTTTGAATTCTCCTTTGTTTTCTAAGCAAATAAAGTTCTCCTCCTCTAAGCACTGCTACTGAGTTGTCAGAAAACAATGATTAGCAGACCTAGGATGCCAACAAAGTAGGGTAGGATTCTGCAACTGCTAAGGCTCAGAAAGCTGGGTATCATTGTTCACGTGATTATTAGATACCACTAGGGAGGAAAACCTTATTTAATTCACATGTATAGGTCAGATGGCTGAATCCACATGTGGGTTAATTACATTAATAAAATACCAGGAGCTGAAACATTATGGGCTCAGTATTCCCTCAGCCAGGAAGCCTGTTTGATTTGGTTTGGTGTTATTCAGTCAAAAAGGTGAGAGGTCTGAAAAGGAGTTAACATTAGATGGCAACCCTAAAACACAAGATTATTTCCCGTGTCCATTTTATCTGAAGTTGTTCTGTCAAAACAAAAGCCTATTTCATGCTCAAAGGATCAACAATTGTCCATTCTGATTAATGAATCTTGAGTTCTTTAGGCCCCTATTGTTCATTGTATGTGCTTGCGTAATGATTTTATGCTTTTTAAATTATTCTCTTGGGTAGTTGTTGACACCTCAGATTCTGCCATTTACTCTGTTTTGCTGTATTTATTTAGAGTATTTATTTGAATAGGAATTTTTCTATCCAAGCAGTTATTTAGAATGCCATCAATGTGTGTGGCATTTTTTCTGTTCGCAGTAGAGAGCTCTCTCTGATATCCATGTTCACATATATAATTATCTCACTACTCATGTCATCCAGTAGGAGTCATTCTGTTGAAGATTATACAGTCAAGCTCCACAAATTTTGATGAAATACTTCCTGTTCATTTCCCAAGCTGCACTAAGGCAACATATCACAGACCAAAAAGGCTGGGGACAGAAAAAAAATTGGAATATTTCCTATATAAGATTGGATGTACTCTGTTTCTGATTTAGGTTCGGGTTTTTTAATGGGAAATAATAACTAATTCCTGAAAAACATTAGTTCAGTGCTCTGTTATTGTCAAAAAGGACATAACTATTCTGAATATTTGCAAATTTGAGCATAACAGAAAAGATCATTATACTATTTTACAAACCATGCAAGGCCTACACCCAGACCACTGCATGCAGTGATGATCCTTTATCTCAGAAAAGCTGTAGTAGAACTGGAGATGTGAGGAGGTGCAGGAAGGATATTGAAATGCATGGAATTGTTTCTGAACTAAATGAGTTAGGATTCATTAGTATTGGAAAGTGGAGAAAGATGTGAAAGAAATTGTTAAGGAATCTTTCCTGTCTGACCATTTAGGAGCCACTCAGTCAGTCACACTCCCAGCACCAGAGACTTTCACTTGGTGTGCCGAGCTACAGGGACCTTATTTAAATTGGAAGACATGAAATATCCACTTCATAAAGATTTGATACTTGGCAGAAATGGTTTTAAAGAATGAATAAGAAATTAGTATTTTAAATGTTCCCTCTTAATGTCTTCTGAAAGATTTCATTAATCTAAGAAGTTGACAGCATAATTGTTATTCTAAAACAATTGCATTCAAATTATATTCACAAGGTGTTTTCTTTCAGTCTTAGGATGGTTTTAGTTTTGTTTTTGGTATGTGTTTCTAGAGCTGGGTAGCTGTCACAAACTTGGATAATGAGGCAAGTGGCACTTAGAAATACAATTTAATAGCATTTTTCATAACGAAAAGATTAATAGAAAAAAGTAACAAAGAAAATACTGATAAAATCCACTGGCAATGTGCAGAATTGATTGAACAATATTGATAACTACTTGAATTGCTTGCAGAACCTTCCATTATTCATGTGACTCAAAGCCTTTGAAGTGTTTTGGTGTGACTGTGCTCTGCTGTACTTGCTGTTTGCTTTCACATGGGTCTTTTAAAGCAACTGCCGATTTGAAATATCCCTGGCCCATTGAGGCAATGTCAGAAAATGTATCAGTTTGATACAGTGGTCAGAACTTTTTTCCTGTTCTTGTTTTAAACATAAGCCAATTACATGATTTTGAAATAATTTAAACTTTTTCCTCAGTACTGTTTGTGTATTTTCTAAGTCTTTGGATGCAAACCTCTTTTCTCTCTGGGTCTAAGAAACATTCAGTTGAAATGGTTCAGTGTTGAATTTTCCTGGCATTGTAGCATAAATGAAAGTATTAATAGAGATGGAGTCTGGAGGTTAGTGAGACATAAGTTAAATATTGCCCTTAAAATGACAATAGAGTGGTTAAATAGTGATGTGTACTGTTAGTTTGTGATGGCGAAAATGTCTGAAAAAAAGGTTTGAATTAGTTGTTTAAAACAAAAGGAAAAACCTTATATAAAATCATCTGGTCAAACATATTGCAAAAGCAAATCTCTGGTAATTTGTATAGCTATTATCAGTAATTTGTGCGAAGAAATTATTCTCTATTGGGAAAGTACTAACCTGAGATATTGAACAGGATGTGGAGACAGGCTAATAAATCTTTATTGTGTGGGTTTGGTTTATTGTTGGAGGTTTTTTATGAGCAGCAAGAAAGGACATTAGTGAATTTTTTATTTAAACTGAGGTATAATAAGGTTGTAGAACAGACAGCTCTGATATGTATCCCTTTTTTGCTCAAACAATAGCAGAAATTGCTGCAATGTGTGTTTTCCGGCACCCTTGAAGGCTGTGTTTCAGTTTTTGCTGCAGAAATTACTTCTAATGGTAGGTCAGTTCAGACTCTGCTTGTTCAAGCCTTTCTCTGTGCTTGGTCCCTAGACTACCAACCAGGATGTCAATTAGTGGCAATTGTTCAAAAATGGCAATTTCTTGTCCCCTAGCACCAACCTGGAAATAAGGTAAAGAAACCTTGAAAGGGATCAGTTATCTTGTATACAGCCACTTTCCACTTAATGTTGATTTCTGCTGTCATGAACAGAGTGGGTGGCAGTTTATTCTTACTGGCAGCAGGCATAAACCATCAACTGCTTGCTTTGTGAAGGGAAAAAGAAAAAAAAAATCAATGTTAAACATAAAACAGCCATGAGGCCATGAGCAGGATGACAGATCATTGTAGAGGCTTTATTTTATTTTCAGAACCCTGTTAGTGAACAGTACAATGACCCTCAGATTCATTCATTATTTTCATAATGGCAGTATCCACACTAAATTTGATTATTGGCCTTAAACAAAGGGTTGTCCTTGAAGGTATCTCCTCTTCTTTTTGATTAAGAAATGTTCCTACATTAATGACTGTCAGCTCCATTTTCACCTTAGATTTCTGCTGTGGAAACAAGCTGAGTATATCACAGTATCAAGCTTTTTAGAGATTATCAAGACTTTCAGAGACAAAAAGAAGGAGAGAATGAAAAGGCAGCAGGACTTCATAACTTCTGGCAAGGCAAAGAGATAGTATTGTATGTAGAAAAATCAGAAACTATAAAAGCAGGAAATGAGATAAATGCAATGTACTTGAATCTTTATGGAGACTACCTGACACCTGTATTTGTTTGTGTAGTGGTTGCCAATTTCTTAGACCAGCAAAGGAACCAGTCTCTGGGTGCTGGATTGGGTTTCCAAGGGCAATCCAAGTCTCTGGTCTGACTTATTAAATGTGATTTGAGGAATGGAGAGGTGCCAAAAAAGTGAAATCATGAGTTTGGACTGGTGGTTTTATACAGATGGTCAACAAGAAGCAATATGACAGTAATGGCTATAGTGAAAAATGGTATCCAGGACTAAGCTTTCATCATTTGAAAGAAAAAGAACATCACATTGTCAAAGGATACCTGCAGGACATTGAAATGTGGTGAATCTCAAACTGATTACAAGTATTTGTTTCTGTGACACACTAAACTAAGTCCAAATTTGATACATTTTTGCAGGAAGCAAAGGTGATAATAGACCCCAAGCCCCACTGCCCACTTCTATTTCCATGTGTGCTTCCCTTCCTGCATAAGGCAAGGAGGATTGCACAATTTCCCCAGTCATTTCAGCTGCATTTAGCCAAGACTGATAGAAAATACTCAGGGAAAGACTAGACATTTGGCTGGATGAGGAGAGCAATTTGCAGTGATGGTAGACCTTACAAATTTAACCTTACACTGGCAGATTTGTAGCACATCTGTTATACATGCTGGAGAGTGGGGCTGATTTTGTTGTTCACTTTTTTTGAAGTACTGGCGCTATCTATTGTCAGAGTGAGGATACTAATCCAGATCCACTGTTTTGAATTTGCATGGCAATTGTGGCAGGTTCTCAACTCAATTGCTAACACAAATGTAGTAAAGAAAATTATTGCATTTACATCAGACTAAGAGAAACAAAAAAGAAATGAAGGCTGATAATAACTATGAAGTAACTTCCAAAAATACTTCACCCAGTACTCTAATATCATATAACTCTTTTAACTCTGTGTATTTTAGGATCCTCATAGTATCATTTTGGATAATTATTCATGTGGTCAGAATCATAGAATCATAGAATCAATTTGGTTGGAATGAACCTTAAAGATCATCTAGTTCCAATTTCCCTGATATGGGCAGAGGGCTTTCCACTAGATCAGGTTGCTCAGAGGAGCTCATCAGGTCCTCATCTGACCTGGCATTGAGCACATCCAGGATTGGGCCATCCACATATACTCTGGGCAACCTGTTCCAGTGTCTTACCACTCTCACAGCAAAGAATTTCTTCCTAATATCTAATCTAAACCAACCATCTTTCAATTTAAAGACTCCCTGTTGTCCTACCACCTCATGGCCTTATAAAAAAAGCTCTCTTCCACTGTCTTTTAGGTTCCCTTTAGGTTCTGGAAGGTTGCTCTAAGGTCTCAGCAGAGCCTTCTCCAGACTGAACAATCTGATTTAGAGACAAGGGTGATATGTGGGACAGTGTCAAATGTTCTGTACAAGGCCAGGTAGATGACATCTGTTCCTCTTCCCTCATCCACCAACACTGTAACTGCATTATAGACAGCCACCAGATCTGTGAGGCACAATTTGCTTTTACTGAAGCCATTTTAGCTGTCACAAATCACCTCTCCATTTTTCAAGTGCCTTTGCATAATTTCCAGCAGGATTTGTTCCATGATCTGGCTGGGCATAGAGATGAGACTGACTGGCCTGTAATTCTCTGAGTCTTCATTTCTTTCTCTTTATAAGAAGGTGTGGGGTTCCCCCTTTTCCAGTCAGTGGGAACTTCACTGCCACAAATTCTGAAATTTGATGGATAGTGGCTTAGCCACTGCACCCACCAGCTCCCACAGAACCTGTAGGTGCATCTCATCAGGTTCCAAGCACTTATGCACCATCAGCTTCATTAGATGGGCTCTTCACTGCCCTAAAGATCTTGAACAACACCATTTTATGTTCATTGCATCCAAGGCTGTCCTTGAGCTTCACATTCCCCACCAGTCCCTCCTTGTTGGTGAGAGCAAGGTCAGCATAACATTTCTCCTTTTGGCTCCTCTGCCCCTTGGAAAAGAAAGTTAACATGAGCACATTGCAGGAATCTTCCAGACTGCTCATACATGAAGTCTGTGTTCTTCCCTCCCAGATATCCAGGTGGCTGAAGTCCCCCAAGAGTCTGGGATTGTGCACATGAGGTTGTTCCCATCTGTCTCCAGAGGGCCTCATCTACTGGGTCTTCCTGGTTGGGTGGTCTCTAGTAGACCCCCACTATAGCAACATCTGTCCCTGCTCTACCCTTAATCCTCACCCATATACCCTCAGTTGGCTCTGTACCCATCCCCAGACAAAACTCTGTGTACTCCAGATTCTCACAGAAACAGATGGTGACACTCTTGTCAGAGACTGAAATATTATAGTTTATGACTTAAACATTTTCATTAAGGACTTTTAAAGCTGTATTACAAAAGCTTCAGAGAACACACCCTGCAGAGAACATCACCACACCCTGAATGGGGCTCTGAGAAGATCTACAACATTCCCTGAGGAAGATAAAATAAAGTAACAACTCAGAGGTGGGGACATTCACAGAGCACAAGCCCAGTACCTTCAGGGTGGAGACCACAGCCTCAGGGCTGTCAACTGCCAGGCTGGCACAGACCCTCCACCAAAGGGTGGGGGCAGAGAGGCTTTGGGTGTGTGTTGGACTGCCCCTGGTCAGAGGCAGTGACTGCCCACCCTTTGATGTGCAGAGGAGCCCAGCTGAGGGCCCCTCAGCCCGGGAAAAGCTTCTCCACAGCAGAGGGGGTGACACAGCCCATCAAAGGGTCCCCAAAGGGGTCCCCAGACCCTGCACCAGAGCTCCAGAGATGATGCAACAGACCCTCAGAGCTGCAAGGGACAGTGTCAAACTGGCCCCCTGCAAGGGAGGCCCATGGGCATTCCCACCTGTCCAAAGCAGACATTAACCCATGGAATTCTGCGTTCTTCAGCGTGGCACGGCATGTGGTGGTGGGGGACCCTCACCAGCAGCAAGAGCAGATGGAGGAGAGCAAGGAGATGTTGTTGGGTGATGTGCTTCCACATGTCCCCTGTCACTCTCTCCCTGTTCCCCATCCCCCAAGCATACTTCTTTCTCTCTTTCTTTCTTTTCTCTTTGCCTCTTTTACTATTAAATAAAACATATCAATTTTTTGGTACCAACATCTAACTTCGTTTGGTTTTAATCTCATTTTTGGGTATATTTTGAACCTTTAAAGTTCTTTTTGTTTTATACACAGAGACTTAATTTTCTTTCTTTTTCTGGGTTTAAACCAGATCATAACAACTCCCTCTTCATCTCCCCTGCCTGCCCATCCTAAAGATCCTGTATTCTTCCATTCCAGCACTTCAATCATAGGAGCCATCCCAGCATATCTCCATGATGGCAACAAGATCATAGCCATGCAGTCGTGTGCACATCTGTAGTTCCTCTTGTTTATTGTCCATGCTGTGTGCCTTTGCATAAAGGCTTTTGAATTGGAGCCCCAGTGAAGCTGGCTTACTGGCAGAATGTCTGGAATTCCTTTGTGCTGCTCTTCACATGCTCTCCTGATGGCCTGCAAACCCTCTTCAGGCTCTGAGCATGTCATTCTAGCACTAGCATCAAACTTGTAAGAATGGGATGGATTGGAGTTCCTTTTCCCCAGCAATTTTAATTTAAAACCCTCTTCACCAGACCAGTATTCCTATCACCAAAGATTCCCATCTCTGACAGATGGGGCCCATCTGTCTCCTGTGGTACAGGTTTCTCAAAGCAAGCCCCATGGTCTAAGCAGCTGAACCTCTGTCTGTGGCAACCATCCTGTAAACATCTGTTGATTAGCCAGATTCAGCTGGCCCTTTCAAACACATTCTTTTTGGCCAAAAGTATTGATGAAAATATTACTTATGCTTCAGTGTGCTTTACTGCCCCTCCCAGGGTTCTGTAATCCTTGCTACTCAGGCTGCTCCCAGTTATGTCTCTGGCACCCACAAGAAAGAACAGCAGCAGTGGGCTATGTGAGGTTTGATAGTCTCTTGGTGACACCCTCGATATGAGTCCCCAGTAAGCAGCTCACCTCCAGAATGTGCATCAGGGCAGCAAGTCAGTGCCTGGTACCTCTCAGAAGAGTCATCTAATACTATCACTTATTGTCTTTACTTATTTGTGCTGGCTGTTACATGGAGAGCAGATGGGGCTGCCTTACTCAGCCCCAGAATCTCTCCTGATGACGCAGGTCGTCCCCCTTCACTTTGCAAAGCAGTGAAGCTGTTCTGTGATGGTACCTCAGACTTTCAGGGAAGCCTCTTCTCCTGCATTGCCATTGTAAGCCTCCATTCTTCTGCATTACTGCCCCCCCTCCCTTCTATGTGTGCCAGTGGGGGAGTTTTTGAATATTTGGCTGTGGTTCCACTGCAAAGATTGGGCTTAGAACCAGCTATTCATCTCCTTCATAGCCTTACACAGTTTTTTTTTACCAGTTACTGCAGGTCAGCCACTTGTTTCAGAAGGTCCTTCACCAAGGTACACCTTCTGTGGGTCTGCTTCCTGGAGAAAGGTCTGTGCACTTCCTGCAGGTCTGCACTGCAGCCTCTCCCTGCATCAGTCCCATCTGAGTGGAGGCATTGGCCACTGCTGGGGTAGGTAGCACAGACTTCCCAGTTGGAGCTGCAGACTTTGGTCCCAGAGGAGTGCCCACCATTCTGCCTTGCTGGTGAGGTAGGATGAGCACCCTTGAGCTGTGCAGATGGTCACAGAAATGTGTCCAGCTACTGGATTATGTGGACTTCAAGTCTCTCCACTCAGATGGTGAGGTGCCCAAACCTCAGAGCAGTGCCCTCCCAACAGAAACTGCCGTGACAAATGGCTGAATCCGCAACCATGTCAAATGGCTGAATCCACAACTTATTTGCCTGTTCTTGTCATGGCATTCCTGGCTCTGGTGCTTCTTTTTTTGGGAGTGGGGGTGGTCATTGTTCTTCCTGGCCCTGCACACATCTTCATCAGCCTGTCCCATGCAAGCTCCTGGCTCTTGGCAGGCCTCAGCACTCCTCAGGGTTTTCCCTGACTTAGGAAACCCTCTCTGTACACCATGAACCCCTGCTCTGCTGTGGAACATGCCTAGACTAGGGCTGATATCTTCAGCAAGTGACATTAGCATGATACTCTACAAATTAATGTATTCTTAAATATTTGGTCTGTTTCCAAAGGTAGACAGATTTAACTGAAGTTATTTAATTCAATGATCTTTACCATGATCTAAATCAACAAGCAAGAAACCTCATTTGAATACTTATTTTTACATTTCTACTGCTTCAGTTAGTTACCAAAATTTGATTATCAATAGTTTGCAACTATTAAGACATACTGTCTTACAATTTACCATGATAAAACAAAAGCAGCATTATAGTTTCCTAAACAGGTTATACTATATACACATTTAATCAGTTTTACAATTTTACATACAGTTGTATCAATTATTCATTTCTATTGTGCTGTGTTAAATAGTAATAAACATCTTTCTTCTTTAACAGATGATGCATTTTTCAGTCATAATCTATGTCAAATGGCTTCTAATGGAAACTGCAATTCAATTTAAGTGCAGAAAATCAGCATCATTAAATCATTTTTATTAGATAAATGAAAGAACACAAAGTTGCTGGATACCTAAGAAAATAATGTTTTCAACATAAATTAAATTATCTATGAAATGTATCTGTAGTATCTGTAGTTCAGTATTAAGTTCCTCTTGTTCTTCAGTTTTCTAGAATAAGCAGATCTCACCTTACAGAAATATTTCTTTTTTAAAAAGCATATAAACTGCAATAAAGGAAGTCTAAAGCTGTGTCTGCAGAATAGGTAGGCTGTCAAAAGGATTGTTTACAACTTCAAGAATTCAGTTCTTACAAAACCACCTGACCTGGAGGCAAGTTATCCAAATAGGTGGTGAAAAATTTTCCTCCTGGGTTTTCAAAGCTCAGCTGTATAGGTCCTGAGCAGTTTGAGATCTCAAAATGTTCCCATCCAAAGTGAACTTCTGGGTAGTTCTTGGATTCCATGGTTCTACTTTAGCAATTTGAATTATAAGATAAAAGAATAAATCATAAGCACGGCTTTTTATTTGCCTTATAGTTTTCAATAGGTGACAATAATTATACAGATACTTCTTAAACTTGTTTTAACATACCTTAAGGTAATTAATTTTGAGAATAAAAAAAGTGCAGTTGCATACCTATTTCTTCCATTCTTTTCATTTGAATTAAATATATTTGCCTACTGCTTTTTTCTTATTATTTTTTTTTCCAATAGATCATTTCCAGTTAAAAATCTTGAATGACAGAGGAAAAAAAATAGATTGGTTTAAATTGCAAAAATGGACTTGGGAGGTCTGCCAGTTGTGAATTAACATTCCTGATCCAGAATGATTGAGAGGTATTAACTGGTTTGTCAGGTATTTCCTGTGAATATAATTTTGTATAATGAACAACATCTAGAATATATAGATAATGAGCTACAGAAAGAAATATTTAGATTGTCTGATGAAATGATAATAAAGTAATCATTTCTCTCTGTCATGTACAGTGATTTTAGAACAGACCAGGCTGCTTTATATATTTTCAGATTGCATGTGCAGGGCATAAATTGTACTCAAAGACAACTGCAACACTGCAGCAGTTAGAAAAACTTATAGGAATTGATACAGTCAAGCATTTATGGATTCTCCATTGTACACAGTGTTTAAGTGAAGATGAGATAGATTGCCAATGTTATGCAATAAACAATCCAGAAGATAGAGGTTTTATCCAGTTACAACTTAATGAAATTCTGTGACCTCTGCTATGCGAGAGGTCACTAGACTAGTACATCTCTGTGTTTTAGTCTTCTTTTTGCATCTCTGTGCTTTGCTTCTATCAGTTAAAAGCATTTTGGGCCTTGTCAACCAGAAAGAGGCTCAAGAGCAATGGTAAGGGAGAAGGTTTAGTGTCTCACTCACAGTTCAGAGCACACCATCAGATGCAAAGAGAAAAGGTTGCTGTGAACGCCTGCTTTGGTTGAGGTCAATAAAATTTTCCCTTTGTCTTTAGAGGACCAGGATTTAAACCAATGAACTTCTTGAAGGTAGTGAAGTTATATGACTCCACAGGAAATACGCTCTTGCTAATCAGTTTCTGTATTCATATGCAAAATGATTTGTTGAATCATTATGTTCAACACAAAGGTGTGCCGAATTCCTTCTCTTAAATATTTACATTATATATAATCAAATAGATAGATATACAGATATAGTTTAGATTATATATATTATATATAATCTAAATCTCTCTATATATAGATATATTATAGATTATATATAATCTTTACATTATATATAATCAAATAGATAGATATAGAGTAGATATACATCTACTTATTTCAATATATAAGCACTTTTCCAATGCAGACAGTACTTTCTGGTGAAAAATAGAAACAAAAAAATTCAGCACAAAACTTTACTGAGACAGCAGTAGAGTATTTAAATAAAGGTCTAGTCTTTGGTTTATAGACACTGCCAGTGCAGTTATATATCTTCACATAAACATGAAAATTCATAAAATGTCAGTCACATTAGTTGTACTCATTAAAATGTGACTGTAATAGCATCTGAATGTATTGTAGGCTGCATCAATTGAGGGTTCTCCTTAACCTATTAATCTCTGAGCCTGCTATGTGTGCAGATCATAATTTCCCCAATAAACATAATTTCTCTCTAATAGCTCTGTATGCTTAGAATCTGGGAAGAAATCAATTAAACCAAAATGGAGAAAATCTTCAAGAGATAAGAAAATGTTATTAACCTTTTTAAAATCTTTTCTTCTTTCTGCACCAAATTGCTTTTCTTCACAGAGCTCCTCACTGTTCCTAGAGACAACAGCAACATTTCCCAGTATAGAACATTCTCTGAATAAATACCATCAAGCTTTAAAATTTGCCTTTCATTCAGACCATAAAGGGCAAACAAAGAGCTTGTGAGACTGCCCAAGCAAGCAGAAAGAGTCTGGTTCCTAATAGTGCAAATCTTTTGTAAACAGCTCACTGCAGTGCTATTTCGTAAAGTCCACAGCAGACTGCTCTGCATTTATAGGTTTTAAGCCTTCAGTGGTGACCTAGTCAGTGTTAAATTTGCTTCATTCACTGTCAGTCCAATGCTTCAAAATTCCTACTAGTTTTTTGTAGGCAGTTCAAAGTCTACCACAATATGGAGTCAAGAAGTAACAGCTCTTTTCCATGCATCTTCAGTGTAGGGATGGTTTCCTGAAGAGTAAACATCAAGGGATGAATCTATGTGTAGAATAAAAAAAAAAATAATTTAAGGTTGATTGATATTTGACATTAGTTACCTTAGGTATTAAGCTTTGAAGTTAGATACCTTAATAAGAAGCAAACAAAAAGAAGTCCTAATTTTAAAGGGACATTTATCTATTAGATTGAACTGTTTGCAGAGAAAATTTATGTGCCAAGGTTATAAAGATTATAAAAGACACTATTTAATTATCCCTCAGTTGAACAAAGAAGTCCAGAAAGAGCATGATATGGGACTAATGGACCAGCAAAAATGCAAAGTACCATTCAGCACTAAAGTAATTGGGCAGAACACAGAAAGAGACCAGGATAAATGATTACTTCATTAATTTTAAAATTAAAGGGCAAGATAAGGTGGTCACTATCATAGAGAGTTATTAAGGTAAAACTGACTAATCAGCACAATTTAAATGTAAAGAAGTCATCCAATGCCTACCAATTTCAGAAGAGCGTGAAATAAAGCAATTTGATGCAGCTTTATCAATCAAATCATACAGATAAGTGTATGGTTTGATACTTATAAGATAAGTGGTCTAGTCTAAGAGTTTTCTAATTTATTGTAGCCTTTGTTTAATACAGTGACTACTGGAAATTGATGCTGGACGTCTCTCAAAACAATTAAGCTTTGGGACAGGCTTAATCCAAGACTTTGCAAAATTTAATGCTCTTCAGGAAATTCGATGTTCCTCGCTTCGATCGTGCCCATGTAAAAAGTGCCATCATTTTTTCAACACTAATTCAGGCCCCTTACCTGGTTTACTGGCAAACATTTTAGTCTTTCTTTATGACAGAGAATTTTATTTTACTTCTGAGCTGCCTTACCCCATTTCTGTTGCACTGACTCCTCTGATGTCACAAGTCAGAAAAAAATGCCTTTTCACTCTTCATCTATGAACTCACATTTTAAATATAAGGCATTTTATTTTTATCCCCTATGGGTTTCTCTGTGAAGTCTATGGGAACATTCTTTAATACAAAATAAAAATTAAAAAAATAAATGCAAAAGTTCAAAAAGGCTTGAACCTTCTTCAGAAATAGAGCCTTACTACAGGATATTTAAGTAGCTCAAATGATACCAAATCCTAGGATGCCTTCCCTATGTCTTTCAATCCATCAGCAATATTCATTTGCTTACTCTAGAAGTAGTTAATATACCTCAAATCTAATTCAGCATGCCTGACTAGCAGACTGTAACTCTTCATTTGTTTATATTATATCCTGGTATTGCCATGGAAATGTAATGTCTCCTGAGAGTAAAAGCCTTGGGCCTTGTGTATTATATGCTTAATCTGTTATCAACACATCATTTTGTTTCCCCTTATAGCTATAAGTGAATTCTGGGACAATATTATGTTAATACTTTCCGTTGACAGACAAGATAGTATATAACGAAAACAGGGTTTTCCAGTTTATACAATGATACACTTCAACAATAATATTTAAAGAAAAAAAAATAAATAATAAAATTTTAAGTGTCTAAACCTGAAAACATTCTTTTTCTAGGCTACATGCCAAATGAAATTTTATGAGGAAGGTTGGATAGGTGTTGACATAAAAGAAAACAGATGGAATAAAACTTGTGACAGCATTTCTCTCTTCTTACAGCATTAAATTTTGACAAAAAATTTTCTACACATAGAACACCGTAAAAAAACCCAGCAACTCAAATTTAAAAATCTTGTTCACATTCTCTTGCTCATGTATTAATCTTTCTTTTTAAAATGGGTTTCAATTATGGTACATATATGAATTTATCTAGAAACAGTGATTAAAACTACTGCGGTATGCTAATTGGTGTTATTTATTGAGTTATAATTAGAAAAGGCACTGAACTGAAAAATCATATCTGAACTACCTGTTATTCTGAAACATCTCGGATTCCAACAAACTCTGGATTTGAACTTTGCAGTTATCTTTAAGGAATATGAAGTAGAGCAGAAGTATTTCAATCTTCTATAGTTCCAAAATACTACAGTTTATAACCCTTTGTTCTAAGTTACTTTTGATTAGTATAGTTGATTTTTTATATTATGGTTAACCAAGACAAATATAATAGAAATGTCCACAGACATTTAAAAATGGTGGAGCCTTGTGACTTCAGCCATCTGTTTTACTTGCACTCATTTTAATGCAGACTTGTGTAAAGGTATGTGGTCTGATTTTAAAGGAGAAAAAATAAACCTGCAACTTCACTGACTTCTGCCATTCTGTCTTCTCAGCTTGCAGTGAATGGTTAGCATTTTCTGTGCCTATAAGATGGACTTAAAAATTAAACATTGTTTCTAATTACATTACTGTCCATATTTTGTGTGGGTGTCTGCCAGAAAACTGAAAATAAATAGCTATGTAATGTTTTCATTGATGTGTATTTTTATGTTTTGTAACACTTAAAATACTACAGAATTAAAATGGCTTTTGTTCTTGCCCATTTCTTTAGTTTTAAAAGAGTATGGTCCTCTTTTCTGTAAGTAGTATGGAATTTTCAAAAGGGCTGTAAAATAAGTCATGTATTTAAATAATATATAAGGCGAGGAATTGGATACATAAAATTATACTGGATGAATCTATATCAGGCATGCAGACACATTTTAATGAACTCCCTGCAAAATAAGTCTGAGAACATTGTCTAAAGACAGCAATGTCAAATAAGTCTGACAGAAATGAAATAGGACAATGCATTATTAACTGAATAATAGCACCATAGGAATATGTCTATCTAACTTACATACTCAGGATGACTTGACTCGTTGGTTTGGCACTGCACTGCCTGGGTTCACCAGCTTCTGTTCCCAGAAACTTGGGAACAGCTCCTGGTAGGACTCACCACAAAAAGAAACTACACCTCTTTGTGATTCACTAATACCTTTGTTCAATGTTCATATCACCAGAAAACTTTTACTCATTTATAGAAGGGACAGCACCTACACCCTCCAGAGTAAGTAACGTGATTCCTGCTACTAACTCAAGCTGATCCCCCTGGAAGTGAAATTTCCAGGATCTGCATACAGTTATGAGTAACTTACGGGCAAAGTCATCTTGAAAACCACTAATCCCCTAAATATCATGACAATGGAAGCTAAGCTAGGAATTGTTTTCAAAACAACCTTCCTGGAGAGCAACATGCTATCTAAGTAGCTGATAAACCAGGGTTTAAGTGAAGCATCCTGAGAAATGGGATGTCCCCATTAAAACCATTGATTTGCTCCAAATCTGTGTATTCATTCTGCAGCTCAGGCAGAGGCCAGCCCTGTCAATCCTTCTGTATGTGGCAACAATATTCATTGAATTATCTGGCATGTGGGGTGACACCAGGTTTCAGAGATCACCTAATTTACCGATCTGACTGAAGGCCCATTAAAAGGCAGGAAAAGTTTTGGCTCTTGTGACACCCTGATTTAATTAGCTACCTGATGACAGTGGAGGCTCCTGCGAATCTGATTCCTGTAATCTTTATGTTGCCAACTCTTCAATCAGTTAGTGACCCTACATGGTGCAATTTCTAAACAATAGGTGTAAGTCCCTCTTCTTTCAGCACTAGTCCCCAAACCTGAACATAACCTGACCACTAATTCCAATGTTGAACCATGTGTGCTATATCAACACCTTTCAGTAAAGTTGTTTTACTTCAGGGATGTTTGCTATACCTGTAAACAAATTCCACAGCAGCATTTGGTTACACCACTAATTACCCACAAAACCTATCACTGTCAAACAGCAATGTGTGTACCAAATAGATACTGAAAATATAATTATTTTGGTGCTGACCTTTTTTTATTCCTACCAATGATGTATATTAATAAACTATGATGTACTTGGCATAAAACACAACAGTCTATCTTCTATTTAACAGCCCTTTCAACTAAAGACAGTTTTAAGGTCTGCTATCTCCTGGACACTTGTGATTTAAGAATTTAATGAAAAATACATTAAAATGTGCCAGCTTAGCAGATAGTCTGGGTGACAGGTTTAATTTATGACATGTAAATGATAAAATGGCAGTTTGAAAGAATTATGAAGCATTTGATACAATCTTTGGTATAGCACTTTAACCCTTGGCAAAGGCTCAGACACATGCAGTGAACAATAAAGAAATGGTCTTATCTAAACTGGTTGATGATTAGGTAATTTTTACAAATACATCTTTCTGTTGTAACTTGTTTAGTATAAAAGCAGTGATATTCTATGTCCTTATCAACCAGCCTGAGCTGCGCTGTGCTGTCTATTGTAATGAATACAAACAGAGCAACTCAAACCTGTTTGGAGAATGGTGTGAATGGAGAACTCTCCTAATGTGTCTTCTGTTTTGCTATGCTAAGTCACTTTGACAAGCTGTTTTTACAGACACAGGGAGTTAAATGTACTACCTGTATTTCTCACAAGAACTAACATTTATGAGTAATCACTGGAAGATTTTATATGAAATAAAAATTAGGGAAATTATTCCCAGAGAACATACATTTCCATGTTTCTCAGTGATGGTATTTTAATGGCTGCACTCATTTTTTTATCACTTTGTATTATCCTTTGTTAAATTATTGTTAAAAAATGGGGGGTTTTGTTACACTTTTGAAAAAAATAGTTTATAACTGCTTCAAAAATAATGAATGTTAATAAATTGAATTTGAAAGAGATTTCAATAAGATCACACAAATCAAATTTTACAAGACAATGATCCATAACTACTTTTTTGCAAGCACTGGTCACTCCAATTCATAACCATCCTAATTTTCTATGGCGTTTGTAGCTTTTACTCACCTTTCTTCACAGGACTTTAATTTTGGCATTCCATCAGGCTAAATACTTCCTGATTATTACCTCACTACTATTAGATCATCTTTTTTTTAACTGATTATATAATCTGTCTTTACTACATTTGGTAAACCTGTATCACTAAAAAAAACCTGGAAACCCATATAGTGGATGTCATACCATAGAAATGGGGCATGATAAAGATTTCAAAGATGGGTTTTGTGCAGCAAGAACCTAGTTAAGATACAGGTAAATCTCAGAATTGATGGACACATATTTTAGATTTGATTGGAAATAGTACCTATTCCAAGCCATTTAGGTAACAACCACTTTAAGGCTGGTAGTCCTCCAGGCTCTTCTTTCCTCACACCTGAACTCTTTGGAAGTGCCAGCTGCAATGACAGAAATACTTTGAGACAGACACTGAGGGCAAGGGTATTCATACCATATAATGGTCAAGTGGGATACTCTGGCCATGTGAGTTGCCTCCTAGTTTCTTCTCCTCCCTTCAACTGTAAAGGAAAATTTGGAGGAAATTAAAAGGCAAATTTGTAGCCCAAACTTTAAATATGTAGAATTATACCTAAATGAGCTGCTTAAACACACATCAAGTGGAGGATATAAGTGCTTTCTTACATATTTTGTAAAGTCCTAGCTAAAATCTATAAATAATGTAAAAAATTTCACTGATTCTTTGGGTTCCTATGTCTGTAGGAGAAATGTGATTAATTTCACTAACTCTATCCCATTTTCACAAGCATTTATCTTTCTATTACTATGATTTCCACATTAAAGTGAGAAACACAACTCTTTTAATCTCTATTTTATTCTTAGACTACTTATTTCCTACAGATTTTTAAAATTAATTCTAGCAGTCAGCCTGGGCAAGTAGAGCAAATCATGTGCCTCTTCATGTCTGAAGAAAAATCTGGGATGCATTTATCAAAACCAGGCAAAAGTAACCTATTTGTCTGAGTTTTACCATTTGTTTGAAAGTATTCTGTGAATTTTTACAAATCATTATTTTCACTTTGTTATTGCTGCTGCTGTGGGAACAAATGAAGTTGGAAAAATAGTTCACAAGGGAAGGATAAAAGTGTTGACAGATTTTTTTTTGGAATGGGGAAAGTAGCAAATTGAAAGAGAACAGGAGAAAACAGTAAAAGAATAAAGACTGGTGTGAACTTTGGGGCCAAAACTTGCTGACAGCCAGGGGAAGGCCAAGGGGTGAGGGTCGGAACAAAAGAAACAGAGAAGCCTTCTGAGGCTTGTAAATAAAGACATTTGGCTGCAGGTAGAAAAGTTAACTAACCATACCAGACTCCCTCCTGGAAGGATGTAGACCTAAAGAAGTGAGAGGTGTCACAAGCACATAGAAACTGTTATCCTGGATTGAAGCAGGGGTCTTGTTAATCAAGTAACTTCTCAGCAGGACCCAGCACTTTCAGGGAAGGTCTCCAAGACTACAGGTTTTGGAATACCAGTCCCCAGAATAATCTACCAAAATCCTGTTAGCAAGAAATTGGTTAGTACTTCTATTTTGGGTTGTTTTCTTCTCTTTAGCTGGTTTAACTGAGAATTCTGGCAATCCACAAGAATAGACAATTCTTTTCTAATTCCTTGGAGCTCTCTGGGTGTGAACCTGGCTGGAGGTCAACTGATGTTCTAAGATTTTATCCTTGTTCACAGCTATAAATACTGGCACAACTACATGTCAAAGAATAAAGGTGTGTGCTGTGTGCATACCCTTTTACTCTATCCAGACTGGAAGATGTAAATCTTCGTTGTTGGGAGGGTTTGCATAGAATTATTCTACACCTTTTGTGCAACTCTAAGCAAATTATGACTCTACTGTTTGCACATGTCCTAGTTCCAGCCAGGACACAGGTAATTTTTGCAGTAGCTGGGAGGGGACATGACCAGGACCCAGAGGTTATTCTGTACCACCTCATGTGTACCACCTCACTCTGTACCACCTCCAGGGGTGGAGGGAAGGGAGCCTTATGAGGAGAAGGATCCTTCCTGGGTTATCACAGCAGGTGGAGGCAGCAGTGGGGTATTTTTGTTTCTGTGTGAGACCATTCACCTCTTTCTTGTACCCTCTATCATTAGTATTGTTGCTGTACTGTTATTTTTATTAGCTCAATAAATTGTTTCTACCTTACCCCATGATCTTTACCTTTCATGCCTTCAGCTCTCCTGCCCGTGCTGCCACAGGAGAGTCTCAGTGGGAGCTACAAGCACTATCCCTAAACAGCAACAGCATACTGTGTAGGATCTCAGCTGGATATACTAGAAATTTCAAAGGATTATCAAGTAAAGGGACAGACATTTTTCTTTGTGCTACATAAGATACTCTATTTTCTGCAACATCTTAAAAAAAGGAGCCATTTACCTTAACAGTAGAGCACCTAGTTTCACTTCCTCCCTCTAGTAATTTTTCTTGTCTTTGGTGATTAAAAAAATAATTTTCCCCTTCAACTGTTTCAGAATTTTCCTTTTTGCATCCAGATATGTATTGTGATGTTGGACAAACAGTGAATCCTCCTGCTACTTGCCCCATTCTGATCCACTTCTCTTTCCTCCAAACAATTTTGAAGGCATCTGTCACTTTTTTCTCCACTAAGCCAACCTTTGTCTCATGAAAGAAAGTGAATAAGTGTAAGCATATAGGTATAACATTTCCAAGTACTGTTTTTAAGAGTTTGTGCATACATGGACTACTTTCCAGGTGCCATAATTCATGCATGTTCAAGTGTGACTATCTTCTACTTATGTAATTCTCTTTCCTTTCCCTCTTTTCGTTTCCCTCAGATCACAACTCACTTCACTATGATGGGGTTTTTTTTAATTTTTCTCTCTCTTTACAAGGTTTGTTTTCCTCATGACCCATCTCACAAAAGTTTATGTCCCTGTTCCACATTGCAGCCTCCATCCAATCCATTTCTTTGAGTCATCTAACTAAGTAGCGTAAGTCAGATGTATTACTGCCCTGGGCTGTCAATACTTCCGGAAGGTGATTCAGTTCTAAAGTGGGGTGAGTTACCTTTTGGAAGTTCCTGTACCTTCATCTGGCAGAAAAGGTGCCTCAGGTAACGCTGCTCCTAATTTAAGAAGTATCTGAAATTAGGTGGAACTGAAACAATCCCACAGCTTACACATAGGATCCTGGAAGACAGAAGGCTTTTCAGAAGAGCAGGCAGTTTCAATTACAATTCAAATAGATGGGAAAGAAGGAAAAATCAATTTTCATACAAGTCTGTTCATAACACATGCCACAGTGCAGGCTGATGTTCTAGTTCCTATGATCATTCTGTGGACATAAAAAGCACCGTATTTCTGAAAAAATACCTCTTTTGTACTAGCAAACTGAAATAATTATTTGTGCTTTTATATTGTGAAAACCAGAGTAACCAGAGCAGAAGGCCCCTGATTGTTCATCTGTATTGAGACAGATCTGTCACAAGAAGTGTGTGTGATTAATATACAAAATGGAAACGAATAACCCATTGAAAGGATTTGAGATTATGCTAAGAAAAATCATCTTAGATAACTGATGTAGAAAGCAAAGGCTGTTGCCATGTATCCTGATTTGAAATTCAACTATAAAATTCCTTTCTTCTTTGATGCTTATAATAATATTTTTTGCATTAAGTACTGAGCTGTCTTCAGTGTTTCCAGTTTTATATAAGTGTGTAGCTTGGATTTTTTCCATCTCAGTAACTAAGGGAATTAAACATCTTCAGATGTCATATTGGCTTTGAGTTCAAATTAGTAAATTCTGGTTCTTTGTCACTGCTAATTCTTTATACCCAACCAAACTAAACAAATAAATTCGGAAAAATAGAATGGAGTCCTTGTTATATGCCCATTGCTAAGGCACTGCATATGAAAGCTTGCATAGTCAGCAACATGGTAAAACACTTTAAATATTTTGGGGTACATGTTGGGGTTTTCGTACAATCTTTTTTTGCACTCATGAAGAAATACAGTTTCTAGTCTGTAGAGCAGCCCCAATCAATAAATGTATCCTGATAGCCTAGATTTTTCACTGTTTTGCTAGTGTCATATTGTACACAGCATCCACAGCTTTTTCCTGCTGCACACTTGCAAGCAGCAGCTGTTTCATGTTGCTTTCCACTATGGCTGTCCCCAGGTGTTATAGTCTCATCCTTTAAGATTATCCTTCAGCTCAGTGCCTGAAATACAAATGCTTGAAAACCTGATTCCAAATGTGTTTATGCAGGAAAAATTGATTTCTCCATCCTTTGTCCAGGTTCCTGTAATACAGGGGTGATGAGGCTTATATAATGCAGAAATACTTCACTTTTTTTTCTGCAGTCTGAATGAATCAGCCAAATAAATTAAATGGAAGGTGCTAGTAACTAACTGAATATCACACAACTGAGTGTCATACAACTCAGGCTAGAGCTAAACATGCTGCTGAGTTAAGCTTTTAGATGGCACATGGTTCACTACATTCGTGATGCCTCTAACAATATTTCAACCACACAATGTCTAGTGTGTTGAAACAAAGTGTTACACTTCCATCATGAGTAGCAAGTTCTGGCACCTTCCATATGGAAGCAGAATGTATGAGACTCCCACTTGCTATTGGACCCTCTGATTCCCCTCAAATTTGAAAGGTAAACCAGTAAAGGTATGCCTGGACTACATAAAGCAAGGAATTTAGGAGCAGATGCAGGGAAGTCGTATAGGTGGTGAACACCTGCCTGGAGGGCAGTCGACACTTCTAACCATGTAAAGAACAATTTGAATGAGGACCAGTACAGAAAAAGCTATAAGAGAAAGGGAGACTCTATCTTTGAGGAAAAATTAGAGAGCTTGACTACTTTGGTCTAGCACAATGAAAGGTAAGCAGGGACATGGTAGTGGATGGAACAGCTACACAAAGTATAGTGTAGCTATACACTATACACCTGAAGTGCTTGAAGCAAATTTGTGGTTCAATAATACACAGTTTCTTCTGTTGGTTGATGTTGGACAGCATTCTCCATTGCCTTACTCAGAATGACCTAACTTCCTTAACTAGGACACTTAGAGGTTAATCAAGTCCATTACCACCTACTTGCACCCTGTTTTTTACAGCCACTGGCCTACATGTGTGATATTTTCAAGGATTCAAAAAAGCCTGCATAGTTGCAGCAGGGCTGGAAACCATTTCCTCTCAGAACTGTGGTAAAACCAGCTTTAGATTTGATAAGAGAAACCCATGTTACTTGTGTACCTTCTGGTCTAATTTCCTTATACAATGGAACCCACAGCAGCCCTACTTACCCAATGCTTTCTCACCCTTGTATGCAGTTTTAATTAAAAGGTTTTCACTTTACGAATCTGTCTTGATGTCTCTCCAGCTCTCCTCTCTCATGCAAAATTTTTGTTTACAGCTCTTGCAGAATCAGAAATCAGTCCCAGCTGTTCCCTTTGTTATAATTTAGCATCTGGAAAAGGATTTGGTTTACATATACATGCATGACAAGAATTTATCAGATGAAATTGCCCTCAACTTACATCAACTAACTATTGAATTGCCTTTTTTTTCCCAGCACTTTCAAATATTAAAAAATAAGTTACAAAGCAGGTTCTGGGTTCCTAAGCAAATTAAAGAGCAAATAAAATGTGTAACAATAGGTTTTTCAATAGGCCACTTGAATAAATAACTAAAAATTCAACATGCACTTAAGCAAATAGGAGTTTGAGTCCTCAGTTAATTCAGTAGCAAAGTGTTTTTTTAATTTCAGGGTAGAATATATCAGAATCAAGCAGTTCCTGTATGACACTGCTTACTTTTATACTGTGTGAATTCATCAGAACTGTGGAAACAAACTCACAATGAAAACAGAATCTTGAAATGTCTCAGAAGTCTTCCCATCAGTAATACACTTCACAATCATTCTAAATCTCAATAAAACTGAGGGTTTTGATATAGTATTTTTTATAGATCAATATAAAACCAAGCAATTATGAATAGACAGGAAAGCCCACCATAAATACAACTGCTGAAAAAGAAGTACAGTATCATAATTAAGAAGCTGCAAGCAGTAAATGTAAATACTCTCCATATGCTGTTAATATCATGGGAAATTAAATATTTAAAAAGGAAAAGTCTGCCAGCACCACGTACCAGCACCTATCAGTTCAGTTTGATAGAATAGCTTTAAGGTTTAGATTTGATTTCAGGAAGAAATTCTTTGCTCTGAGAATTGTAAGTCACTGGAACAAGTTGCTAAAAGATGTTGTGGGTACCTCATCCCTGGATGTGTTCAGAGCCAGATTGGATGGGGCCCTGAGAAATCTGATCTAGTGGAAGATGTCCCTGCCCTTGGCAGGGCATTGGGACTACATGATCTTTAATGTCCCCTCCAACCGAAACCATTCTATCCCACTATGATTTTTATGCAAAGTAAAAATGGTCTAGATCAAGAGAAACTTTCCCAGTTCAAAACAGGTTTGAAAGTCAAAAACATTTTTCTTGTACTAGAGGATAAGTTGAAAAGATATTTAGCCCAAATTTGTTCAATGTGTGTCTTGGAGTAATTAAAAAAAAAAAAAAAAAAAAGAGAATAGGATCGAAAGACAACAAAATTATATTTTAAAATGATAAGTGTTTTTGACCTGGAAAACTAAAACATTGCTTTCTTTCCAAGGAAAGTTTTCATTATGATCAATTAGGGTGCATTGAAGAAATGAATGCTAAGTGAAAAATGTAAATAAAATAAGTATTCTTGTACTTCATCTAACCAAAATAACTTGGGAATGAATGAATATTAAAATTAAAATACTTGAACATATAAACAATTTACAAAGAAATTACTAGTGTAAAATTTAAGGAATTTATTTCTCATATAGTAATATTCTACTCTAGAAATTTCCAGTGGATTAATCTCTGATAAGGATTCCATCAAAGTTAATGAACTAAAGCACACATGACTTTTTGTCTAGTGTCCATATTGCTTAACTAAACTAAGGAGCATTTCCACTTTTGTTGAATTTGCAGATCTCATTTCTCTAGTAACTGTTGCAGTGTTGACACCCAGAGGCTTTTCATTCCCTTAAGGCTTTAGAGTATGAAAAAAGATCTTGAAGAACTTGTAGGTGTATCATCAGCTTTAGTGATTTTACCAGTTATGTAATAATTGATGAAAATTTTACCTGTTTTCATGTCCAAGGGTCTTGTACCTCATTTTATTCTCTGTCTTGTTTTTGTTGTTTGTTTCATGTTTGATTTTGGTTTGAGTTTTTGGGGTTCACTGTGGAAACTCTTAATTGCATAGATGCAATAAGCCTTCCAGGCTAAAAGAATTAGTAGTAGCAGTAGTAGTAGGAGGAGTAGTAATGATAATAACAATAGCAACCAGACCCTCCCACTCCAAGATTTTAAGGCTCATTTTGTAGTGCCCATAGTGTCTACCAGAATTATGGCAGATATTGCAGTATCTGTGTAAGAAAAAAAAAGAAGCTGACACTGCCAAAAACACTGCCCAAAACATTGAAAAAATGTACAAACAAAATAGCTAATATGTATAAGGTGGTTACTTGTTTGTTGTTTACACTACAGTCATAGTGTTTTGCAAACAATCATTCATATTTTGCAAAGAAAGCAGATGCAAATGAGTAATTTCCATTACTCTATAGCTGATCCAGCAAAATTGTGAAGCACAAACAGCAGAAAACACATGCCAACATTTTTTTTTAATTTTATGATCATTAAACTTCAAGTTTGTTTTGCGAATCCAGGGCATAAACTGGAGATTGGAAATGTGTCCAGGTACAGCTCTGAAGGCTGCATTGAGGTGACCTGTCCTACAAGAAAACAAACTGTGTTGTCATGATTGTCTGAATAATGAATTAGTACAAAGGAAATGATGGTGATTTGCTATTTGAGGCAAAGTATTGCTGTTAATTGATTACAAATTTTTAGGCAATACCAGAATCAAGGCAATAGCAATTAATAGACAATGGGATGGAGATATAATTTTTCCTACTTATATTAAATTAATGATATTGGATATAACCCTTGGAAGACAATATCCTTTGAAATTCCTTAAGGTGAAAAGGGCAGATTCACTGAAAATTGCTTCCAATATAAATTGCAGTGATTACTCGTGGGTTTTTTTCAGTTTAAAGAGCATTTCAACCGTATTGAATGTGGCTTGACATAAATTTTGCAGAAAGGTACCTTGATTAAAATTTCAGTAGAGTAAAAAAATGTTAAAACTATGTGAAGAAAGTATTTATATAATAATAAAACAGCTTTCAAATGCCTGCACTCTACTTCTTAATGTCTTATGGGACTTAATAACTTTCTATATAACCTGAAAAGTAGAACAAAACTGATATAACTGAAAATACTTGTATTTAATCATAATCTTATAATGAAACAAAGAAATAGCATTCATACTTCAAACAAGTTTGGTTTGCCTTGAAATGGGCTGACTTCAGTAAAAACTAGAAAGTTCAAAACCAAAACAGTAAGCAGAATATTTTTTTCTAATCTTTGCTTAATACATAAACACAAAGACATAAAAACCAGACATTTTCTTGGTCGGCTTGGCACTAATGGTGGTATATAAGGACATATGACTCACATATGTGATGCCTAATTGCATTTTTCAATCATTGCCTAAGATAGTGAATAAGGAATTGCAGAGATGCTAAGAAATAAGAGCAGTTTTTTTGATTTTTTCAGATTCCTATTTGTTGAAAAATAGAGAAAAGAGCTTTTTCTCATTATTTATTTTTCTAACATTTTTTTAAAACAGTGTCAGAACTCTTCCCACCAGGCCATTTGTTCTCTGCTAGGCAAAGGAAGAATGTGGAAAAAACATTCAAATTGAACCCATAAGGATACAGTTTTTCTCAATTGTGAATGAAGGCAACGTTTCACTAAAGTGGCAAAACCTTGTAGGCCTAGGTGAAAAAGAAAAGAAAACAAATTCTACTCTTTCATGAAAAGTAATGAAATTTCAAAATATACTTTGTTTAGTAACTGCTGCAAATATTTACATAGATTATTATTATTATTATTATTATTATTATTATTATTATTATTATTATTATTAATAATAATAATAATAATAATAATAATAATAATAATAGTAGAATTCTATCCTTTATGTTGGCTACATCACTTCAAAGGAAAAATAGTGTTTTCATTTTATAGATAAAAAATCAGTAACAATATAGATCCAGGTCCAGTGCTTCTAGGTACCAAAGCTTGAGGAAAGGCCAAGCAAAGGTTTTACTGTGAGAAAAAACTCCACATGTAAATCCTGAGTCTTGCCAAAATCAGAACCACGACTGCTTTAAATGTATTCCATTAATTTCTGAGCAACCAATATTCAGATGTTTGATTTTATTTTTTTCTGACCAGTTTCTCTGGGTGTTTGGAGTTATTGTGTCTATTTTCATGAGGAAGCAGAAATTTTCTGGCATGAAACAATCTGGCAAATGCACAGATTTTGTGACAAGCATAGCTCCAATCCTAAAGGTGCTTTCTGCCAACAGGAGGTATATTATTCTGACATATTTAATCCTTTTAGCCTTAGTATAAAGAGATTCTTTGTTGTCACAGCATTAAAGTTTTCTGCAAATACCAGTACTTGAAAAACCACTGAACATCTCATTCCATTACTTTCTAGGGTCACTTAGTTTAACACAACCATTTAAATAAAAAAAGAGTATGTCTGGATTAGTTGCAATGTTAGTTGCAATAGTCTATTACTGAAGATAGTACAAATTCATTTCACTGAACCTCCCAAAATTTGCTGTGCTTGTATAGAAAATGTTGTTATTTCAACTAAGATTATTCTCCTATTTGAGAATGCTCAAATGTGTATAGTTTGTCATTTCTTTAAAAAAACAAGTGATTATGACCTTTCAGACTTTTAATGGAAATTCAGAAATTAGTTAAATCATACAGAGTTGATATCTGACATTCAAAAATCTTAATTTCCTTTTGGAAAATATTATTTTTTGTCATAAATTAAATTGTTTTTAAAAAATATTTATTATTCATACTTTAAATTTTTCCCTTTGTCTCTTTCCTTTAGCTTTGTGAAAAATACATGCATGTGCAAAAGTATAGTGAATAACTTTTTAATAATGTAATGAACTTTGTGAAAGCAAAGAGATCAAATGTGAAGGCTAACTTCATCAAAGTAAAAGCTGTTTGCATTTGAAAAGTATTTTTAAAAACCTGTGGAAGAAAAAAAGAAATTTCTATTTCAATTACTAAAAACAGACATAAAAGCTAAATTTTAGCTACTAATCTGAAAACCTAAGTGTTTGCTTTTAACCACAATGCAAACATGTTGGCATTTTTACCATTAGTGTTCTCAGGTGAAGTCAGGGAATATTTTATCCGCCCGAGCAAAAGGAAATCAATAAAAATTTAGCCGGAAGTGTGACTGAAATTCGGTTTAGTCTGGGGAATGAAATTCAGAGCATCACTTTAGGCTTGTTATGATTTTAAATGCAGATATTATTTGTATTCATGTCACAGCATGAAATTTATAAGTTCTTAAGCAATAATATAAATTTATTGTGCAAAATTTTCTGAATTCAAGCAATAGGCCCATCTTGAATCCCTAAATTACTCAGTTCATAAAGGCATATATGCCAGTTTGACTCCTTACTGTGCTTTCTCCTCTTTTTTCATTTCTTGATTGCCCTCTTTCCATATAGGGAAAGAAATCAATTTTCAATCTTTTCCAGTGGTTTGGGCCCTGTGTAAAACTTTGTGGGGTAAGAGCTTGTCACGGATGGAACAAGTTGAATAATTCTTAGACTATGTTTAAATAGCTATAATTTTCATTCAGATTTTTACTCATGTAAAGTCTACCCAGGAAATTCTGGTCTGAAATACCATTTTTGTGGCTCAAACCAATTTTTTTCAATCTATCTTGATTCTTTCTTTGTTGTACTATATTAATATCAAGAGTAGCAGACATTTGGAAGCAACATATAAAGAGCAGAAATTACAGCATCAACAGCATCTTTTGATCAAGAACAGAAAGAAAATGTCATAACCAATATTTTATAAAAAATATTTCATACAATCAATGAAAATAATCACTCCATGTAATGTGTTCAGAAAATCTAGGTTAGGGCAGATTTGGACTGGTCAAAATTTTGTTTAATGAATTATTTGAAAAGCTCGTATTTTATCTGAATATTGCCAGAATTCAAATAAAGAAAATTATTTGGATTTTTCAAAACTCTTGAAAACTTCTAAAATCATTTTCTGTTCAGTCTGTATTTTGAATTAATATCATGACAGATTTTTTGGAAATAAATATTTAGGAATATGTACTTCTGACTGCTGTATCTGAAAGAGGCAAGAAATAAAGCCTTCCTTAGAGATTTGGAAAGATATTCATGATCACAGAACCTAAAGTTCATAGGAGGTTTCCACCATCCCAGTGTCTGCTGGAAGGAGAACAGGCCTGGAGGCAAAGCAGTTCAGGAGATTACTAGAATGTCTTGGCATCAATCCCTTCGTGCAGGTAACAGTTGACTCGGGGGTCATTTGCTGTGCCCAGGAAAGGGGGAGATGGCAGAGAATGTGAAGGTCAAAGGCAGACATTGGAGACATGGAGACAAATACTGCCTGATCAAACTGATTGCTGCCTGGCTTTGTGCATAGCTGGGGCAGTGTTGGACACCTTGGTTCAAGTCAGGCGTTTGACAGAGTCTCCCATGGTGTCCTTAGAGCTAAATCGGTCAGGTATGAATTGGGCATGCGGAAGGGGCTGAGGAAACTGGCTGCATCACCAGGCTCAGTGTCCTGTGATCGACAATATGAAGTCTGGATGGTTTCTAGGAGCATCCCTCAGAGATAAATATAGGGGCCAATACTATTGAGTGTCCTTTCTAGGATATAGGAAACTCTGACTTGAAGAGGGCAGCAGGAAGTGGGGTGTAGGGGTGGGGCATGGATTTACAATGAAGATGGTCAAATACTAAAAGCCATTTTCAACAGAGATTGTGAAGTCTCCATCATTGCAGATATTCAGGATTTTCCTGCACAAATACTGTCTGGGCTCTAACTGACTTTGAGCAAAAGAGTGTATCTTCCTATAGCTCCCTAGATCCTGTTCATTTTACATAATTCAATGATTTTATAATTCTGTAAATAGATCCTTCTCCTTGAAGTGATTGAAGGAGTAAAAATAGATCCATTTTACAGCTCTATAATTCTGCATTTCTTTCATCATTCCATTGCTATCTGGAGTTCCAGTGATATTTGCCACAGAGAGCACCTCTGAGTCTGATCTAATCTGTAATTAAACAGTTTGTATATCTGTTAACATTACTACATTACTTTGTTGCATTCATGCTTTGTTACATGTTGTAGGGCTTTTAGATAGGGGTTTTTTTTGCTTACTCATTATTCTCTTTATTTTTTAAAACTTATACCAAAATAAATAATTTTAATTTTTTTAAATCTTTTTCACTTTTAAAGGAAATAAAGTGACTTCCAAGAGAATAGTACAGTTTGTTAAACATCAAAAAATAGTTTAAATAATTTCATAGATATGACTAGAAGTAACAATAACTGAGAAATTCAGGGATGAAACATCACTGTTAACTCATCCTTAAGACTCAGTGTGAGGAAAACATGTAGGTAATTACTCCAGATATTAGCATTTATATATATCAAGTATTCCAAATTTTCTTCAATGTGAAGGGCTCTTCAAACAAAATATTTAAATATTTTATACATAAGTTAAATGATGTGAATATTCTTTTTGAAGTTCAGAGGCACTTGTTCATATGAAATACAGCAGTCAAAGAAAAGAAACGATATATTGCACAGTAGAGCATAATGCAAGCAATAGGCATAAATCAAGAAATCATAAATTTAATTACTAGGGTAACTGTCTTTCTCTGGTATTTAGAGAAAATAAAAATTGTTTTGTATGTGTTCCTTTCACCCACTCCTCCCTTTTCTGTCAAATTCGTAAAGAGCATTTTGAAAGAGATAATTTGAAACTTTGATGGCAGCAGTAGCATTCCTCAGACTGAAATTACTTTTCAACACAAAACATACTTTTTCTTTTACTCAGTTTTTCTTCTAGTCAGTTTTTCTTCTTTGCAGTTCTTGTCTCAATCACAATCTTTTATTTAAAAAAAAAAATAGCATTTTGGTCCTGGTGTGTTAAGAAGGGCGAGAGATAATGATTGTTTTTCTATCAAGAAAAGTAGGATTTTTTAGTCAAAGATTGATCATGTCAAAGGTATGACCTACCTTTAACAAA
This sequence comes from Trochalopteron elliotii, assembly GCA_024734555.1. NCBI lineage: Eukaryota > Metazoa > Chordata > Aves > Passeriformes > Leiothrichidae > Trochalopteron > Trochalopteron elliotii. The sequence goes on from JANPWX010000019.1 coordinate 1,980,281, forward strand.
CCTGGGTTGTATTTAATATTATTTTACATGTATAACTGGGGCCTTTATTCTGTTTTTCTTTAAAACTGTAGAGAGGTCATGTTAGACTCTGAAAAAGCTTTGTTGGTTACAGCATGGTGCCACTAACATCGAGGTTCAATCCCTGTATGGGCCATTAAATCAAGAGATGGACTCAATGATCATCATGGCTCTGTTCCAACTCAGACTATTCTTTGATTTCCTGTGATTAGTATCTCTGCAACTGCTGAGATTTAATTCTCCAACCTCCTTTTTAATTACTTGTAGAACATTAGAGAGTAGAGAATACTACTCTACTCTAACTATATTTATTGATTAGGCTTGGTACAGGACTGTTTTCGTGAGTCAGTTCTTTTAGAAGTAGGATAGACAATACTTTATTTTCACTATTTGAGTATACTGATCTGTTAGAGATTTGTTTCCTTCCTTTTGTGTATAATCTTCTAAATCTTTCTTTTCATTGACCATTCTGCCTCTGTTCTCACATCAGCATTATAATTATAATGAAAAGGCTTTCTATCAATGTTACTAGTCTTAGATGTTCAGCATGAAATTTTTCATTGTCCCTGAAAAATCCAGTTCCTGCATCTCCAGAAGACCTGCAGCTCAGTTAAAGCCTAAACCTTTAAATCCTGAATAGATCTTCAGTAATTCTTCTTCAAGTGCAGTCATAACCAAATTGCCAGAAACAGTAACTATCTTGGTTTCCTATTTTTTCACTAGTGGAAATGAAAAGGATTACCTAGTATTTTAGTCACAGAAAAGAAAAAAAAATTGGGAAAAAAATCTAAATGTATCACAAGAAGCTGTGATGAAATATCACAGAACTGTTTCTTCCTCAGAAATATTGGCTCCCCAGTGAAGACCCAGTAGATTAGTGGCAGAAGAACAGCTACCAAGTAATTCTAAAAGGACTAAATACTCTAGCTGAAATACTGAACGTGAAAACAAAAGACGCTTTGAGTTTCTCTTCTGACAGACATTATACACAAAAGCTGGGAGATTATATTAAAAAAAAAAAAACCAAACCGTTTGCCAGGGTAACTTAGTGTGTGGAATAAAGATAGAAGAGTCAAATATGTATTTTACAGTTTAGCCCAAATTAACAGGACAGGAAGAGTGTGTGCTGTACTGCTATGCTTGTGCTTGCTTTACTTCTTTAACCTTAGTACAGCAGTACATTAGCAAATGCACACAAAGGTGGGTGACAGTTTCGCAGACTAACAGGCGTGAGAACTATAAAATATATCACGGTTAGTTTCAACTTCTCTTGGTCCCTATATTTCTTCATAGTAACTAAAAGGAGTTGGAAAACCTGTATCTAAACCACAAGGTGCCAACCCTGTTAGGCATTCACATTTGGCTTAATGCATCCACTAGTGACACACAGGCTTGTATTCAGAATCAGAATGGCTCTGAAGTAGTTATGAAATCCATGCAAATCACAGCCAATTAGGATAATGATACAATTTGATGGCTGTAATTAATGTTAAACTGCCCTAAGGTGCTGGGAATGTCCTGTTCAATTGGTCACATAATGTCTCAGCCCCAGCTTCAGTACATGTTGCGGCCAAACGTTACTCTAATTAAAAACATAAAGAAAGAAAAAGTCCTCACTCCTGAAATGCATGCACTCACCCAGCTTTGGTGAAATGTCAGAAGCAGAAGCAGCTTCCAGTGAGCTTATACCTGACAGAGTTCCTGCCACTGGTACTGCCTTCTGCATAACAAGTATCAATGAGGAAGGATTTCTGCGAAATAATGTTCTAAAAGTACTCATCTTTCTCATGCAAGCTGGGACTCCTGCTTTATTTATGGGTTTAATTGCTTGTGTGCATTGTGTGCTGCTAATCTCACTCTTCCAGAGAGACAGAAATAGTCAACTTTAACTACCTCCTTCTTCCAAGGCACTATGATGACCTTCCCACCAGCACATAAAGAAGTCTCTTACAGAACTTGGAAACACTGTGCTCCAAGCAGGATAAGTATAGAGGTTTATGAGGTGTCTTCTGCATCTCCAAAGCCTTTGGATGTGCACATATTTCTATGTGAATTAAGTATTCTAGCTTCTTGCCAACCCATCTATCTGAACTGCCTGAAAACTAAATTGCCTTCCCTTTCCCTTTCCCCTACTCCAGTTTGGCACGTGCATGTAATGATTATATTCCCAAGAAATTCCTTAACTTGTTTAACTCGTCTGTAAAACATGATACTTACTGCATTTTAACAGGACATAACAATATTTCCATATTAAACTCTCAATATAGATTATTACCATTATGTGCAGTAGATAGCAATAAAACCACCACCTGGTATTGGGCTTTTGCAAACCCCTCGGCTTATTTTCCTTGTAAAAACAAAATAAATGTACATCAAGATCTGCTGTTACACAAAGAAAATAAATTATGTGCACTCATTTTGCACATTGCTTATGCTCATGCAACAACTGTGCTGGCAAAAAAGATTGGAAATACAGCACTTCTTAAAACTAAAGGTTCCCAGAGACAATCCACTCCCTGGGGAAAAATGAAGAAGGTTCTCTATCATTCTTCTCAATGTTACTTGGTTACTGCTGCTGCTATTGGTGACAACAAACAGCAGAAAGGTTTAATGGCTGTCTTAGAATCTCAATGCAGGATGGTTTGCACGTGAACAATTTTCCTTCCCAGCATTTAGTCTCACTCAGCCTTGCTTTTCACACTTGTTTATCTCTTCTTGCAAGAATTCACCATCTTTTCAGAACATTTCACGAAATACTACAATTTGCAGTTAAATTTGCTCTTTCAGGTACTCTTGTACCTACAAAGACAAAATTTGGTAACATATTTAGGCTTTGGCAGCAGCTTTTTTTAATCAAAACTAGTATCCAAATATTTTCCACATTTATAGTAAAATTTTTTGTAAAGTTTCAGCACAGTTTCTACTCTTTTTGGAAGATCACCTTAATTTACTCCTTGTTCAGGTGTTCATAATACCAGAGTTTTAATGGGATCACCATGTTATAGTGAGTGCAAACAATAGGAATAACTCGATGAATTTTGCTAGCTGAAAATACACTTTAAAAAAAAATTCTGTTTCCTCAGATTTTTTTAGATAATCAAAATTAAAAGATTTATGGAAAGAGACAGTGATAACATTTAAATAAAGGAATCTGGACAGGAGCCGTATAAAAGTTGTCTGTCAGGTTTTCCTACTTTCTTGGCAAACTTGTCTACCAGACTGTTGTGTGTGATTTGAAATACTGGGGCTTCTGTGATCTCTGCTGGGGGCAGACCACTAGGCAGACTGCCTTGGAGTAAGGATGCTATTCCCTTTCATCAATGCATCAAAGCTTCTAGGTTGTTGGGGTTTTTTCCCTATGTGGAATGCAACTACATATCAAAATTCTTCCCCAAACCACACTATGTTTTTTACTCTTTTATCTAAATACGGTTGGGAGAGTACAATGGGCATTCAACAGATATCCGAAAATTAAGGAAATGGTTAATTTGGGGCTACATCTCTACACATCCTAAAATGCACACAGAATGTTTCTGGTGATCGATACTGGACATCTGAAAAATTCCCTTCTGCTAAAAGAAGCATCACAAGCAGCATAAAACAGCTTCAGTGCTGCCTGAACAATGACAGCAAACAGTCATGTGCATGAAATATTACTCAACATATTCTGCTTTAGATACAAACGTGGACATACTTACTTGTAGATATTTCAGAAGAGAGATACTTTGTGGTGAGATATTGGAGAGTTTTATCCTTTTTTTGGCCCACTTTGGTTGTCAGAATCTTTATTTTTTTCCATATTATTTTTGAATGCAAATCCAAAACCTATTCTCCCATCACCATTACTGTTATATTTATATTGAAACACTTCAATGCCTGAGGGTCAGGAATGCTGTAGCATTACGAGTGCCTCACCAACCAAATGCTCTGGAAATACAGTTACTTGTCTCTCATGATCCTTGCTTGGATGATCAGACATGAACTGTAGACCTAATAAATCTTACCAAAAAATATTGATTGGCTGGGGAATTAATTTCTCCCCAGTACAAGAGAGATGATGAGGAAGATTCATGTGACTTTTGAGTTTAACAAAGGAATAAATCCATGTTTTTCAAAGTCTTAAATTGACTAATCTAGCAGAGTTGAATTATTTTAACAAATAGTTTGGTAGAACACTTTCACATCCCATTTACAGATCCATCAGTACTGTAAACATATAAACAAATTTATATAGTGGTATAAAGCAGCATTCTAGCCATTTTGTGCAGCAGAGAGTAAGTTAACAAATACAGAATAACTAAAGAGAAGCAAGAGTAATTCTCATGAACCCACTGTCCATGAATATTCAAAGGATACAAGACAAAAATACAGAGAAGAATTTTTCTTCCATTATTTTTAACTTGCAATTGTTTGACCTTATTCAGAAAGGACCAGTTCCTCTTTCAATTAACTTCATCTACAAGGAATTATGTCCCAAGCCTTTTTGTGATACTGATGCTCTTTACCTCATGTAGAACAGCATAATTGAAGCTAGATTCCATATGGTAGGTTCATGGAAACAGGAAAAAAATACTATTCTCATTACTGTGATTTCACAACTTTTGGTTAATACCTTCTATCAAAGCTGCACATTGACATTCTTCCTAATGGAGTACAACTATGACCAATAATTCAATTATCTGAAAGGAGAGGATTCTTTTTAGGTTTTTTATACACATTACAATCTCCCTACCAACTCCTTGTTATCTGACAGAGTGACTTTTTTTTAATCTTAATACATTTTTTCTGACAAACCAAAGTCAATTCAAACTAGAGAAATTTCTTTTTAAATATTAATCTTTGAACAAGATCTCCTCTCAGAAAGAAATGCCCTTTCAAACTTAACCCAATATTTAGGTATATGTGCAATTCCTGTTGACTTTAAGAGGATTTGAAGAATGTGCTTAAGAACTTTAGTAAGAAGGTATGGAACAGGTATAGGTTCTTTCAGGTGAGTCTTAAGCAGCCTTAGCATGTAACACCAGAAAAGTCACACAAAAGAAGAAGGCGTTTTGAATTTGAAGGCACTGAATGCTGCAAAATATCTGCAAAATATCAACATCTCATATGCCAGCATTGAGCTATTTTTATTAGCATAGATCACAGTTCCAAAATAATTATGAGATCATAAGAATATATTCTGAGTGTTTGTCTTTGGTATATACTTTATTATTGTGCCTATCAAGAAATTACAGCCATCATTTTACATATTTATCAGCATGATGCCTGATTTCTCCAATTCTTATAGACTTACTTTTCTGAGAAATAAATAAGATAATGACATCTGCTCTAAGTTGATAGGGCATGGTCTCATTCAGACTGGACTCTTCTACTCAGCATTTCTGGTCGTTTTCATGAAGCGAAGTATTATATATTTAAGAAATTCATTGCACATGGACTGTTCTGAAATTTAAGAATTAAATAATTATTTATGCCTGAGAAACCACCAAGCTAGTACATGAGGATATTTTTCTTTTATGAATAATTTTGAATGTTGTAGTTTGATGATTAATAAAACTTTCATATTTATGTAAAAAGGGGAAAGAAAAACAATGCAGTGAAAAATATTTATTTTTGTTTCTAACATTAACTGTCATCATTATTCTGAATATAATAGGATCACATAGCTCCAAGTTACTAATAAAATGGTAACATTTTTTATATGCAAAAAAGTAAAAATATTTGCTGTAAGAAATTCAGTTCAATGTAAAAAAATTTATATTTATTTCTTATGAATATATTGCAAGCAGTATAATTTCTGTGCATATCCTTAAAGGAAAATAAGCAATATTAGTCCACTAAGAGGAATTGCTGTACAGCTCAGGAATAATTTAATCCCATTTCTTGATTAGCAGCAGTGTAAAGTTTTTACAAGGGAGAGATGAATCAGATCTTTACATGTTTTTCACTTATGCCATGACACAGTGTACCACAAGCATATAAAGGACTCATGAAACCAGGAAGCAACCAAAGCTATTTCTATGGAAACAAGCTCTGGCTGCAGGGAAGGCAGTAAATCAATCTCCTTCATGTTGTGTTTGAGACATGTTTGGATGTTTCCAACACTTGGCTGCCAGGTTACCTAACCAGCTACTGTCTCAGGATTTAGTACTACTGACTGAATTCCTTGCACACCGGATGGACAGTGCTAGTTTTGACTGAGAAAAACAGCCAAGCATTATTTTTCTCTTATTTTTAATTGTAGAAATAGTGTGTATTGACTTTTGCAAGGTTGTCACACATTACATACCTTTTTCTTTTCTAAAAGACCAAACCCTCAAGTAAGAGAACCAATTAAGAAACAAAAAACCCAAAACCCCTCTCAACAACAACAACAAAACTCCGCTTGGGGTTAAATAGAGCTAGTGTAATAAAAGTAAAGCAAAGCTCCCCTTGTACCCAAGGCCCCAGAATGATGTGATCATCAAATTGCTGTTGGTGAGCATAGGCTGCAGAGGGCAATGTCCCTCAGCAAAGCACTGTGCATCCCAAAACAGGGCTCAAGTCGACCTTTTAAGTGCATATTACTTTTTCCTGACTTGCCAGTTTTTTGTGGTGTGAAGAATCAGGTCTTAATCACATTAAAGTGGTTAAGGAAACACTGGATAAGTATTCTACATGTTTGGTGAATAACAAGCTTCCCACAATATTTCAAACAAAATTAAAAGTTTTTATTTCACAATTTAACCAATAAAATAAAAACCTGGAAGTTTGCTTTGGTTTTAACTGAAAAGCAGAAAATTCAAGATACTCAAAAGAATGCAGAACCAGGTAATTCCCTTCTTCTTTGTGAAGAAAAAAAAAAAAAAAAGAAGTTAACTAACCTCAGTTTTTCCATGAAAATATCAGCCAGCTATATTGGAGAGCAATGTTCAAGATTTAAGGAGTATAAAGACTGCTTTTCCATTCAGTCTCTGCAGATGAACAAGGTTGGAAAAGCTCCATGCAGTATTGCCAACCACAAGCCTTCAGAAAACATGAAGCCAGTCTCTCCAAATTGTATGACCAGCTTTTAAACCAAAAAATCTTCAAACAGGAATAAATAATGTACTTTCCTTATTGGTTAAGTTATTTGGATCTGATACACCCTTCTCAGAACAAGAAATTTTTTGTTATGAAATGAAAGTCAAACATGACCACTGGACTGCAGGACTAGAAAGGAAGAAGAGCTAAATGGAAATGAATGAAGTAAAAGAACAGAAGTAGGGATAGAACTGGATAAGAAAGCTCAGTAAGAGAGAAAAGTGAAAGATTAAGATGTAAAAGGGACTGCAGTTTGTATGCTGTGTAGCATGATGTTTTGCCTATACTGCTTTAGGTCACAGAGGGGGTAAAAATCTCCTAAAAGTCATTCTGGTCTACTAAAAACAACATGTGGAACGCTGAGTGTTGAATTCTATTATACATACACAGAGTACAGCTCCATGCTGTCATTCTCTGACTCGAAGTCACATGAGCATAAATTGCCTATTTGGTGCATTAACACCAGAGTTTATTGGACAAGATTCTGTCTACCTCCATCTGGAGCTCACAACAGTTTCAGTAAAGTACATGATGTTATGACTAACAAGTTGGAGTTCTATAAATATCTAATATCTGCTACAAAGTTATGAGTGATTACTCTAAGAAAAGCACATGGAGTGAAAGAAAAAAGACATCAGAGGTTTATCATGATTTTTGAAAAATGGCAGAAAGAATATTTTCAAATGAAGAATAAAATAGTGAGAAACATCTTCAAACTATTTCATGTTTAGTCAGGTATTCAGATATTCCAAAACCTCTGCCTAACTATATTCTCAGATCCTAATGCAGTATTCATATCCAAAATAACCAGGTTTTTGGTATTTAGGATAACATAAATACACTGACTTAAAATTTCCCATCTATTCCACCTACTCCTCCTCCCTCAATGCTTTTAACACACACTGAATATTATTTTTTCCATTGAGCTCTCTTTTCAACACAGTTCCCCTCTCTTCTCAGACATAAATGAGGTGCTGGGCAATGTTCTGACGTCAATGTGGTAATTGCCCCAGGGGGGGAAACAGGAGTTTAAAATAGAAATAGAGACACAGACAGACACATTCATATAGACACCTGTGGGTGCCAACAACATTGATAGACCCAGACTTCTGGGAACCTGTGGCAGACTTCAGATGCCACACTGCTCTCTGAGCCCTGTATGGCATTGTTCTCCCTGTGTCTTGGCAAGGATTAAGCTACAAAATTCAGGACTGGCATTGGACTTGGAGTTGCTCCAAAGTTTACCAAGATGCAGGGGTATGGCTGAGGTCTGTCTAACTACAACTGATTTTTTCTTTGAAGGTTGTATCCTGCATATTACACATTTACTCTTGCTTTCATTTATTATAAGACCAAAACTATTAACAGATATCTGGGTAAATGACAATCTATTGTTTAATTTCTTCAACATGGCTAATGGAAAATCTCCTGAAGAAGGAGTAGTACTACCACCAGCCACACAGAGTGTTCTAGTCTGTCAGAGTTAAAAGAAACATAAAGATATAACATCTAACAAGGAATCTCCAGGGATAGGAGGCAAAGTTCTGGATTTATTTCTCTTCTCCATTTCTATTTTTATTTACAACAAACATTAATTAAGACCAGAAAAGGTGCAGAGTAGATAGATAAAGAAATGAAGAACAGTTTGTGAGCAGATGCTAGAAAGTTTGGCTTGTTTAGTCTAACAAAATCATGTCGGAGAAGAGACCTACTGAGGGTTTCTGAGAGAATCACCATATTAACTGTCAGATATTTGCACAAAACAAATGGGAATGAATTGGCAATGAATATATTTAGATTGGAAATTGGCAGATTTTTAATCATCTTTGAACAGAAGTTCTGGCATGTCCTTCTAATAAAGAGAGGTTGTTGGGATTTTTTTAAAGGCAGCTTTATAAATTTATGTTTGAATTTAAAAACAAACAAAAGAAGTTAGTTCTTTGGGCAGCAAAGAGAAAATAGTTGTAGTTCTTCATCAAAGAATGCTAAAGATCAAAAACCATAAATGAGTTCAAGAGAAGACCAGTAAATATTTTCAAAAGAAATCCACAGAATATCTCTAAACTGATAAAAAAACATGAAGCTGAAGAAGAAAAATCACACTGGGGAAACATATTTACTCTGTTGTTGCTTTTCTCTCATGGCCTGAAAGTGATTTACAACATAGATACATCAGTTTCTGAGAGAACTCTGTACCTAGCAGAGTTTCCATATAAGTGATACCTCTAATTTTAAGTTAATCCCAGTGGAGTTGAAGACCAGACTATATTCAAGTTATTCTGTACTCTAAGAAAGATGTAGAGGGAGGACCAGGAGATCTGCTGCAGTTTTTTGTGTGCAACTCCACAATGTGTTGGTACTTGTGTTCGTAATCATCAGCCCAGTGTGTTCTGCTCATCTTTGTTCACCTCCAAAGAAAATTTTGGCTCCAAAATTCAAAAAGTATTTTTTCTTAAACATGGCCAGGCACTAGATGTTGTTTGAGAGTACATCAGTCTTTAAAAATTAGACACACTATCCACTTCCTTAATGAGGAAGTAGGCAACCTGAAAAGAGGCCTTAAACATTTTGTGGTCTACCTCTTGCAAAGACTTTGGTTTGGTGAAGAGACCAGGGATGTCCCATACTGGACACAGCTGTTCCTTCCAACAGACCCAACTTAGGACACAGACAAGCCCATCAGCCAAGCTGATCTTGCCTCTGCAGAAACATTCAAGAAAGAGCAAGCATGTCTGGACAGTGATGAGTCAGGAAAAAGAGTATGAAAAATAGCTCTGTGAACAAGATCAGAAAAGGAGGAAATTCTCCTGTAGCCCTCAGAGGACCCCATGCTGGAGCATATGGTCATGCCCTGAAGAAACTGCAGCCCACAGAGAGCCCACACAGGAGCAGGCTTCTGGCAGGAGCTATAGCCTATGGAAGAACCATGCTGGAGCAGAGGAAAAGTGTGAGGAAAAAAGAGAGATAGAGAGAAAAATGGAGGAATGGTTGAGGAATGCAACACCTATTCCTCAACCCTCCTCCCTAGGCCTGCTTGGATGGTGTGGTGGTAAAGGAAATAGCAGTGAAGGGGTAAACATGAGCCCAGACCAAAAAAACCCCAAAAAAATGGAGGAAGAAGTACTAGTCCAATTTGTCTTTGTTTCTTACTATGCAACTCTATTTTAATTGTCAGAAAGATAGTTTAATTTTCCTCAAGTTGCGTCTGCTTTACCCTCAACAGTAACGGGTAAGTTATGTCTTTATCTTGACCCACAAGGATTGTCATCTTCTTTTATCTACTGACCTATTGAAAAGGGCAAGTGAGACAGCAAGTAGGAGTCTAGAAACTAGCCAAGGTCAAACCACCTCACCATTAAGGCCAGTTCTTGTCAAATGTACTGAAAGAATTGCTTCCAAACAACTTGAAAGAAAATTTTAGGGAGCAGTATTGATTATTAAATCATCTTTGAAGACTTTCTTGAATGTTTTTAATTTCTCTTTTTTTCTTTTGTTTTAGCTATAGAGAACTTTAAAAGGGGAGGGGGGGTTAAAAAAAAAAAAAACAACTCAAAAGCCCCATATTTTTTCATGTAAACCCACCTTATTTTTAGGCTACTCCAGTTCTTGCAATTTAAGTCATATTCTTAATGCTTCCATTGTGTTTTTTGCAGCCTTGTGAGAAGTATTTATTTTCCATGTAGAATACAAAAAATCAAGTTCGTGGAGTCAGTGTGGGCATCTCATGATAATTAGGACCCACGTCACCAGTGTGGACAGAAATCTTTGGAGTAGGTCTTTTGACTTTTAAACCTCATATTGACTACCAGCTGCTGTCCTGGCTGGCAGAGGCACTACACGTGGACTACAGGAATTTGTGTATCTGTCAAACGAACATACACAAGAAAAATATTTTATAGCTGCTGCACAGAATCAGAGGACTGTGAAACCACAGTCTAAAGTACAATGGAAGATGAAGGGACAGCAGCTGGATTCCCTTGCAATTTTCCTCTTTGCCCTTGTAGTTAAGGTATTGGAAAATATCAGCAAAATCTTTCTTCCTTAACATGAGTTAAAGAGAAATGTTTATATCATTTGTGGGACTTTAAATTAACCAGAGTTTTGTCACAGAAGTACCTGAAGAACTTTAAATATCTCATGCTATTGATTATGAGGGTATAGACTCTATAACATTTAATTTTGAGGATGTATTAGTATATAGGTGTTGTCAACAAGTGTTTCCCAGGAATCCTTGCAAAGCCAGTCATCCCCTCTCACAGTCTAGTACTTTTCTGTAATTTCCAAAATTTAAACAAACCATGCTCAGCTTCTTCTGAGCCTCTAGATAAAGGATACGTGTTTATGTGTTTAGATACATGTTTTTGTGTCTTTTTGGAAGTCTGACAGTCTTGCTGATTGGAGGTTTCCATCTGCCCTCGTACTGCAGGCTTGCCATCTTCCTCACTCCCAGCCTGCCTCCTACCAAAGACCAGACGCTGCCTTATCCCAGCTCTCCTTGCCCTGTAACTGGAGTGGCAGAAATCTCCCTTTCCTGCTGGGGGAGTTTCCTCACTGTTGGGTGTTTTCACTTCAGTAGTGTCCAAGGCAAACTGTCAGCCTTCATCTCTGCTGCCCACAAACATCTTTCTAACTGAATGTAACATTCTTCAAACTGAACAGACAAAGCAGTAATACCATCCATCAGTCATAACATCACACATTATTTGTTTAAAAATCCCAAACAGACACATCTTTCAAGACACTATTTCTTTGTACACACTCACATAGAGGTCTTCAGTGCTGAGTACAAAAGCACACAGTTTGCAGCTCAGGTTCTTTTTTCTAAGTGCAGCTGCCTAGTGGCACTTTACTTCACATTGTTTGTCAGAGTTCCATTTTGTAATGCCAGGAGTCCTGTGCATGCTTTTCTCCCCACTCCACTTCCTTCAACCTCTAATTCCAACAGCAGTTTTCCTCTTACTTTGTATGTCATGTTTCTCCACATCCTTGCAGAGTGCGCGTACCAGGGTAAGGGTGTGTGCAGTAGCCTTGTTACACAAGAGTGTGCAAACCCTTGGGAAAGCAGCTACTATGCATGGTACAGTAAAATTATAGCCTGGTTTTTGCGACCATGGAGGAGTAAGAAAAAAATGTGTTTTCCAGAATTAAGTCTACCTCTTATTTGTCTGTATCTGTAACTGTATCTGCAGTTATTTTATAGAGCATTATTTGTTAATGGCAGTGAAACAGTTATCAGCAATTTATAATAAAAGGAAATCAGAGTTTTGGATGATTAGAGGTAGAGTTTTGAAGTCCTTGGTTGTTTCATTTTTCTTCAAACAGATTTTTTTTCTGTTTCAGAAGACTAGAAATTATATTTACAATTAAGTAATTCAAGAAAACACAATCCACTGTTGTTTTATCTCAACTACCAGAGGAAAAAAAATGCCATCCCTTGTTACTTTTAATATATATTTTCCAAAGGAGTAAAATCCATCACAATGCTATTATAGTGAAATGAAGGAATGCACTTATCATCATAGAGAAGGATTTGAATGTGCTAGACAATACACATACATGCAGAATAAAAGATTATTCTGTAATTTAAATATTATAACTTTACAATACTATTTTTTCAAACAGCAGGTGAACAGATTCAGTATGAGCGTGCTGGTCAACATGCTAGAAAATCATCAGCAGCTGTATTGTCAGTAAGGATTTTTAGGTAAACATGACTGAAAAATAAAGTCTTAAGGATACATTTAAATAGGGCCATTAGATTCATTTCAATTCATCAGATATAAATCTGATAGACCTTACATAAACGCCTGAACAAAGCATTTACTAATCCTATAAGGAAATGAGAGATGAATTATTACATTCAAAGGTATTCTTATTACAAAGGGGAAACATACTCTAGTAGAAAAAGTTCCATGTATGTCCTAGAGGTGGTCAAGCTAAGATGTTGTTCCTGTGTGCCATTTGCTAGTATTTAAATGGATTATGGATTGATGCTCTGCCTGGGGGAAAAAAAGCAAAAAAAAAACCATTAACGTTAATAAAGACAAAAAACAAATGTCAAATCTGCTGACATTGTTGCTGAATAGCATGTTCAGGATAATGAAGAGTTCTTTTTTGACATTTCAGTCTGTTATTGCGTATAAATTCAAATTGATTTTGACTAAGTATTTAAAGAATATATATCAAGATGTTTAGTACAATAAATATTGGTAAGCAGAATGGTGCTTAATTCTTTTAAATGACTTCTTAATCCATTATTTCCAATTTATTGTATTTTATTTGGAAATAACGGATTAAGGAGTCATCTAAAAGAATGATACTTTTTACTATGTATTTAGGAATGTCATGAAAAAGCAATAATTTATCTTTATGTTTTTCCTTTAACTTGTTCTGAAATTGTCTCTTTGATTACTTTCTCAAATATTTTCTAAACGCATATGGTTGCACTAACCTTAAGCAATATTTGAATAAATTTCTTCATTCTCAAGTCTTCAACTTGTAAGTTAGTGACACAGTTGTTATTATTATCTGTATAATTCAAGAGCTTTTCTTTTCCTTACTTAATTAGATATCAGTAACATGGCTGAAGGTGGATTTTTTTATACTGTATTATATATACTGTGTTTTATATATATGTGTTTTTTACACTGTGACAGCTCAGTTGATTAGAGCCTGGTGCCATTAACACCAAGGTTGAAGGTCCAATCCCCATATGGGCCATTCACTTAAGAGCTGAACTTGATGATCCCTCTGGGTCCCTTAAAACTCAAAATATTCTGTAAAATATGCTATAGACAAATTAATTTTATTACATCAAGGTACTGTTTGACATGCTTGGTAAAAGTCACAGAAAACTGTAAATCATTAGTGACATGGTTAAAATATATTGTGTCATTCATGTGTTGGATATCTGAGTGTTTTCTTAAGATTCCCTCCCAATACTTCACATGTACATTTTTTTAACACTCTTGGTCTTCCTCAGGGTTTGAACAGTGTGTGATTCTGATGCACAACTTGTATTTATTTTTAGCCTAATTAAGTATCTTTTGTTTGAAATAGGCAGAACTTTCTATATGCATGCTTGATACATGATGTGATCAGTTTTATTGGCTGCACTCCTATTTGGTTCATTGCAATGCTTCACTATGTTTCCTGCCAGTTACCATGATCAGTACTTCCTTCCGTGACCTCATGAAAACATTTTCTACTTTGTTGATGAAAGACCTTCCCATGATGGCCTTTCGCACCGGTTGGTCTCAGTCAAAATACTCCCACTATTTTTAGGAGAAGATGACAGATTTCATCCTACTGCACAGCAGATAATTTGTTTAGCTATTTACTTGCAATGAAAAGTCATCATCTACTGTTGTGAAATAGACATTAGATTATGGGCTAATAAAACATAGTTATGGGATAATAAACATCCACTTTCTCACTGTTATAATGTCTTGGAAACCTTTGGCAAACTAATTTGGACAATAGATACAACAATTGTGTCAAGATTAACTTTCAAACAATAAATACCAAAAGGTTACCCACATTCCAAAAATCACTCCTAAAATTAAAACAGTATGTATACTCACATATCCACACTCTAAGGCAAGAGCTGAAAACTTTTATATATATATATATATGTGTGTGTAACATAAGGAGTAGAGAATATGCAAATAATTCCAGAGAAAAACACAGTACTGAGAATCTGTTATGAGAAAATTGTATTTCTTCCTTCATTTTGATTAGTCCGGAGACCAGGGCAAGAAATACAGGAAGGAGTTTCATCCACTCTTACTGTCATGAAAATTGTGACAGCAAAGAAGACCACCTGTGTTTTTGCTGACTTATACTTTTTCTGGATAATAAATGTCAATGTAAAACATCTGGGATCCATATTAAAAGCCTTCCAACACTACTTTTGCTTCACACATTCAGAAGTTTACTACCTTTCCTGAGGCAAACAATAATTTGACCACAAAAAGATTTAGTGTTAGATCAAAGCTGGAGCACTCGACACCAATGTGTCTTTTCAAAGATGTGCATGTGATCTGTGTCCATGGATCAAGCGATCTCACGAAAAATATTTTCCTGATGAAAAATAAAGGGATGACAGGTGAATGAGACAAACATTCAGAGAAGATGGGATCTGAATAATGAGATCCACTCATATAAAACTACACACCTTAAAAGAAATTGAGAACTTTATTTCTGTATTTCAGACCCGATAAATAATTTTATTCATCCATATCATAGCATCATTTAAGGAGTTTTTTGGGACTCTTTACTTAGACAGGACAACCAGCAAATTTCTTTAATCTATTTAGATTGTGGCCTAAATTTGGGAATGCTTAGACTCAAGTGTCTGGGGCCAGAGAGGTGAAATTATTAAACAAGTGCAACAGACAGATGGACCAATGAGAAAGTGTTTGACTGTGCCTGTGGTGCTACTAATTGTGTCATCCCAGAAAATGCTTGTGTCAGCCTCTGACAGCAACTTTCAAACTTTACTGTGCTCTGGAGTTTTCAGGTTTTAAGGAAAGACTATTTAAGTCTCAAGTTCAAAAATGAGCAACTTCTTTCCCAAACTGCTTAATTTTCATTGATTAATTGTTGGAGCAAATTACATAAGCATATTCTAAAATGGTACATTCACACGTTGCATTTTACATACAATTTGAACCAGCTGGTGTATGATTTTTCCATTAAAATGGCAGTGGATTTAAAAATCCACTTCTCTTTCCATCATTCTAGAGAATAAATCTTTAAAAGCTAAAAAGGCCATTACATCCAATCCCAAAGGAAGATGTGTCGTATCAGTGAAATGATACTGCAACTTTATGTGGTAGAAATGCTGAGCAGCAGAATCAGTAAAATGTGAAGATTTTCATAACTTTTTGAAAATGTACAGAATTCATGTGTCAGACTGCACCTGGCCTTCCATCCGAGAAATTCAAGGTGCAGTCTAGGTTTTAATTTTTCTTTCCTTTTAGGTAGGACGTGTTGCCCTGAAGTACAAAATTCTGAAACAAAACTGTACTCTGCTTACCATTGTAAGAAACTGGGTCCATCTCTGAACAGCATGTTTGTCAGGCAACCTTAAACATTCAGAATTGGAAATAGAATTATGATCTTCAGCCTCAGGAGTGCAGACTTTTTCTACCTGCTAAACCAAAGCAGCAACTCAAAAGTGCTTTTCAGTGACTGAAATATGTAACATTATTCAGAACCGAATCAGCCTAATGCAAAGAACAGAGAAGAGAGAATGTCTAACTCAAGGTAATTGCATTAAAATACCAGCTCTCTCTGGTCCTTATCCAAAACCTGTGGGAATATGGTAAAACCAGCTCATACCCTTTTTGCTGTCATGGTCCTCAGGCTGTGATTTTGTGCAGTCAGAAGGCAATGCAGAGATGTATTTTAGCAGTACTCAAATGAGCAACTTTCATGGAAAACAAGGATATGAGAGAAAGTGTTTGTGACAAAAGCTAAACTGAGTTGCTCTTTAGTGGAAAAAACAGCAAACAATTCTTCACTTCTCTGAGGCTCTCTTAGCTGGGGAATGGAAACAATATGTAAATTATGTCAAATTTTGGTGGGGTTTTTGTTGTTGTGTTTTGTTTTTAAGAACAGCCCGTGATTATGCCTATGTGGACCATGCACAAGGCTTATAAGCAACCAAAATAGGGACAAAAAAAGGCTGTGCAGTCTTCTGGGACTTTTCATCTTTTACCGGTCACAGGAAGTGCCTTACAGCCAAACACAACTGGGTCCCAAATGAACATATTCACTTTTCCAGTGAAAAGTTGAGTATTCGTTTTTACTTTAAAAGCTTTTTTCTTTTTTTTTTCTTTTTTTTTTTTTTTTTTGTGTGCCTTCCATGGCCCTTCAATCCTTATTCATTCATGCAACTCTTTTTTTCCTCAGAGATCACGCACTTCAAAGCAGCTGGGAGATTCAGCTGATGCAGGGCACAGCCATCTGCTTAGATAGGCTGCACCATGACTCATAGATGAATTCAGGATATCTAGATTTAATCCTTTGCTTTCTGAAGAAGTTCTGGAAACATATTGCTATGTGCCTCAGTTTCCACAACTACCAAATGAAAATAATAAGTGTTTACTGTATAGATGCATAATGCAAATTAATTAGAGTGTGAAAGCCATGATATTGCCAGACATCTAAAGTAAAGTTTTGTACAGTGACATGAATATAGAATAATTTTTTCATACACTGTAATGTCCAATACTAGGTCAAGATGGTGCTGACAAAATTGTTTCTGTGTCCTTGGACATGAAAGTACAATTAAGAACAGAAGCAATAAAAATGCACTGAAGTGGAACAAAAAGCTCTGTATTAAAAAATCAAGCCAAACATTTTTACTTGTATCCAAAGCATCTTCTAAAAATTTATGTAAAATTGAAAGCTAAGACATGATTTGACTGAAAAATCACGCTAATCACTAGCAATCTGGAACAAAAGTTGGGGAATAAATTATTTTGTCAGCCAGGTGGCCTTTAGTGTGCTTTCCTGAGGCCAAGGATGCATATGGCTTGGAGAAATCCATTTTCTCCGTAGCCCAGCCTGCTGAAGCAGAGCTGCAGCCCAAGAAGCAACAAGGTCATCAAGGGTTGTTTGTCACTCTTTCCTAACGAGCTGTTCAGTCTCCTTGGCATTCATATGTTCTGTAAGTACTGATTCAGGTCTCCCAGATCAGTTTGATATAAATGATATTCTCACCTATGTTGAAATGCCTTGACCATCTGTACACTTTTCTCATGGTCATTCCCACTTCCTTGGAATGAGCACAACTGGCATAGGCTTATGCATCCCTTCACCAACTACATCTTCTCAGGGGAGAAATATTGGTACTACACAACTCATCATCATACATTGCAGCTATTTCCAACTCTACTTTCAACCTGAAATCCATCCTCTAAAATACACAAGCATAACTATAATGAAAGTATCTTTTAAAATCTCAATGTTTGTTCTAAAGCAATCAAGCAAATTAATGACATAAAGATCAAAATGATACTTTTGTATGCACAGATGAGCATATTACTGATAATGAGCATGTTTTGTTTTGTGTAACTGTACTTCAGTTTGGAAAGCTGCCAGTTATTTAAGAAATGCCAAAATTTAAGATGACCAAACTACTTCAGTTCTCCTAGTATATTTGAATATTATGAAATATTTAACTGCATAATTGTGTACTTGGTTGTTTGTCTGGTTCTTTTTCCGTTGACCCTTTATCTCTACTCAGAAAAAGCTGAACATTCTTTTTATCTTTTTCAGTCCGTGTGTGACATTAGGCATTATTTTATTGCACTGTCCACCGAATGTATGAAGGCATATTGAGATTAAACTAAAAGTGAAAACTCTTCTATTGCCAAGTACTGTTTTTTTAAAAGTAATGCAAGTTCTACATAACTCTTTTTTTAAAATCTATTTTTTAATAGATTCTCTATCAGCTTACATACAGAATGTTCAGTACTTCTGCAAATAATACCCTGAGTGTTTCAGGTTGAAATAATTAGCAATGAAGAGCGAGATTCACAAAAAGATTAAAGTGTACTCACACCTATCACTTGAAGCCACCAGCACAAATCACTGCTCAGCTGGTGCTTAGTTTTGTTGTACTCACATCAAAGTATGTATGAATCAAATTGTTGAAGGGCTGTAACCTGATATTCCTCATTGGGCAAGGGGTGTAAACTGAGCAAAACATGGAGTGTTGTATTAATGAACATTGAACAACCAGGAACTTTTTTTAAAAAAAGAAACAACCTCCTTCTGTGCATGCAGTTTTCTCCTTGATGAAAGTATATTTTCCATTCCACTTAAAACTTACAGTCAGTGCCCAGTCTGAGGCAGACTGAACCTGTCAGGGAGAGTTATTCTAAATCTAAGGAAATGGATTTAGTGTCATTTACTTAGGTTCAAAGTGATGTGAAGCCTAAGAACATTTGTGAATTCTCAGAAAGCAGTAGAAACAGAGAACAGGTGAGCAGGATGAGATGTGATCACAGAAAAAATGGTCTATGTGTAGCTTTTTATTTACTGTGCATGAATATTTAAGGTTGTTGTTTGATTAAGCAGCACATTAACTTTTGAAATATTTCTTGATCATTCTTCCACTATTACTTCTACAGTTACACAAATTAACATACATATTAACCTACTTGCCACAGCAACCATGAACCAAACACCAGTGACATTTTGAAAAAAATTTATTGACCATTTATTGGAAAAGTAATGCACAGATTTAAATGAAAGCAAATACTTATTTATATGCAGCACATTCTGTTGAAGATAGAAAATTTATGGAACTATAATTTTATTAGAGTCTATTTTTATGAAAGTTAAGATTGGCAACAAGGATATCTTAGGGGACCAGGGGAGTCTGATTCTCCAGTATAATCCTTTATACTTGATCAGTGAGTAAATTACAGTTGTTCCTAATGCATGTAACATGAAGCTGTGCTAGATTGGTTTAGTTAGACCAGCCAAGCCCCAGTGTGTCTTTCTTGGGGTAAATAATGTAACTAAAGCTGCCAGTTAGCTGCACTAAGATGAGTTCCTTAAAGCTCTGAGTCAGGCCCCTAATCAACCTCCAGCTGCCCAAAACAGTTCCATGGAAGCCAGACTGCTGAACAGAACAGTCTCAAGCAGAGCTTTAAGAATGACCTTCCAAAGTGAATTAGGCATCCACCTCTGGCTGTAGGAAGACAAGCCCTTCCATTTTCAATTCACAGCTACAAAAACCCACTAAGCCATACACATACATCCTGTGAAATATGCCAACAGCTCGTGAAAGTGTTCCTTCTATATTCAGAAATTTGTAGCTGGCATATGGGATAAAATCTTTCTTCTGTTTCTTTGAGGGTTTAGCCTGTACCTCAGCATCCTTTGATATGTACTCCAGTGGGTGGCTGTAGAGGATTTCTTGGTATAACTTGATCACTTCTGTCCTCTCTGTTTAGTCAGTCCAATTGCACATTTAGTTAAAGACTCAGCATGCTAAAGGGAAAGGAGAGTGCTCAGGAGCAGAACCATCTAGAATCAGCTCACATCATGTTTTAATAAACTAACCATTGTGCACAAAGCACATTTTCCCAAGCAGATCCTACAATGAAACAGTGAAAAAAAAAAATCAAGTTTGTAAGTCTATAGGTCTGAAATATAAGCAAGGTACCTAAAGGGCAACGTAGTCTGTGTGTGAGCAATTCTTGCAACATCCACAAGGAGACATTTAAGTACCTAGATAAATATCAGGAAGCTTTTACTCCTATAAAATGGAAGGAGCTGCAAGGTTAGGCAGCAAGAAACTGAACTGGATTTTGGACTTTGATGCTACTTTAAGTGCCAAAGTATTTTTGTGGGGCCAACTCAAGAGCATTCAGCTATGCTGAGTTTACACTTGTCACAGCTGAGAGGAAAAGGTAGCTTCCAAACCAGCTTTATACCTCTCTTATTCCTGGGAGCAGTAATGTGCCAAACCACCCACTGACACAAATAAATCAAAAAATCAAAAGCTAGCAGGTGGAATTATGGGTAAATGACATGCAAATAAGGCTGATCAGAACTGGCTTTTCTTCTTTCCTCCAGAAAGAAAACAGAATATTCTTTCCTCAAGGCTTTCTGGCTAAGAATCATACAAAAGATAGTCAAATGTCTATAATTGTTTATTATTAACTGGGCTAGACTGTGCAAAACTTGCTTCTGTGAATAAATACTTATTCAGAGTCATTGAATTTTTTGTTAGGTTGTTTTGTGGTTGGGATTGGGGTTTTTTTTCTCCTATTGAAACTGGTAGCTTGCTTTCCTTGATAAGTTTTTATTAATATGAATAAAGACTGTGCAATCAAGCCAAATCCGTATTTCAGCTACACAAAAATACAGGCTTGTAATTTTCTCTTGTTTGTACCTTTTATGCTGGGAATGAGCTTGATCTCATTCCAGTCTCCAAACATAATCTAAGAGTTCGTGAAAGAAACCAGTCTCAAAATGGCCAAGCACAACATAAATGTGTTGAAAGCATTTTCACCTAAAAGCCATTCCTGCAGGTCCAAATCTCATGCAATCTGCATCTTCCAGTTAAAAACTTGACCCAAAAGCAACACCTAAGTATCCCAGAAGAGTTTACTCTGGATTTTAGCTATCTTTGTTGGGAAGCTTGTAATATAGAAAATATTTCTTAGGGTCCCCAGATTTTTAAGGTGTTTTGACTCTTTACTAATGAAAGGATGCATGGTGGATACAATATCATCATTTATCTCAAAATAAGGTTGTTTGGGGGCTTTTTGTTGTTTTTGCTGTTGCTGTTGCTGTTGTTGTTGTTTTTTGGGGTTTTTTGTTGTTTTTTTCTAGGTTAACTCTAAAATAGTGCTGAATACATAAGATATTTTTTTAAAAAGTAAATCAGCTATGGCAATTTGAGAACCAGAAACACTTCGTTCTGACAGATAAACAGTGTCGGGCTATGCTTTATTCTGCTTTGACTGAAGAAATCTAGCCTTGCCTACAGATGTTTATGTCCACTCCAATAGCATTATCAAATACTGGAGTTGTGCAGCAGGCAAATCAAAGATATTTACCCCTTTACTTACCCAAGGCATCATATTGCATCCTCTTTGAAAAATAAAGTATTTTGTGGAGAAATATCTAACCTTTCTGGATGAAAAAGGATTTAATTTTTCTAGTTAGCTAGTTTTTGTTGACCATATAGTAAATAGCTCCAATAATCTCTATAATCATCTGCTTATATTTGGTGTTCATTTTATTCAAATATAAACTATTCCTCTCCATCATACCAGAAACATTTCACCACTGCACTCTATGTGTTTCTAGACATTATGATGACAAAGGACTGAAAGGATGAATTTTTTGCAAATCAAACTGACTAAAAAAATCTTCTTTCATTTTCCTCATAGGAAGTTTCTTTTTTTTTCTCTACTCTCCTTTTCTGTAGCATCACTGATACATGATAGCAGAGTTGGAAATATAGCAGTTATAAGAATTATATGCTTTTCCTGCCTGGATTTGCAAATTTTTGTTGATGTTTTGTTTTTTGGGGGTTTTGGTTGGTTCATTGGTTCATTGGTTTGGGGTTTTTTGGTGGGGTTTTTTTTGGTTTTTTTTTTTAGATGTGTCTGTCTGGGCGTGTATTATTAACTGAATCACCTGACAGATAGTTGAGTTACCAGAGAGAGTTAACTGACAGTTATCAGGACACTTATATTGGTGCTATAATAATCATTACCAAGCTATGAAGCCTTACAGCAGAGGTACAGCCTCTTTGGCTTTCTTGTCCTACTCTCTTTCTTTTGCACGAGAGTTTAAGATCATGATGGCACTCTTGAATACAGCAGTAAAACACTGGAAAATATCCAGATTATACAATAGCTCTAGCTAAGAAAAAGAATGGAATTTTCTGAAGTAAGGAGTGAACTTCTTCAGGCAGAACAAAGCACTTTGTTCCTTGCTTGACTGGAACTGTCATTTTCTGGTCACACCAGTATTTTTTAAATTCTCAGAGCTGGCACATGCTAGTATAAAGGAAAATCAGAAGAGGTAAAAACTGTCAAAATTCTGGGGTTTGAGTAAAAATTAGAAATAGAAGTCTGTTTTTCTATTTCCTTTTAAAGAAGACCAGTCACATGGAAGACTATTTTTCTCTCTGTTTTTCATAGGCCACTAGACTTGTATTTAGCAAATAGTTACTTTATTACCAAACCAAAATTGATTTCTTTTTCAAGGGATGCATTTTCTTCAGGATATTCTGCAACAGAATAGTGGATTGATTTAGGTTATGATGTAAAGTCTTTACTTTAGGTTTATTTCCTTTGAATCTAAAATACAAGAAATTTAAGCTCTTGCATCTTGAAATTCAGTGCATTACTCACAAATTTTCTTGTGTTCTTTAGTGCATTCTAAATGTCAATTCATTTTTTTGTTGCTTTGAAATGTATGTGCTATTTTTGAGAAATACCAGGATTTTATAGTAGCTTGTCGACAGTAATTGTTAAAAATTGAGAGACAATACTAATGTGCCTCTCATTTCTCTTTAGCAACAAAATAAACAAAAATAGCAAGACCAACGGGGTAGATGAAAAACTAGAAAACCTTCTGAAAACAATGGGAGGCAGCAGGATTCCAGAATGCTGCTGGTTTCAGCCAAGAATATCGTTTCCATTTTTTGCAGAAAGGAATCTAGTAAAAAGTCAGAGTACAATGAGACAAACTGGGAAATGGTGCAACAGACCTCCCATGTGGATCACAGTGCACAGCCCAAGTGGAAAACAACAACAGTTATCACATACAGAACAACCACATGAAAGGGAAAATGTTGCATCCACCAAGTGACATCCTGCCATGATGAATTTGATCACCTGTAAAGCAAGCTGTCATTCTTTTTAATTTGGGAAGGAAAAAAAAAAGTAATTCAAACATATGAGCATTTAATTTGGAAACATTTTTTTATGACCAGCTGTTTCTAGATTTTTTTTTTTTACTACGTATATTTAACAAGTTTTGCTCATTTTCCCTGAATGTGTTCGCTGCAATAACACTCCAGGACCAGCTCTGGCTTCTTATTTCATAAAGTTTCTATATATACATCAATGACAGGCTGTTATGGGTCATTCAACTCAAGAGGGCTTGACTTTAGTTAAAAAAATTATGTTCTAGTTCACCAGTCTATGTGAGAAGACAGAAGAATAAAATACTTGCATCTCACTACTGAGATCAAGGTTCAAGGCTGTGGATGACCTTCATAAAATGAATTTAACTCAGCCCCTTCATCTGCCATGCCAAGGAATATATCACCATGCAGAACCAACAAGACAACTTAAATTGAAACAAGACATGAACCTATGAAGAAATGAATAATGAACTAGTTCTCAACACTTTCTGTTGCTGTTGCTTTCAGATAGAAGATGAGGTCAATGTCAGGTCAGTGTCCATCTGAAGTTCATCTATCACAGCTTTGGATTTATTTAACTGGTATCAGTTTAGCAATATTTATAGGTAGAAATATTCACAATACACAATTAAAAGTAATAACATCCTCTTGAACACATATTTACAGAGTGCAAAACACCAGAACAGCTCTGACAGGGCATTTATCAGGTAAATAGTATGTGTTTTATTTATAAATATTTACCTATTATACTGGAAGATTTATTAATTGCCTTTTCAGTCTCTTGTGTATGGTAGGCTTTTAAAAGCAGGAGCTGAAGATATGTTGACCTGAAAGACCAGGCTACATTCAGAAGATAAGTCATTTTATGTCTTCCTATATTTTTTTCCAGCAGAAAAATAATTATTAAAATAGAAGTTTATACTGTTGTAACAATGATGGAAACATACGGGAGGTAGAATGAGGCAAGACTAGATTGCTAAATGTCACCCAGTTTTACCTAAGTGAGGATGCTCTAGGCTGGAACAACTTACCCAACAAGCACCATACACATTCATACAGGACTCCAGAATACCCCACAGACTTTTATGTGATGCAGGATGAGAATTGCTTGGGCATAATACCTGACTCACAAGTAGTAGTGACTCCCTGGCAGGACCCTTCTAATACTCTGCTTGAACCACACATATTTACCACATGACATTTTCCCATCAGCCAGGAAAAAAATATACCTCATAAATGAATAAAAGTTTTTGCCTATAAGTTGTGGGTAATTTAAGGACAATTTGGGTCATGAGCTAAATACTGTGTGCTAGATTTACTCAAACTGCTACTGCAGGGTTTAGGGGCCAAATGGAGCACAATGTTATACTGATGTATCTGGACTTTTTTGTTTTGTTTTGTTTTTGTTTTTGTTTTTGTTTTTGTTTTTGTGGGGAGGCAAGGATATTTTGGTGAGTTCCTAGAAGTTCTTTATTTATCTATCCAACTGATCATTAAAGCAGAAATATGTTTTCCATGCAGGGATGTTACAGATGTGTTTGGGAATCCAGGCATGTGCCAGTACAAAGATGTTTGGCACAGCACACTGCAAATTAGAATATTCACAGTATATCTGTTCAAGGGCAGAAGGCATGAGACATGACACCCTTTCCCACATCAGTGGGTCAAGGGACACAATACACTTTATTCGTTTCATTCCTGTTGATTTTTGATTTTTTGACAGCTTGAAACAGAAAATTTTGTTGTTCTCTGCCCTACAGTCTTCAGACAAGTTCTCAGATAACAGGAATCCTTATAACTCTGCACTCTGTTACCAGACAGATGTCACAAAAATCTCCCCATGCAAACTCTGAAAGTCACAGAGTAATGAAGCCAAATTTCACTTTCCTATAAAGCAAAAGCTCCACAATAGGTGGGCAACGTCAAGAGCAGTTTTCTGGAATTCAAGCAGTTTGTATAGATAGAAAAGTGTAGGCTGGGCTGCACAAAGGGACTCAAAATGCAAGAAAAATGCATTCAAACACTCCTTAGGTTTGCATTTAACTTTCTGCAAAGTATTAGGCTCACAGTTCTTGCATTAGACTTTTCCAAATATCTCAGATGCAGCCCTTTTCTGTACTCAGCTCTGGAGATGAAGAAAATAATCTTTTCTTTAAGACCAATCACCAACACAGCATTTTAATGAAGGAATGAGACTAAATGGGGCTGTGAATCTTTCCAGACAACCATCTTCATTCTAGTTCATCCTCTTCTGTAATAGCATTGGCTTTAAAAAGACATATATTTCCAAAGACAGCCATTTGCAAGTTGAAATAACCCTGCAAAAAGTGGGAAAGCTATTTGTGGTGGTGGAAGCAGGATGACTCTGCCTGGGGCTACGTGTGTTACAACTGTCACAACCTCTGCCTTGTAACAGCAATACTGGAGAGAGATGTTCTCAGTGTGAGCCACTGGCAAGCATGGCCTCCCTTACCTCAGTCAAGGCAGCAGAGGAAATGCTGGCAGGCTTCCACCCCAGAACAGCTCAAATTATGGAACAATGCCAATCTGAACACCTGTCCTTTCTAAACAGCTTGTGGCCAAGATGCATCTTGAAATTAAACTGGATAAAGTCAGGACAGTCTGTGGTAGAGATCTTGATAGGACTGAGCTAGATATTGGAAGAGAACCATAGTACAAGCAGGTAACAAAGAACTTTCAGAATAACTGTGTTGTTTTAGGGCTGCAAAGATTGTCTCTTTTACTATGGACTCACTCACCGGTATCTTAGGTCCGTGTTTCATCTGCCAGGACTCTAATGGGGGGCAGTGATTCACAGCAAGGCTCAGTGCCTCCTGCCTAGTGCCACAGACAGAAGCAGAACTGCGGAGGCTATGCTGCCCTTCCCATTGCCTGCAAGGAGCTCCATGAATGGTGTGAAGCCTTGTCATTCATCTTTTATTATTCAACTTGTTAAACTGCATGGTTCCAACTGAAACATAAACCTGGATGCAGTTGTCAGGGTATTTCATGTCCGGAAAAGTTATAAATGGGCGGTAGAGACCTGTGTTGGCTATAAAATCTTGGATTTTACTCAACTCAATTTGTTCCATCAGTCCTTTAATTACATCCCTGCCGGAGTTTCATAGAATTCAGGAGGACCCTATACTACCAGGCAGGAAAGGAAATAGAAAGGGCAGAGAAATAAAGGAAGGAAAGAAACAAGGATGAGAGCAAGGAAAAAGATTCCAGTCCGTGCCTGAGGGTCACATCTGTCAGTTCACAAGGGGCTGACCCTGAGCACAACGTGAGCACAGGTACTGAGAAGCATTGCTCTGATAGCCACATCACTTTCTTACAGTGGGTGCTGTAAATCTTTCAGCAAAGGCAGATTCACTACTGGGAATGGAAATCAAGCCAGAGAAATAGGTTCCCTTTCCAGAGGCCCATGGCCAGTGAGGCTACCTAGGTGGTCTGCAGAGCACCCCAGCATTGCCAGCATATAAGTCAATGGTTTAAAATATTCTGATTTCTTTAAGCTTTCACTTCCAAACCACAGGGCCTAAGAGGGCATTTTTTTTCCCTAGCAACTGATTTATTAAGAAAAAAGAAGCTTATAGTGAGATTGAAGAGTTACATTTATTCTTCTCTCCAAAACACCTGGAGTTACTTACCTCAGAACTTTCATACCTCAAAAGGCAAACCAAGGCAAACATTTAGGCTAGACCAAACTTGGAAAATTTTACCCCCAAAGAAGGATTGTTCTGAGATTCATCTGCACATAAAACCAGGAGATTCTAATGAAAGCTCCAAAATAACCTATAATTATAATTTGTGCTATCTCTCAAGGAATAATATGCATTATTACTAATGAAGCAGAAAATAATGGGGCACCCAGTAGATGGAGAAAACCTTTTGTAGTTATGCGCAATTATATATAATTTTTGGCCATGACTTCAGAGTAGTTCTGAAACTGAGTGAAATTTTTGGTCCAGCTATTCATCTTTGCATGATTTAAAACTGGACTACTTTTTTAGGAAGTCAAAGAACTTACTTTGCTGTGAAGTTTAAATTAAGATATATGCCTTAAAATTATAAAAGTAATTTTTCTAGTGTTCTTTTCATGACTTTTAAATGCAAAGCAGAAAGATTAGGGCTGCTGCTAATAACTAATGTGCTGCAACATATATCTAGATGCAACTCATTATCAATCTATACTTCTGAGAACCTGAAAATATGAAAAGAATGTCTAATTCCTGAGATTGTTTTTAAGACAATTGAACAATTCTGTTAATCTTTTCTGTGAAACACAATATTGAACCTGAAATTGAAGCCAGAAGAAAAGGAAGATTTTCTACTTCATAAGAACAGGATTTCTACTAGTTTTTAATGATTCCTTATTTTTCTTATGTACCAGTTATTTCCTTTGTCCTTGTCTGAGTGCAGGAGAATGGTAAAAGCATGACACCATTTTATTTCAGAGGTAGAATTGGCAGCTGCCTAGGATGGCAACTTGTTTTACATAGGAATGCTCTTTATCCTCTTATGCTCAGAGATGCAGATTTTGCCCAGATAACATTAGTGTTATGGAGAGGTGTGGAGGTCAACAGAGGGAGGTGGCAAAGAGATGTCAAGGATAATTAAGACTGTGATACAGATAATGAACCTTGTGAATCACCAGCCATAAACAAAGAGAGCAAACATTGAAGAAAGCCTCAGATCTTGGATCACTACATTCTGACCCCTATGGAGCAGGCTATATTTCCTAGCCAATTTCCTCTTCTTTTTCTCCCTTTCCCTTGTCATTCCATGAGGTGTAAGAGGTTAAATAGTGAGGTTTTTTGAGGAATAAGAAGAGGCAATGCATTCTCAGATGAGTACAAAAAGGCCTGTACAAATATGGAAGCTGGAGTGGACCAGAGAGAGGAAAAGGGACAGAGATTTTGAGGAAGAAGGTGTGGGGATAAGAATGGGGCTGGGAGAGAATGAAGAAAACTGCAAAACTACCTATGGATTCCCTGACTTACCACACTGTCTGATGAAAACCTAATTTCTCCTCCCCTTCTTTCCATGGAGGCGTCTCTTCATCTCCCTCACTTTGTACCGTTCGTTGAATATTTTCCCTTCTATCTCAAGAACCACCTAAACAGTAAAAAATTTTCTTTTTCTTGAATTGCAAGAAGTCTGGAACTTGCTCTGTTTCTGTCAGCCCTATTTACAGACAGCTGAAGACTTCTCTGTATTTCGAACAATTTCAATTTTGCCATTCTGCAAATTGGAACAAATGTCTTTCAAACATTCTAATTCCTGTCAATATCCAAGTCTGTGGTGGTAGCAAAGGGTGAGGTTGCACAGGAAGACAGCAGAGCTTTGTGTGTGCATTCCTGAGAAGTTTCCTTGGTCTCTATAACAGGATCCATTTGGGAAAAGTGGTCTTGCATAGGCAGCCCTTCAAGAAATAGCACGTTGCAGAAGCTGCAGCTGCACCTACGAGATCAGGAAAACCTCTTTCTCTTTGGCTTAAAACCATGTTGCTACTGTCACAGGCACAGTCTATGCCTAAAGAAAGACCTTTAATCAGAGCTTACTGTCTGTGCATTTGAAGTGGGATGCATCTAACCAAATGTAAGCACTTTTTATGTATTATTTCTTTATAGGGAGATTTATGGACTCTTAGCAAATGATTTGTCTAACTCTAATCTAGACGTCCAACACAGATGACATGAAAAGCTCCCTGAACATGCCCTAAAACATGTTAGTCTCCAAAATTATTGCCTCCAGGTTGCCTAACTCATACAAAGACAATTGTCCACCCTGTCACACAAAATGTCTAAGTAGACACAGAGAAATGATTCCACCACCATAGATAACAGAGACAGCTTTTGGGGCAGTATAATGAATCCTGTGGTAACAAGGAGGGAGAGAATACGCCCTCAAACTTTTATCTCAAAAATACATAATTTTTAGTTTTTATGGCTATTTTATCCCATCTTTCATTTCCTGAATTTTAATTTTCTAAAGCAAGGTTCTGAAGGAGTGAAGGAAAAAACACCTAGAAAAAAAAAAAAGAAAACTTAAAAATTAGTGTAATAGTAACAGCTGAAAATATAATACCATGCATATAAACATAAATATAAATATCAGAAATTATACTAATTTTCTGCATCCAAATTTTTTCTCTGCTGAGAACTTTGTGTCAAATTCAGGTTTATTATAAAAGTAGGACACAAAAATAATTACTTTGGAAGCAGTAGCAAGCATTATAGTCAGGAGTTTTAGAAAGCAGCATTAACTAGGAGAAACTTTGCAAAGTAATTTCTTCCCATGTAGTGAAAATATTTTCAAAAGAACTCACTGTTAAGAGCTCTGAAAATACTATCAGAGGCATTGACATGGAAAATGAGTGATAAGAAGCTTTGAAAATCTGATCTTTATTTAAGTGGTTTTTAAATTGATAAAAAGCATATGTAACTAAAATATTGTTTTAATGATTCGACAGTTCCTGTGCTCATGCAGGCCAGGGGAAAAAAGATTTTCTTTCTCCACTGGGGAGAAGTGAGAGGTAAATCTGCTAGTTGCATGTCCAGTAGATTTGTTGCAGCATTCTGATTAGTGTAATAGCCATTGCTGTCCCTTCAATGATTCACACAAAATATAATGATTTTTAGCATACAAATTCTCTTCTTTACTGACAAGGTAATGTTTAGGTCATACCTACGGAAGCAAGAAATTAACAGTATTGGGCTGCTTACTTTCTCTAGGCAAAGAATTTGCTTTGAGAATTTCTATACACATTTCCTTTTATTTCTATTTTTTATATTCATATTTACTTTACCACAATAGGAGTAACAAATTTATATCTCTGTTGGGATGCTATGTTCCCTCTTTTTGGGTGGGTGATTTTTGTCTGAGGAAAAGAAGCCTATGTCTAGTTAGTGCAACAACAAATTCATTTATGCCAGGTTGCACACATATAGGTATGTGAGCCTCACTGAAGCTTTAGCTTCAGAACATGACAAAAATCCACTCTTTCCCTAAAAGCAGATCCTTGTGTTGATTCAAGAGAGATTCTTTTTTTCTCCACAGTTACACCAGTCACTGAAGATTCTGCTCCAAAATCTTCTTCATCATAAGGGAATCCACTGCCCTTCAACAGAATGAAATACTGAGACGTCTCCCTTGCCAAGAAATCCAACTTAAAAGCTCCCTTTTTTTGAGGATTTATCTATATTTCGCTTAAAAAAATCTTTTCTCTTAATGGCTTTTCTCAGCCAAATGCTATTAACTTTGCTGAATTTATTTGTTACAATGGGAGACCAATCACTAATTCTGGAATCACAGTCAGCATCATTCCTCATCTTTTGTTTTCTTTGCTTCACACCAGGCTGGGACAATTAAATACTGTATAGAGTGTCAAAGGCACAGCCTAATAATTGCAGAGCAATAAGCTTTGCAAGCTCAGGAAGGCTTTGACTGTCTGTCTGTTTTCTTCATCCTTATTAGTCACCTATTATGTGGATCATTTTAATCACTAATTAAGATGTCTTGTCTAGTTTCTTCAGTGGTAGCCATGAACACGAAAAAATAAGATTTTAACCAACAGCAAAGTCTTCATTTGAAATTGTTGACCTCCATACATAGATTTTTTGGTAGTGGCTGATTTCTGAGGTGTATGTGGTGAAGGTTTATATAATTTCTAAACATGCACCAAGGTTTGTTATATATATATTTTTTAATTACTTCAAAACTATTTTATTGCTATGTAATAAGCAGAAAAATTCTTGATGGCACTTGAATGAAAAAAGAAATTAAGACACAGGTTAAATGCTTATGCACTGCAGACTCTCTGCACACTGTTGGTGTATTTGATAGCATAGTTGTAAACCATACGTGACCTGTCTTTCCCAAAGTCATCTCCCCAGGTCTTACATATCAGGTACAACAGCTTCCTCGCATCTCCTGGTAAAAATGAGGCCTCCAGAAATGCCTGCTCTTTGAGCAGAGCCCATGCATGGTCTTCCCAAAGGGATAGAAAACTTTTGTGAAATCCCCACACATTTGTGCATTTCCAAATTTTGCACTGTGTGAAGATTAGATGAATTGTAAGAACTTTTCTATCTTTTGTCTTTTGGCGGATTTGCACTTCTGGAGGGGTGTTGAATCTGGCAAAGACAAAGCACAGTCTGCAACTAATCACTTCAGCTGATGATTGCAGCAATAGCCAGGTCAGGACAGAGTCACTGATCCATTTACTGCAGCTTTATCAGAAAGTTTATAGAGTTACATAAACAGATGTACATAATTCTAAACTTACACTTACCAACAGACCAAAAGATAAATACTTTAAGCAACCATCTTTCACTGCCTCGTATATTGTGGGGCTGTTGAAGATGGTGTTTAAGCTCTTTTTATTGCAGAAAAATGATTAATATTTTATATTTGGATATCTTCCCAAACTGGAGATACTCTGGCCAATGGTGCACTTGTGTTTCAATTCTCAGAAAAGTGGAAAGGTCTTGCTTGGTTATTTTGCTGTCTTTTGAAATATCAGATTTTTTATGTCTACTAATGTATTTTTTTTCATACTACAGGTCAGCTATGGTGTCCTACGTGTATCTATGACACACCAATTACTGTTTAAGTTTGCAGCACTCCAAGATTACTATTTTTTTTTTCTTTTTTCAGGCAATTTACTTGATTTCTTCTGTTATTAATACTGAGTGAGCCCCCATTGGTGAGCAATTATCTACACCCTTGTCCCCTGAATCTTCCCCACCTAGCTGCTTCATCTCCTTAAACTGTCCTTGGATCAGCCTATTAAATACAAGTGTAAGAGTTCTTCCCGTCCAGCCTCTCAAGACAAAAATGTTCTGGTTTTTTGAACACATTGCTCTCTTTGGGTGGTTCATAAAGATTAATAATTAGAGTCTGTGGACCCTTATGTTAAAAAATGTGCAAACAATAACTAAAAAAAGCACCTCTAAAATTCTTATTACCTTAGTACTTACTCTCATCTGCTCAATACCCTTTTGTCTTACTGCCTACCCTTCTCTCAAAGCCACATTTCAAGGCTTAAAAATTAGTCATCTTCTTTAACCAGTCACCATTTACATTTGCAAAATAAGTTTTCTACCAGCTGTGAGTCTTGCAGTATAAGGAGCTAAACAATTCAACTTCTACAGGATAATCAACGTTAACATCCCTAGTGCTTGGATTTTTTAATAGTGGCATTTATTGTAATATACAGTATTTTTCATAGTAAAGAATAACGGGCTTGGCAGCGGCTATAAGAATCTAATAACCAAATTCCTATTTCAGATACAATACATCTGCCCACTTGAGAGGTGCATCTGAAAATATCTGAATGTGTCGATTATTCCTACAGTCTTGAGATTGTCCTCTTTTTTTTATGGCATAAAAAGGTTTAACATGCTTGCACAGAGCAATTGGTTGGAGAGAAATGGTGGTGGGGAACATCCTATGTCTCTGATAAGGTAGTAGTAAATGTTGTTAAATCCTTACTAATTAACTTCTGACTGGACATGCAACAAATAATTTCAATTGTTTTTAAGCAAAGGTCTTCTTTGTAAGGATAAGATTATGTTATTTCTTGGTTAAATGAGAATAAAATAAAAATTGAACAATAGAAAAGCACTTTGGAGGGTGTAATTTGGTTGCAAAATAAGGCATTCTGAGAAACCTTTCAAAATGTGTTCAATATGCCAAGCAATAAATAACTTTCACACCTGATTTGTTTTAAATTAATGAAGTCTGCTGTAGCTACCAGTTTGGAGTAAAATGAAACTGTTTCCCTACACAGTCAGAGTATCATAGATTTTAACAAATAGAGACAATTCAAATCATTTTCACAGCAGTGAATTGAGTGATTTAATGATGCTGAAGAAAGGTAAGATTGATTGAAAAACTCTGGAGTATATGCCATCTCTTTCTCAGAGATGGCAGTGTGTAAATTGAAGACGGAAACATAGGCAAATGAAGAAATAAGAGAACATCAATCAGTCCTTTATCAAACTCCTGTACTGCTGCTCGGTCTTTGTCTAACATGCCACTGTGTTGTCTGTAGGGAACAGAAGAGGACTTCATTGTCAATAAATAGCTACAAAGCCACTTAGCTGGTAAGGTGCCAGTCAGCTGCAAACTCTGACAGGTCTGTTTATTGACATGTGGATGTTTACTTCAACACAATAAATAGATTATATCATCACAAATTATGCCTTTTTTGTTGTATGTGGCCTACATCCATATTTTCTTAATCTATATAGATATTTTGGTGAGGAAACACTTGCCCTTTACATTGAGAAGAATTTGCTCTGCCTAAAAAAAAAACAGAATTCAAAATACCACATATAATTACAAGGTGAGTGTATATGAATAAACATAATTGTCTTACAAATACATATGCTGAAAATATTGTGAGTTTTCTTAAATTATGGTGCTGTAGAACATTATCAGAGAACTAAAAGGGTAGTTGAAACAAGTTAGGGCAGAGTGAAATTAGTACAGTATATGTATTTTAGTCTAATACCAGCTTAAAATACATTGGCCTACAAGTTATTTCTTAATCACTTGTGATGAAGTACAGAAGCTGTATATATCTATCTGCCTGAAGAGCAGTCTCACTGGAAGGAGATCCAAAGTTCACCTGTCCCTGTCTTCTTCCTTTGATAACAAGCAGCAGGTTCTAAGAAAATACATGAGAACGGGGAATGAGAAAAGATAAAGGCATCCAGCTTTCAACAGTCAAAAATGTCAGGATTTCCTAAGCCAGTGGTGACTTCTTGACTATTGTAATGCATTGGGTTGGGATGGATGTAATTTTCTTCATAGCAGCTCATATGGAGCAGCAGCAGACTGGTGACCTAAACAGTGTTGCCAACACAGCTATCTTTGTTTTTGTGCAACAGGGAACAATAGCTAAAACACAGGGGCAGCATCAAGCCCTTCTCTGATTCTCACTCTGCCTCACCAGTGAAAAGGCTGGGAGAGAACAGCCATGACAGCTGACTCACAGTGGCCAAAGAAAGCAGCATTCCACACTTTAGAGCACCATGCTGAGCAGTAAAATTTGGGTAGCAGTTTTCCCAATGTTGGCATAAGTTGAAGACTGGCTGGACAGTTGAAGACTGTGCTTCGGTGGTGAGTTATTGCTTTTGCAAAATGCCTTGGTGAATCCCCTCCATCTTCACTTATTAACCTATCTTTATCTAAACCCAGGAGTGTTATCTCTCTGATCCCTCCAATTCTCTCTCCCATCCCATTGAGGCAGAGTGAGGGAGATACTGGTGGTGCTTAGTAGATTTGTTTCATTTTTAATCTGTCCCTACCAAAGGATTCTATTTCCTGTGTTGTGAAGAACAGATTAAAAACAGTACTCTATAAAATCTAACAGCCATTTTAAACATTTATGTCCAGTTCTGGTAGGTTTAACATCAGTTTACTTCAGAGCCATCTGAAAAAAAAGCCAAAAAAGAGAGAACAGGGGAGGAAAAAGAGAATATAGAATAGAAATATTTAAAAATATAGGAAAATGGTGAATCAGTCTCCATTCTGGGAAGCTTAAAGATTTCAACATCATTATATGGGCTCCCCATGCTCTAGGATACATTTCATGAATTTCTCATCTTTTTCTCCTATTATTCAAATGAATGACTATTTTTCGGTCCAAATGAGTGATTACCCAAACATGATAGTCTTGTTTTCAGAAAAAACTATGACTTTACCTGGCTTTGAAAATTCACACAGCACCAATATTCAATAAATTATTGTGGTGCTCCTTTCTAATTTTATTGTTATAACTACTAAGAGATAATTTACTAGTCAATTGAGTGGAAGCTGGATTTTAGGAGAAGATATATTGCTAAGTATGATTGTGTGAGCAACACCAGGCAAGGTTTATTGTGTAAGATATATCCCTTTCTTTATTATGTTATATTGGATTTTTATGGCAAGGAATAAGTAGCAAAATGGACTACAGGCTGTTAGAGGCTTCCCTTATAGAGTCTGATAGAGCCAATGCCACCCAGCTCCAAGACAGACCCACCATTGGCCAAGGCAGAGCCCAACAGGTACAGTGGCAATGCCTCCAGGATAAAATGTTTAATAATGGGCAAAAAAGGCATTGCACAGTGATAGCCAGGAAAGAGGAGTGAGAATATGTGATAGGAACAGCCCTGCAGGCACCAAGGTCAGTGGAGAAGGAGGGCAGGAGGGGCAGGAGGTGCTCCAGTTGCTGTAGCAGATTCCCCTGCAGCCTGTGGTGCAGCCCATGGTGAGGCAGCCCCTGAGACCATGGAGGATCACAGGGATGCAGAGATGCACCTTCAGCCCATGGAGGATCACAGGGATGCAGAGATGCACCTGGCAGCCCAGGGAGGAGCCCATGTCAGCATAAGTGGAAGCTCAGAGGAGGCTGTGACCCTGTGAGAGGCTCAAACTAGAGCAGGCCCCTGACAGGACCTGTGGACCCATGCAGACACAAGCCCATGCTGGAGCAACTTTGCTGGCAGGACTTGTGGCCCTGCAGGGGATCCAAGCTGGGGCCTGTTCCTGAAGGACTGGACCATGTGGAAGGGATCCACACTGGAGCAGTTTCTAAAGAACTGCACCCTGGGAAGGAAGTCAGGTGGGAAGTTTTAGGAGGGACCCACACTGCAGCAGTGTGTGGAAGAGTGTGTGCAGTCCTTTTCCCAAGGAGGAAGGAGCAGCAGAGATGTGATGAGCTGACCACAGCCCACATCCCCCATCCCCCTGCATTGCTATGGGGGAGGAGGAGGAGGAGAAAAAAAAACAGGAGTGAAGCTGTGACTGGAAAGAAGGGATAATTGAGGGGAAGGTGTTTTAAGATTTGGGTTTATTTTTCATCACCCTACTCTGATTTTATTATTTGGTGATTTCTCTAATTTTTCCCCATATTGAGTCTGTTTTACCCATGATGTTAACTGGTGAGTGATTTCTCCATAGCTTTATCTTAAGTCTTTCATTAAAAAATCTCTCCCCTATACAGCTTAGGAGAAGAATGAAATAGTGAATTTGGTGGGTTCTATTGTGGTTTAATAAACAACCACAAAAAGGGGTTCTTCCAGAAATATATGTGTTCCAGTTTCCAGTGGGCAATTCCTCAGACCAAATAGGAGGGCTGGTCTGACTTATGATTTAAATAAAGGGACTTCTGAATCTTATTTCCAAGAGGTGAATTATGGAGCCTCTATGACCAGGACTTGAGGAGCCTTACCTCCAGCCAAGTGGAGGAAGAGATTAACCGATTTACTGGACTGTGTGGATTGGTTTCAATGGCCTGGCACATCAGACCCAGCTTGCTTTCACTTGAGCAGGCATCCTGTACACATAATTGACTGCCCCAGGTTGGAAACACAGCCCTACCATCTGCCATGGACCAATCCAGACTGCACTGGAGCAGGCTGAAGCTCTGGAACACCTGCAATATATTGATGACATCATCATGGACAACAACACAGAAGACTTTTTTGAGAAAGGGAAGAAAATAGTCCAAATACCTCTGAAAGCTGCTTTTGCCATAAAATGAATCAACATAAATGGACTGCACAGGAGATATAGATTTTAGGAATAAAATGACAATATGGATGTGGGCAGATCCCAATGGATGTGATTAACAGAACAATTGCAACCTCTCCACCAAATAGCAAAAAGGGAACTCAAGCTTTCTTAAGTTGAGAATGCATATTCCAAATTATAGTTCTGATTGTAAGCCCTCTCTATCAGGTGACCTATCAGAAGAAACCTAAGGTCACCATGCCAGTTGTGGCTGTGCATTTTTATGATTTCAATTCAGCAGAAGCCCAAAAACCACTCTGGGCATTTGCTTCTTCAGGCCCATGAAAAAAAGAAATTATTATACTTGACTACCAGCACAATAATTGCTATGCATATGTTTTGCAAGCACAGAAATTTTATCAATATCAGACTCATTACATTATTTATGTTAAATTTGTCTCTTGTTTAAAAAACATTTCATCAGCCTGCTGTTCTGTGTTGAAAATACAAGTCACTGCTAATATAGCTGCAAGGTTTTGTTCTCCTTTTAAAAAGAAAAAAATATGTTTTAAAAATAGTTTAGTTGTATCACACATACTCATCAGAATCCATCTGTCTCTGTAACATTAATGAAAAATCTTGGCTCAGAATTTAAGGAGTAAGCAAGAAGAGACATTGGATGAGCATGAAGAAGAAAAACAAGAGCTACTTCTCCCTGTAGGTGAACAGAAAAAGGATGTGGCTGAGCAAGAAGTGTGAAACTGTAATGAGATAAGGTGCATGCTGGAACTGCAGCAGAGAAACAGAGGGGAAATTCTGACATTAGAAAAAAAATAGGACAGAGACAGGCTTGGAGGAAAACTGGTTGAAGAGCCTGCACTTAGTTAAAAACTTTCTTCTTCAATGCCCAGAAGATAATCAAATCATTCGAGGTCTCACTAGCCCTGGGCTGCCTGCGTCTACCTGTGACATCTGCTGTTTTGTGTGCCCACAGAGAGGCTGACAGCTTAGCATTGTTATTAGTTGCTCTGGTAACTCCAAAAGTAAGTATTTTTGTAGCTGGTGTAAAGGCTGTCTTAGTAATAATATTTAACAGATTGGATGTGGATTTTTAAAATAAATCTCCCTGTAATCCCCACTTTTTGCATCATGATTATCTTTGAGTAGGGATACATCCTGAGTCTGTTCCTTTCACTAATGGAAGCCAGCCCATGGGACCAAAGAAGCAAGTCTTCACAAAATGGCTACAGTGAGCACCAATTCTTCAGGGTCTGCTTTGCAAAGTGGACCCATTCTCATTTCCTAGTAAGACACAGGTTTGGATTCCACTACTGCTAATCACCAGTATGATATCCTATCAATATCTGCTTTCTTTTAGGAAGACAAACATCAGTACAAAGAAAGTCAGCATCAGAAGAACAAGTGAAAAAAGTCTATTGAAGCTATAATTAAGATTACACAGGAAAACTTAATTAGCAGATTCACAGTGCATAAACAAATATACATACCTCTTATGTTTTGATGTAAAGATTTTCTTTAAGGATTCAGCTTCCCTTTGCCCTTCTTCCTAGGATCCCTTACTCCTTCATGGATACTGCTCCCTTTTCCAACTGATGCCTTCATTTCTCAGTGCAAAACATGACCTCACCTGACCCTTCTTGCACACTAGTCAGACCTACAGTGAAAGTGATTTGCAGTTTACCTCATCTGGTGTTTATCGATGCAGTACAGGGCTGCCTAATGGAAAATAGTGGCTTTTTGTACATCAATACTATGGGGTACTGGATGATATTATTAGCACACAAATCAGCAGCATATGGACAATCTGGATAGAAAATGAAAAAACTGGGTTAGCAGTGTAATTAATATTGCATAACATATATTTCCTGATTTTCAACCGTCTTCCTGAGTGCCTATAATTTCGGAAAGACAGATCTAGTAGACAATAGTGATGGTTACATTTTAAAAAGTTTGTTTACTGTAAACATGATACCACATCTGTGGAAGGACCAAGAAATAAACTGTGGTTTCTCTGGCAGATTAAAACTTCAAGATCTGTCTCCAACAACTTAATTTGTTACTGTCATCTAGTCAGAGTAACATTATACTGCCAACTTTAATCCAGACAGTACTTCGCTACCT
Source organism: Trochalopteron elliotii (assembly GCA_024734555.1). Taxonomy (NCBI): domain Eukaryota; kingdom Metazoa; phylum Chordata; class Aves; order Passeriformes; family Leiothrichidae; genus Trochalopteron; species Trochalopteron elliotii. Next base: position 2,019,432 of record JANPWX010000019.1, read on the forward strand.
TGTTTTTGAGTGTTTGAATTTGTCATACTAATATTTGTAAATGTCTTATATAGAATAAAAAATAAAATATGCCGGTTCCTTTGAATAGATGTCAGTTGCAGCTGCACCTGTGAAGGTCCTCACTTCAAATATGTTGAATGTAGAAACTCAGTCTTGCTTTGTGCTGCAGAACAATGTTATACTACCTCTTCCTGGTTTAAGGGTTTTTTTCTTTTCAAAATCTTTAGGTTAGACAGCGAAGCCTTCCTTTTGTTGACAAGGAGGAAAAGTTTAAATTAACATTTAATAGAGTCTTATCTGCAGATTTTGAGGCAATAATGTTGCTTCTTATGTGTGGGAAACCCTAGCAGAAACTAAGGATCCAAAGTTAATAATTTTAAGGTATATTTAACAGTACCAGTATTTTCATCAACAATTGTTTGGATGCAGTTCAAAAGGCATTTAAAGTCACTACTTAGAACTAATATGATCTTCCTATAATCCTTTTCTTAGATCAGACTTATGGACTTTGTCTCTTTGCTTTTAAAGTATGAGTGAATTACTTGAATCTAGAAGAATATCCTACTTTATATCAATTGTGAATTTCATGAATATCTAATATTTAGAACATGGACTTTGAAAATTTATTTCACCCTAAGTAAAATCAGGAGTTTCCATTTGCTTAAAAAAACCCACTCCCTCTGTTAGTAGAAAAAAAATCCTTCCCTTTACAAAGAATAAAACTCATAAAGGATTCAGGGAGAGGGTAATTTCTGTTTTTTGCTATGAGGCAGTTATAATAATCACAGCCATCAAAATGAATGCCCTTTTAAAATTCCTTTTCTTCCTGAAGTGTCTACCTATGATATTCCAAACAATTGTGTCTGCCTCTTGGCACCTATTAAAGGTATCCTTGGCAAATGAAAACTGAATTAACAATAATACTTTTAAAATCCCTAAGGCAAAATTGAAATTTATATACTTATAGAAGAAAACACTTATTCTCCAAATGGCTGGCAACACCACCTCCAGGCTATATAGTAGCAGATGCCAATGAAAATGATTGCACATTTCTTTATTCTCACTAGATAACCTTCAGGTATAATGATTTCAGGCTCTCTGATTTTCTGGCTTACTCTCCATACATATTACATGCACTACCCTCAACACCAAAGGTTGCCTCTCAGTCACATAGAGAATAGATGAAAAACATACCTAAGATTCAATTTATTGCAGTGGGTTACTGTATTCCATGGTGTAAATGCCACATCCCCCCGAGGAACTGAAGTGTCTGCAAAGGCTGAGTCTGGCCCTTGCCAGGGATGGTAACTCAGAAAAGTCCATTGTAGTTTGTGCTCTAACCTTCCTACCTGCACTGGCATATTTTTGGGCCACTTTTGACCATTTGACTAACTTTACCCTTTGCTAGGCCCAGGGTTTTTGTCAATGCCTTAGTGGCCTCTGACCTCCTCTTTGACTTGGCAAAACACCTCTGCCTTAAGGGTTGCACTCACAGCAGTAAATCTGGCAACTGTGTGTAAGTTCCTGTTAGGACCCTGCTTTTGTAGGTGACTCCTACTTTTCTTGCTTAATAAATCCATTGACTTAAGTCCATGGGAAGCAAGTGCTCAGACATACGAATGATATTTATAATATAGGTCAATTAATAATACATATATTGTTTATCACAGTAATTTACCTAATGTCCATTATGGATTATGGTGGGCGTTTTATGCCTTTAATATTTGAATATGCAGAAGTATCTTTGGTAATACTTCCTGCACTCTAAATTCTTGTTGTCAAAATAAAGAAAACATAATAAAATATCAAGAATATTTTTCAAAGTTACACTAATTTTTTCTTACTTCTAATGATGACTCTGGTCTAAAGTCAAATTAGTCTACTGAAAACAGACTGATAGACAGGCATTATTATGTTCATATCACTTAGTATCTCAAGAATCTTCTTCTCTTCCCTGACTCCCAAACAGAAAGGTTTAACAATTCCTACCACTAGAGTGTTATCTCATTTCTATTTACTCTAATCTACCAGATTATCTACATCTCTTTGTATGTTAATCTGATCCTTTCTTGTAGTGATGTGTTTTTAGTTTTATCAGTTCCATGTATGTCTCTGCTCCATGCTTTCATGCTGTTTGTATAAGTTCTAATGGTTTGTTCCTTGTTCCCCCATGTTTAACCCTTTCGTGATTTACCCCGGTTACTGTTATTTGTCAATCATTATGTTATGGAACCCCCGGGTCCTGTCAGTCACTTCGGGGCCTCTCGCTGGGTCTAGAAAGTTCCAGTGAGGGCATTGAGTGATTGGGCAGGATCACTGTTATTCCATCCCTTGCCTTCTTGATTTGTTCTACTGTTTTTCCTTTATGCACAGAGCCACTCCCGGATTTATTCCTATAGGACCTATACCGTACCCTTCCCCTTGCCCCTCCCCTGCATTTAAGATGCTGCACAGAGATGATCTGCCCTCTCTTGGGCAGACTCTCTGGTGGTGAGAAGGTCCCACGTGGACTTCAATAAACCCCAGTTGCTGTTCACCCATCAGAGTCCTTCCTTCATTCCTTGTCATTGCTCACGCTGCTGCTGCAGCAAGGCCCCACAGGATGGGGAAGGTGTCCCCGGATACTGGACCATACCTTGCCCTGCGGCCGGTGTCAGAGTGAGCCAGGCAAAGCGGGACAGGACTCCCGAGACACCGCGACCACTGCACTTGACTATATTAACAATAATTTGCATAACTTGGAAATACAGTAAATGTACATACAATTATTTCAAATGAAAGCATTATAACATTAAACAAAACTGATTCTAACAACATTTCCTGAACCACTGATCTAATTGCTTTTGATCCTAATGATTCTTATTCATGACTTTCTGTATCTTCTGTTTATCAGTTCTAGGACTATTCCTATGTCATTTTAAATTAGAATTTGCCTTTGCCTGAAATTCAAGTGTAGTTTCATTGTATGACATTTGCCTGTGAATATTGATCAAAAAAGGATATTTGTTTAGAATTACGTCTTCTAGGCAATGTACACAGACTATCTTAATAACAGCTAATAAGAAGTATATCAGTGATATCCTATATCACTGGTTCAAAAGAAATTATATTAGGTGAAAAAAGTTGTCTATCTTTTTCATAACCCCCGCTGATTGTGTCAATTGCTTCAGAAGAATTACTTGCTGATAGAGGCATATTCTCAAATATTTAGCAATTTAGAATGACAAAATTATAGAAAGTTTTGTGTTGGAAGGAACCTTACAGATTATATAGTCCCTACGGCCCTGCCATAGGCAAGAACATCTTCCACTAGATCAAGTTGCTCAGTGCCCCATCCAGCCTGGCCTTGAATGCTTCTAGGGATGAAATATCCACAGGTTCTCCAGGAAACCTGTTCCCGTGCCTCACCACACCCACAGTAAAGAGTTTCTTCCTAATATCAAATGTAAATCAACTCTCTTTCAGGTTGAAAACATTACTCCTTGTTTTATCACTTCACGCCCTTGTTAAAAATCCCTCTCCAGCATTCTTGTAGATCCTCTTTAGGTACTGGAAGGCTGCTCTAGCCCAGAATGTTCTCCCAGGAACATTCTTTGCTCCAGACTGAACAACACTGACTCTTCCTCTGATGTAAAGACAAGAATGTCCTGCAGGACTGTCTCAAAAGCTCTGCACAAGCCTGGGTAGATGACATCTGTTGTAATTGTAACCCCAACACTGTAACCCCATCATAGAAGGCCACCAATTCTGTCAGGCATGATTTGCCCTTACTGAAGATATTTTAGCTGTCACAAATCACCTCCTAGTTTTCCATGTGCCTTAGCATAGTTTCCAGAAGGATCTGCTCCATGACCTTGCCAGGCACAGAGAGACTGACCTGCTTATAGTTCCCTGAGTCTTCCTTTCTTTCTCTTTCTAAGAAGGGGGATTATGGTTGGGTTGCCTTTTTTTTTACGTACCTTTTCCAATCAGAGAGAACTCTGTTGTTCTGCCACAATTTCAACTGGTCAATATCCTTTTCATAAGTTCATACGCTCTCATAAACTTGTACTTTCATAAACTTTTGAAAAGAATGTAAATAATTGACTCCTGATGATTCTGTGGAAATTATGATGCTAGATGTGTGTTGGAATGGCTTTGCAATTTCTCCCATTCGTATTCCAGATAATTTACATGAAAAGCATGTCACATGTCCTATTGGTTTTTAAATCCTCTGATATTCCAGAATTGGTATTTTTCTAGTGTAACTCCCATATCTTGTGTTTTTATGGTCTTCTTAGATTATACAAAAGTGGTCACAGATCTGTTTATCTTTTTAGACAATTCAATCCCAAATATACATATTTATCTCACTTCCTGACCTGTGGAATGAAGACAAAGTTTCCATCTTATAATCATTCTTAGGAAAAAAATTACCACTGTTAATATTTAGGAAATTCTTTGGTGAAGTGATAAAAAATGTTTTAAATTAAGTTGTCCTTACTTTTGTTTGATTTCTTCCTTGTTTGGGCAACAATGAACCTCAACATGACTGGTTGTACAGCTGCTGTCACAGATCTAGAACAGCAATCCTGATGTTAACCAGATGTGGAACTTTTTTATCCTGAGGTTATGCTGTGATTGAAGTGCTGCATTGATGTCACTAATGTATTCAAGAGGATATTTTCCATTTACTTCAAATGACTGTAGAGTCTAAACAAATTAAAACTCTGAATATACTACATATCATTCCTCCATTGACAGAAAATCTTCATCTTCACAGCTACCACTTAGGAATCTTCTCAAACTACAGGATTACAATACTCATCTGATTCACAGCCTGATAGGTAATTTCTCAATCAGAGTTTGACTGAAATGTTTTAACTCCGACCTTCACAAACTCTCTTTTCTACAGTGAGAAATTTGTTGCAGGAAATAATTTTGGCTTTTATCACTTGTGGGAATGTAAAATAGTGGAAAGGTAGAAAGTCACTCAAAAATGTATTTTAGGGGATGTTTAGCTACCTTAAGATTCGTTTTACATATGTCTACAATACATAAAAAGTAGAGATGAGTATGAGCAAGTTAAAATACAAAGTACCTTCTGGGTATACAAAAGCAGCAGAATTCAGTGCTTTGTAATATTTCTACACTTTGTTCAGTATATATTTTTTCCTATTTTTCTGAAGGAATATAATTACTTTTAAGGACATCCCCACCCCTTAATTAAATTAAGGGGTTTGATTTTAAGCATTGAAAGAACAATTTATTTTTATCTAAATTCAGACTTCAAATGTAAATGTCCAGTCCAAGCTAGTCATAGACAATGGAGACAATTGTCTCTGAATTATTAATTATAGATTCAAGGAAGGATGCCTATATTTCTGGGACAAAATCAATTGAACAATGCACAAATGTGCTTCACAATCTCAAGAGAAACAATTTTCTTCTATTTTCTGACCCAGGCTATATACTTCTACCTTTTAGACCTTTAATTGTTGACATAGGTTTATGTCAACAATTCTTTGTTTAATAAATATTATAGCACAAGAGTACAGGCTATTGCTACCAGCAGTCACAGCAAAACCCATATTAGTATGAAGTACATCTTAAAGTTATTTTCCAAATATATTTGACAGGGAATCTATAAAAATTATAGAATGTTTTGTGTTAACCCTAGTGAGCAGCTCTGCCCTACACAGTCCTTCACTCACTTTCCCTGGCGAGGCAGCGGAGAGAATTGGAATGGTAAAAATGAGCAAATTTTTGGGTTAAGACAAGTTTAATATATAAAGTAAAGGTGTGAGTTTTGGTTTTGCATCCAAGAAGGTTTTTGTGTGGTTTTTTGGGGATGGTAGGGGGATACAGGGATGGCTTCTGCAAGAAGTTGCTAGAAGCTTCCTCCATATCCAAGAGAACCAATGTTAGTCCTGTCTTTTTAAGGATTCACAAGGTTTTCCCTACCCTGTCCAGTTGAGGAGAGGGAGATATACAGCAGCTTTAGTAGCCACACTGTGTTCAGGAAGTAAGCCACCACACTGTGCATGTGAGCAAAGCAAAACAAGTATTTCCCTCACCCCTTCCCATTAGCTGGTGTTCAGCCATCTCCAGGAAAGCAGGGCTCCATTGTGTGTAAGAACAGATCCTTCGTATGGCTCTGAACATACCCCCTTCCTGCCTCTTTCCTCCAACTTTTATTGCTGCCCACATTGTTATGGTGTATTCCTTCTGCCTGTTGGGGTCAGCTGTCCCTCACAACTTCTGGCCTCCAGCCTAGTCACTGCCAGGACATCATGGGATGAGATTGATGCTATTCAGCAGTAACTAAAACACTGGTGTGTTATCAACATCATTTTGGTCACAAATCCCAATCATAGAACCACACAAGCTATTACAAAGAACACTAAATCTATCCTATTCAAACACAGTATATAGAGGAATTAAGCCCTCTCCATTGTTAAATGCATTTATAATAAATAAAGATTGAACAATAGCTTTCAAAAATGCTTAATAGACTGGCAATAAATTATAGAAGTTTAAAGAATTTATTAACTAGGTCAAAAGCTTTCAAGATACTGTAAATGGCAAAAAATCACATAAGAGTTCTTCTTCAATTTTTTTTTCCCAACTGGAAGTTAAAGAAAGTCAGTAACATGTGTTTTTCTAATGGCATCAGTTATTCATTTGCAATTTCTCATGACATGAAGTAAGAAATTGAATAAAATAGGGAAAAATGTGAGTCATGCCTTATTTGTCTAGATGCCTCTCCTGAAGTTAGAACCATCTGCAACATTTATTTGCTACATTAGACAAATGAATGATTTTTCATTCCCAGGGCTAAACCCATTTTTAATTTAATTGAAGAGCACGTAGAGTTTGTCCTCTGTAATGACTTCTGCAACTATTCTCCTTTTACTCTGACTTTGCCTCAGGGCCCTATATCTTTAAACTGCAAAATACAAAAAAGGTATCCTTTTACTAATCAAAATAAGAACCAAGTTTCCAAAAATGGAATACATATTTCATTAAAACATACAGTAGATATACAGAAAAAAATCTTAGCATTCAGCATAATTCAGCATATGTGTTGATGTCAACTATGTCATCGTATATTTCACTTATCATTCCTAAACCTTTACCTGGGTTTAGTACATTCAGGGAAATTTAGTGCAGAAAAATCTATCAAAGACATTTAAATACAAGGGACTCCACAGTATGATTCAGTAAGCTTGCAAGGTCACTGTGAACCACATGCTAAAAAACTATTTAGAGGAAATATTTCTATATATTTTGTGTTTATATTCTTTTCTTCTAATATAAAGAATAAAAAGTGAGAAAATATGTATACAGTATATTATAGTATCAGAATATATTTTCTTTATACTTACGTGTTTATATTCCTGTTGTATATTGTACTATTGTTGCAGATAGAGTGTGAGCCTAGGAAGGCCTTTATTCTGATCCAGTATGGAATCATTTTCCTATGTTCTTATGTCTTAACCTCATTTACCTACAGGGGAAACATCTGCAAACAGAGCTGCAGGGTGCCCAGAACTTTTTGAAGAGAGTCGATCCAGGCAATCTTAAATCGTGGCGCATCTGACCTGCTGAATAACATCTCTGCATTCAGAAAATGTAGGACTTATAACCTACAAGTCCCAGCCAATAGGATGAATTATCTTTTGCATCTGTGTTCAGAGATTATGTCTGTATCAGACCTTTTTATCCTCACTAGTGCTGTGTGGCCAGACAAAATATAACAGGCAGCTGGAATACATTTTTGTGTGATACAATTTTTTCAATAAGCTTCTCTGCTGATTGATTTATTGCAAGTATAGTAGGAAGTGAGGCATTTATTCTCTGCCACCAAATAAATTGACTGGTCTTGATTAAAATTTTTATGGAAAATGACAAAATTTATGGATGGAACCTAATTCTTTCAGAGTTCCCGCTTCTTGGGAGCCAGTCAAAGGCTGGCTCTGTCCAGAAGACCTTTGTTGGGCCCTGTGATTTCAGTGTGGTTTGGCACTATAAACACCAAGGTGGAGTTGAGCTATGCTCCTGCAGAATCTCATGGCTGATCTATTCTATGTCAATGACCAGAGCTGGATCTTAAACCTACTTAATATTATGCATAGTTTATATCAACATTCTGGCAAAAAGAAATTCTGTAAGTGTTTTATTTAGAAAGATGTATTACAGCTGCTTTGTACATATGTATCAATCACTACATTTCAAGTGTCTTCTTTTCAGCCATGGTCAACTGTGAGTAACTTGCATGTGGAATTTCACAACTTAGTTATTTTTCCATCAAAATCATACTGCAGGAGGAGTCACAAAGACGAGGCAAAAAGGACCATAGAATAATGCCAAGACTACAACAATGGCTGGATAATGATCTGAAATTTCCTCCTCTATAAATATAATTAAAAAATCTGAATTCAGGAAACTTATGAAAATGAAAAAATACTTTGCTTGACAGGACAGAGAAATTTCTAAACCTGCTACCCAAGTTCTAAGTGTGAGAACTATGTCAAATTATCTATTCAATAAATACTGCTAAGGCCAGTGGCAATTAAGCTCTAGAACACAGAATTCAGAGAAAGGCAATGATCCAAGTGGTTAGATATGAATTATATAACAATACATACAATGTAACTACAATATGATAACTCTTCTGCACTATGAGTGGCTATTCAAATGAAGATTTAATTCTTAATCTATGCCTAAATCTGTTGGTAAATTACTTTCTTTGTACCTTTTGAGAGGGAAATAAAGGTAGACAGTGAGCAAGATATAAGTTGGCCATCAGCACACCAACAATAACTGTCAGAGTATGCAGTAACACTTTTTTATCTGTATTATCTGCTGAAATCTGCTGTTTGGAGGTTATTCTTCCCCATCTCTCAATAATCTAACCCTTCCAGAGGAAACAAAATCCACGGAGGTGTGTGGACACAGTGCTCCAGATGTGTTCACACAAATGCTGATTGCAGAGGGACAATTATTTCCTCCAACTTGCAGGCTGCATCCTTGCTCATAATATCCAGAGAGCTGTTGCCTTTTTTCTGTTTCATTCGAAACTACTTTCTGATGAGTTGGACTGCAGCCCGTACTGGTGCATGGGATTTTTCTTCCCAAAGGCAGGATTTGGAACTTCATGGAACTTCAGTCAGACCACTCCTCCAGTCTGCTGAGGTGTCTCCAAACAGCAATCCTGCCCTCCATCTAATTGAGTGCTCTATTCATCTTCAAATTAGCTGTGAGTGCTTTCTAGCCCATCTATCAGTTTACAAACAAATGCAAACTGATGTGGGCTCCACTTGGCTCTTCACTAACTAAAGACAGGCTACCAGAAATGCTTTGTACTGCTGCCACAAGCCACTAACCCTGGTGGTCCAGTCAAGTATCCACCTACTTTATAATCCAGTGTACTGGATTTCTATGCCCACTGGGGTCAGGGGCTGGCTACAGGGGCTTCTGTGAGAAGCGGTTAGAACTTTCCCTTATATATTCCCTGGTCAATTCCAGGCAGCTCCAAGACAGACCCACAAGTGGCCAAGGTCAAACCCATCAACCAGAGAGGTAAAGTCTCTGTAATTATATATTTAAGAAGGGAACAGTTATTGTGAAGGATCAAATTGCAGAGAGGAGAGCAGAATATGTGAGAGAAACCACCCTGCAGACACCATGGTCAATGAGGAAGGAGGGGCAGGAGGTGCTCCAGCTGCCAGGGCAGAGTTTGCCCTGCAGCCCTCGGTGCAGACCATGGAGAGGCAGCCGTGCCCCTGAGGCCATGGCGGTCCATGGCGGAGCAGAGATCCACCTGCAGTTCCTGAAGGGCCCCATGCTGGAGCAGGTGGGTGCCCAAAGCAATTTATGACCCCATGGGAAGCCTGTTCTGGATCAGGCTCCTGGCAGGACCTGTGGACCCATGGAAAGGGGAGCCCGCACTGTGGCAGGTTTGCTGCAGGACTTGTCCCCATGAGCAACCCACTCAGAGATGTGATGAACTGACACAAAATCCATTCCCTGCTCCCCTGTGCCACTGGGGTGCAGGAGGTAGAAAATATCAGTAGTGAAGCTGAAGAAGGGAGGGGTGGGGGGGGAATGTTTCGTAAGTTTTAAGTTTGTTTCTAATTATCTTACTCTGATTTGATTGACTGTAAATGAAATTATCTTTTCTCCCCAGGCTGAGTGTGTTTTGCCCATCATGGTAACTGGTGAGTGATCTCTTCCTGCCCTTATCTTGACTCACAAGCCTTTTGTTTTATTTTCTCTCTCTTTTCCAGTTTAGGATGGGAGTGATAGAGCAGCTTTGGTGGTACCCTGGAATCCAGCCAACATCAACCCACCACTTCCACTGATACAAATCATGATAAATGTTGTTGCAAAAGTAGAATTTCAGTAGAACAACTATTCCTTGAGTAGTCTGGTCAAAGTTCAGTTTAGCTGGGAAGGAGCTATGAAAAAATAGAGACTTAGGATTTTCTCTCTTAGTCAGAGACTGTATTTACACTGACAAAACAGGGATTCTAGACAACTAGCTTAGGTTACAGATCCTTAAAATGGAAAAACCTAAGTGAGATGATTCCATTCACAATTAAGATGCTTCCATTTGAAAACTATACAGAGTGACTGCCCTATCAGTCCTTCAGAAACAGATCCAAGTATCTCCAAAGAGGGACCTGTAGACCACCAACTGGAGAGGATTTAAAGGACAGCCAGAATGCTCAGAAGTGTGGAAAAGTACTCACGTAAGGAAACACTAAGAAACCCTAAGTTATTTTGCCTCTGCAGTTCTGTCTGAGTCTGTGGTGGAGATGGCAAGAAGCAATGAGCCTGAACTGCAAGAAGAAAGGTAGGAATCAGGTGTTAGGAAAAGGCAAGTAAAGGAAGGACTTCAGCACATTGGCTGACATAGCTGTGGAACATTTCAGTCCCTTGAGAGCAGATTAGAGAAAATCATAATATGCCTTGGGGTGCCTTCAGTCTCAGGATATCTGCCAATGTTATTTTTTATATTTGCCAGTGCTGTGGTCGTTGCATTAGCAGGTGCTTTTAGATAAACATATCTCTTTTTTGTGGCTAGCTGGAGGGTACCTTTTTCCCTCTCATCAAGCATGAAGCAGCTGTGTACCAAGCTATTTGATCAATCTGGATGAAAACATAAAATCTGGCCCTCAAGAACTCTTGCCTTCACAGCAGGCAGCATCACAAAATTACCATTTTTCCTTCTGACGGTTGGTAGAAAATAAACAATGCATTAATTCTTTTATAACTGGTATGCAGTTCTATAAAAGAGTAATTGATTTTTTTTCATAAAGTTCCTTTCAAACATGGGATTATTTAACCAATATTTACCATTCACTTTAGAATATTTAAGCAGAAATAGTAGAAGTATATGAATGAAATCATCTTTAGGTCTATATTAGTTTAAATTAAATAATTGTTGGTACTTGGGCATGTCATCAAGTGCAGTATTGTGCTGACCAGTTAAGTAAAATTAGTTATTTAATGAATGTTTCATTTCTCAATGAATGAAAAGAACCCAAGCTAGTCTTACTAGGAATGTGTGTGTAACAGATACAATGAGTAAGGTGCTCATTATGAATTAATACTTATTAATAGTCCACACCATCTATTCTTATGGATATATTTTGGGTACATACATCAAACTATCTAAGAAACAATAGTAAAGAAATCCTGGATGCTCAATACACTTAACAAGTATATGTGGCTTATGATTACATTTACAAGTAAGTTTTCCCAATTTCTTTAATATATAATTTATATTTGCATTCTATTGTGTTGGTTTAGTTCTCCTCAGTGTGGACTTGAGTTCTTTAGGGAGATATTTCATACCCATAGAGCCTTCATCTCAAGGTGACCTTTAACGCAAAGTGTTGTGTCCACCAACAAGACTGAAAATGCAGACCAGATAGCAAATGAGACTTTTTAGCCAACCAATAAACAGCCCTGTTGTGAACATCAGAACTGACTGGTCATCAAGACACAAATCCTGTGTAACCTAGAGTTGTCAAAGTCAAGATCAGTGCCTCAGCAGCTGCATGGATTATCTGTGCAGATACCATGACTCCTGCTGCCAGCAGGGTGCTCCAAGACAGGTTGCTACAAATTAATAAACAAGACATTCAGCTGGAAAAGTTCAGCAGAGGATCTATCATAATAGAAATCATCAGGCACACCCTCCATCACAATAGGGAAGATAAATATGCACACATGCTTCGTTCAGATCATCTTTCCAGATTGTCAGGAGACCAGACCCAAAATCAGTTATTACTGTAGATGTAGAATGGTTAACACTTAATTGTTGTGCAAAACATGCAGGACGGTATAAATGAAGGAAATCAGTTCCTTCAGAAAAGTATGACATTTTCTGGATTTAGAGTATCATGAAGGGTTCCATGAGTGGCAATTTCTGGATCCAAACATGAACTTTATGTGCCATTTGAGTGGGACTTAGATGACCAGATAATGAGATTTATCAATCGCTGAATAAACCAGCACATTCTTCCCATCAAAATGTAAAACCATCCAGTGGGAGCCTCAGACTTATGCAGAACAAGGAAAGCCACAAGGCATTTTCATCCTATCCAGAACTGCTGCAGAAAATTGGATCAAAAATCACAGATTTCTTATGATAGCTTTACATAATATCCCACAAGTACTCATGACTCCTAGACAATAAAAGTGGAAATATGATGAAGTTATGAGACTAAGGGATTATATAAATGTCTGTTTGTACATAAAATAAAAGTATCAGCTTTCTACATAGTGTTGTTCCATTCTTTGCATTCTCTTAGCATCTAGCCTTTTACTAAGCTTTCCTTCTGTAAAAATGACTTGCATTTACTCCAGATAAATTTTGTTGGTACTAGAAATTTTAAAACTAAAAGAGCTGTATAAGCAGAAAGCTCATCCTGTTAAAGTGGGGAGTTCACATATAGTTGGAGGTTGGAAGGTAAAGAAAGATGAAAGAGAGGCCCCTTCACTCTGACAGCTGAATTCCAACAGCAGTTGGAAGGGGGAGATAAGATTAAAACCTCAACCATTCATGAAATGTTCCATTTAGCTAAAATCGTCCTTATCTTTTGGCTTCATAGGATAAACTTCTCTAACACAAACTGTAATTATAGGAAGCATTTCAGGAAATTGTTACAGTACAAAGGATCATTTTGCAATAATAGGCAGGGTAAATACTGTAGTTATTAGCAGGTTTAACTCTTCTAAGGGGTCCATACTTGCCCTGGTCACTGGCTGATGTCCAAAGTGTGCAAACATTTGTTTTAAAGATTATTGAATATCTTTGATAAAACTTTGCCAATACCTACTTTGTAAATCTTCTATACTAATCTTTTCCTTCTCCATCTCAGAATTATTTCTTCAGATATGTCTCATTTTCTATTTTCTACACTGGTATATCTTTGACTCCTACTATAGGCTTTTGTTATCTTATACTGCTTGAAGCTAATGGTGAGAGGTACCAAAGAACAAATCACAATAAGTCAGTATTAATTTTTTTAATTTATATTGCTTACTGAATCCATGAAAAGCAAAATATTTTTAATTTTACTTATCAAAAATCAACAGGATTTTTTTCAGAAACAGGCTAGCAAAATTTGTTTTTATCAATACATGCCAGCTATATAATTCAGTAGTAGTGACATATATTTTGCGTGTTAATATAATATATATTGCAGGTTAATTATTAAGTTATTGTCATTTTATTTCTCTTGACCCAGGGAAGTATGATTAACTAATATGTAGTTACACTGGATAGGCTAATAACAACAACAGTAGCAATACTAAAAATACTAACAATAATAAAGCCTGTAAGACACATGCCCTGTTCTCCCACATATAGTAGGTGCCTCACTTCAATGAGTGCAGCATTTCTTCCTGTGCATTGCATTTACCCACTGGCTCATGGCATAGTAACACTACAGATTACAGAAAATAAGGGGATGAAGCTGGGATTGTTTTAGCCCTCCTTTCCAAGTGGTAGTAGAGAACATTCCCACATGTGCAGCTGTCCATATTGCCCAGTTCATCTGTTTTAATTGTGCCATGAGGAACGCTCAAAACAGAGTCATAGGAATTAACAATTGAGTTGTATCAAATGTTCTTGGATTATATGTATAAGAGTAAAATCATTTTGTAAAAGTTCTCCTTTCACAATGACACAATATGTAGATGAATCAGAGGGACTTTATCCCATACTGGAAAAAAATAGATAGATAGATAGATAGATAAATAGATAGATAGATAGATAGATAGATAGATAGATAGATAGATAGATAGATAGATAGATAGATAGATAGATAGATAATTCTTATGAAGAAATTTCTTATCAGTACTAGGAGAATTCCAAGCATTTGTAGTAGCTGTGAATTTTTTTTTTGTTAATGAAGGATTTTTTTAGCTATTCACATTTTTCATTACATGGAGAATAAATAGATAGCTTTCTTATTAAAAATTTTTTATCAAGTTAGATTACAATGTTTTGGGGTTTTTTGCATGTTAATTGTATATGGGTCAAGAGGAAGCAGATTTCAAACAGCTTTAGGGGTCTTCATGCAAAGTCATTATATATATTAGGATGGAAAATTAGAACTCTCTCTTTCCTTTCTGTTTTCAAGATTTCTCTATATCCTAAAAGTCACATAAATTCTACAAACCCAAACCAGCACAACTGTCCAAGTTATTAAGAAATTTTGTCGATTAAGGATTACTTTCCTAATCTTCTCTGGGTTTCTTTGCTGACTGATTCATTTTCATTACACACATTCTGTTCTCTCCAGCTGCTTTACATGGTAGCTTTCACAGGCTTATTTAGCCTTACTGAGGTTTCCTTACCTTCTGCTGACAAGGATTTTAGAGACCTGTGGCTGGAGGCTGGTGTTCAACATTTACCACAAGTTTGTATAAAGATCTGATCAGCAATACAGTTAAAAGTTCCTTAGAATTTCCTCACTCTAAAAAATAAATTACCCCTTCAGAACGACTGTGGGTAATGTGAGTGCCTTTGTTCTTAGTGGATAAGAAGTTCTTTTGACTGTGTTTTTTAAAATCACTGGGATTTTTTGCTTGCCAAAGAAAATTTTTAAAATGAAACCTTAGTTTAATTTTTTCAAAAATCAGTATCTGCAGTATAACTTCATAGCCTTGTAAAGACGTTCTAGTTCAAATAATTAATTTTTAAAGCATTTTAAACCAATTAGTTCCACATAGTCTTTTTAATAGAAAAGGTTCCTTTATTCTCCAGCAGTTACTAGTTCACTGACATTACCAAGACTGTTGGAAAATAAAAGCTATTTCATAGCAGCAGCAGCAGTAAAAATTAGTAAAAACTGACATATGTTCCAGTCCCAACTTTATATTTCAAATAGTTGAACACACACATTAACAGCATTTGCTGGAACTGCTCTGAGGCCTCCACATCCAAACTGAGTCCATGCACTGGACTCAATCACCCACTGCAAGCCACTATTGTGCAGAGGGCTTCTTACCACAAGTGGGGACCATGAGTCAGTTTTAAACTAACACAGCTACCAGCTAAAACCTTCCTTAATCCAAGCAGCAAGGAAGCAAACATCATACCCACTGGAGCCACTAAATACAGAAAGGATATTTATATCACAATATATCTGGATGGTGTTCCTTGTATACAATGTATACAAAGAAAGAGGTTTATGACTTGTTTTTGCAGTGATTTTATACTTTGAGCAGTCACTGCCATAAAAGTATATGAGTAACCCACCAACCCTCTTGTACTGTTAGCCAAAGCCAAGTACACTCAGCAAGTTTGAAAAGAGTACATGTGAATTTCCTTTTCTTGAAGTGAAGGAATATGTATAGTGGAAATGCAATCACAATACAATCTGCTGCAATCTACTCTTATAACCCTTTTTGACTTTTCCTGTGCATGAAAGAGAGTGAGGCAATTAATTTGATGTTCTCAGTAGGGAAGTAAAAGCTTTTGATGGCTAAAATGCTATTCTGGCAATAAGGAATTTGCCAATGACCTCTTTAACTACACTGTGTCTGAAAGGACATGTCTGTGGTATCACAGACAAGCCAAAGAATAATCTTAAAGTAGCTGAGAAATACCCAAAAGAATGTTACATCCTGAAATCTTTATCAGGGACACAAGAAGGTGGGGAAAACACTAGAATGTGACCATTGTAACTTAGTGCTTTCATAAGTTTATTGCAAAAAGTGAAATTATTAAGTGATTTTCATGTTCTCACATATACTTCACCACAGGCAGATATCAAAACTGCAAAAAAACATTCAGGATTCTCCTTCAGAAGAGGAAAGCTCTGTGAGAAGGAAACTGATGCCACATATGTTCATTTTCTGCGGGACATCAGAGTGATTTAATTTTAGTCCTTTGCATCTTCCAGGTACAATTCCTTTAAGACTGACTTTGTAGTGATTGTTAGCATAATCTACCCCTGGCTAATACTCTTGTTCAGACCAGCTGCTTCTCCTTGTACTAAAGATTTCCATGGGGAGAATGAGTAATGATTTTCAACACAATTATGAGTCTTTATATCTCAATCACCTTAAATACAAAATTTTTACTTACCTGGTAACTGTACACAATATGGCCGAAGTGTAGCAGCTGCACTAATCCTGATCAGAAGAGCATGTGGCTCAGTAGGGCACAGCAGGAGTAGGAAAGTAGAGAGTGCTGCTGTCCTTCTAAAATGGGATACTGTAAGGAACATAGAGCTGTTACAACCTTAAGTTAAATGTATAAAATTACAGTCCTAAACCTACCCCCTACTTTTGTTATATTTGATATATATATGATACATATATGATATGACCTGTGTCTAATATAGTTGTCTTTCTAGAGTGATTGCACAGATTAAAAACGGGTTAAATGAGTAGATGTCCTAAAATAGCTTAGACAAAATAGAATAAAATACATAAACAACTATGAAGCTCCCAGCAAAATATTCCATACAATCCTTGAAATATTGCATGGTTAAGTTATAAACTCTCATTTAAGAAAAACACATTTAGGAGCTCCCAATACCATAAAATGTTGCAACTACATATGTGTAAACAATTTACAAAACCCTCAGAAAAGAAAATGTTTGTTTTTCAGATGGTTTGCTCATAATGTCACATATTTTGGTGCTCTCTAATCCCTCTCCTCTCCCAGACAGTAAGAAATTATGCTATTATATCTATCGTAATAATTTGAAGTTCCCATTTGGTAAATTTAGATGCATCCAGAATGGTCAGATAGCTCCATTAACTTCTCTCCTTGTGGAGACTTCTAAGGTGATGTGACTATTCCCAACAAGAATAATAATATGAATAAGGATATTAACAAACTTTAGTGTCATCATATCCCTAACTATTACCACTGAATCCAATTTGCATTTTAAACTATTTCTGTCTTCAGTGCCACTGGCCATATTATAATCATTCCTATTTCAAAGTTCCCTTATACCTCAAGAATATGCACTGCAGATTAATGATAAAATTATCATACAGCTCAGAGGGAAGTACCAGGTAATTTTTCCAGCAAGTTGCTGACTAGTTGCAAGGCCTGGGAATAAAGAGCAGGACTTCTCAGTAGGTCCAAGAGAAGTGAAACCCCAAAAAGTAAGTGTACTTTGCTGACACCTTATAGATGACAAGAAGAAATGAAAGGCTCCATCTACAACAGTGAATGAAATAGAGCTCTGGTACAGGCTCAAGCTCAGAAGTGTGGTCATCCATGCTGTTAGCACTCCAGCAGACTGCAAGCTGCACTTTGAGACCAAGGGTAAGGTAGTCTAGGATAGTGACACTATGTGTTTTCTTTTTACTTTTGGTGTCCTAAGGACAGGAAACAGAGTTGACCTGACCGGCTAGTATTGCTCCTACACAGAACTCCTGCCACTGTCTTTAACAAACACTTCTCTCAGGTTGAACCTGAGAGTGGTGCTGGTGCTGCCATTCAAGGTCAGATCTAAACACATCATGGGTGATGCAGGAATGTGCAGAGGTTAGGAGATCTACTACCACATCATATGTAATGAAAGTGAGAGCAAAGCCAGGTCATGAAAACCATGCAAAAGTAACATTTAGTGTGAGAGGCTTCAGTATCACAAGTTATTCAGCTTACAAAAGAGAAGGTGGATGAATGCCTTATCACTGTATGCATTTACTTGTTGATGAAAGAGACAGCTGACAAAGGCATTCCACAATCAGGTAGAATGCATTTTGAATTTAAACAAACTGGCCCAGAATACTCTGTAGTTTTCTAGAAGGAATAGCAAGGATAGAAGGAATAGTTTGGGATTTCTTTGTGGGACTGGGATGTATATGATTGAAATTCCATTTTCTGATGGGCTGCAGAAGAGAAGAGCTTGTATTAATGTTTACATGCCTGCAGAAAAGAAGGAAATTGTAACAAAAGTCTAAAACCAAATGGTTTCCATAATTTTCTATGAAAGTCAGGATGTGAAGGGGTTTGGTTTTGGTTTGGGTTTTGGGTTTTTAGGTTTTTAGGTTTGGGGCAGTGGGGAGGGAGATTGTTTTTTTCCCTTAATAATGTACATGTATTCAGAAGTGCTCTAGCTTCATATTACTTTGCATTCTTGAGAAAGATGGAGGTTGTTATCAGCTGTTGTGCGTCAGTCTTTACCTCAAGCTGAAAGACTGGGAAGGATGGACCCTGTTCTGCAGCAGAATATTTGTTCCAAGTGAATGGTCAATGAATCTTTCTCTCCAGCTCAAAGCCACTATCAGAAAAAACAAAGAAACTGCCCATCTGTTCAGTTTGGTAGTATATTTTGAAATGGTTTTAACTACTGAATCCTGGGCAAGGTAAAATCATCTTGAAGTATCTCATCAGAAACTGGTGGACTTCTGTCATATTCATAGTTTGCTGTGGCTTAGCTGTTCAATATTTTGAAGATCAGAATCTCCAAGTCTAATCAAAGTCATTTGGATTCCTATAGGAATTTCTGAATGTGAGTTAATCTGCTGAATATACAAAGTCAGAAATGATCTAAAGGTCTCTCACAGCCTCAAGCTCTAAGTACCTGTTTAATTAATGGCCCCATCACTTGCACATTCAAGTGTAAACCAGGCAGACTGTTGTGGTTTTACTCAGTTATGAACAAAATCTATGCAAAAAGCAACTGATTTCACTTTGATTCACCCCTTCCCCCCTGCCCCCTATCTTGAGTAGTTTTGCTCTCCAAGAAATGAGCCTCCAATATCAAAATGAGTTTGAAAAGTGGTCACATTTCAGGCTACTTTAGTTCTGAGAGAAATCAACAAATTAAAAAGAAAATATTTCACATCCAGGAGAGAAGAATGAGAAAAAATGGAAAAATTACATTAAACCCTTAAAGAAAAAAAGAAAGCACATCTGTTCTTGAAATCAAATCCCCTATATTTAATTTACATATGTGGATAGAATGTATTTATCAAAAAAAGCACAAGTGAAAAGCAAGTGACCGGCATGTTTCATATTTGTGTAAAAATATAATACTACAGGGTTATTCTAATGTTCTTATGAACCTTCTTTTAAGGTGCTAATAATAAGACATTGCTTATATAATTTAAAATTGAGTAATATTGTGTACCTATAATATAGTATATTTGGTGCATTTAGCTTTTTTCTGAAGACAGGTGCAGGCAGGAATCAGCTGTGCCCTCACTTCAATGCTTCATCAGGACGTCTTTGCAAACAGCTGGTGCACAGAACTGCTGCTGAAGGAGCAGGAGAGGGCAGACATCTGCTGTGCTGCATGAGCAGAGAAAGCTTGCTCTTACAAATATCAGTTTTCCTACTGCTGCAAGGAGCATAGATTTGTGTGACCATCTGCCCATAGTTTTGGTCTGCAAACAAACACTCAGTCTTCTACCTCCAATATGTACTTGAGATCTTGAATTTAATAACTCCACTCAAATGTGTCTAATGTTAATTTTTTTTCCCACTTAGAATGCTAAGGTTTGGAAGAGTACTGTCATTGTCTAACATCGAGACATATCACAAGATCTTTAGCCCTCAGTTTGTTGATCTGATGTTACCAAACCAAACCAAACCAAACCAAACCAAACCAAACCAAACCAAACCAAATCATTAAAAAAAAAAAAAAACCCAAACAAACAAACAAAAAAAAACAAAGAAACCCCCACAAACAAACAAAATTAGCACTTTTAAAAGTGATGACAATTACATAGTGCTCAGGAGAGATTCAGAGAAAGCATAAGGAAAACTACTGAACCAGGTTGTCGTTAGTTCCATATGCATAAATTTTTGCTACCCCACTTGATGTGTTTTGACTGTTGAGGTATGCTTAGGACAAATGACATGCAGCAGAGATAGAGTGCAAATGTTACCCTTGGGTTTTATAAATTTGAGCATTTGCACTTTATTTGTGCATCATAAATACACACTGAAGTCAGCATTGTTTCATCCCTGTTTCCTTCAGAATTGCAATAAGCATGAACTTGGTGTAAGTCTGCTGTATTTTATTTATCTATTTTCTGTGATGTTCACACTAAGGTGCAAAATATGAGTAATGTCAGAAATTGCAGTAGGAGTAACAGGTACCAAAGCTCTCTTACTAAGCAAAGATATAGTGTATATACCATGGAAAATGGTTTATTAAAGGTAGATTAAGGAACGGATGTTACAGAAAGTTGATTAGTACAAAGTCTCTGGGAAAAAATTATCATCATAAAGGTGGGTTAATGGATTTAAAGAAATTGAGGAAAACTGATGCATTCTTTGTGTTGAAGCAATTTACTGTGTTA
Organism: Trochalopteron elliotii; assembly: GCA_024734555.1. NCBI lineage: Eukaryota > Metazoa > Chordata > Aves > Passeriformes > Leiothrichidae > Trochalopteron > Trochalopteron elliotii. Next base: position 2,040,213 of record JANPWX010000019.1, read on the forward strand.
TGGTCTCAGGGAAAATGTTGGAGATAAATTAAAGTCAATAGCACTTGAGTGAAGGATGATTACAAAAATGTCAGGTTTTGCTGACACCATAAGGTGAGGAGTTCTTGCATAGCTTTCTTATTTTCAGATGCTACACCCCCACATAAAGACAAGAGTCTGATTTTCAAGTGTTTTGGGCACATGCTGAAATATATTTATAGCTTCAGCCAGCCTTGTGGCAAATCAGTGGAGAAGAAAAAAATAAACAGATAAAGTATCAAAGATGTAGAATATAAGTGAAAGGAATTGAAGTATAAAGCCTTAAACTAATCAGTTTGGAGAGAATAAATATTTTAATAGAAAATAAACCAGTTTGTATTGTATTTTATTCATATATCTGACTTTGTGTATAGCTATACAGAAGGACAAGGGAGATAAATAATCCAGACTTAAATCAAAGCCATGGGGTCATGGCTTTCTAGGATGAAGGTTACATGCAAGTCTCAATAGAAGTAGTGATTTTCAAGCAATTATAGCACAACAAGAAGAAGAGTGACTATCTCTTGCTTAAGAGACTTAAAAAATAATGGCAGGAAGAAAAAAATCTGAGCAGGTCTTTCAGTCATTGTTATCAAACTAGTGAGGAACTTTGTGGGAGAAATTTACATTCCTCAAAGTGAATGCAGTACCACACTTCTCACTCAGAAGGACATAGTTTAGAAATTGGTACCCACCTACTGCCACAAATGACATTCAAGAAGGCAGGCAAAGACTTATTTTTCTCCTCTTAAAGGAGAAAAGCACCTTAAACATCAAAGTGATTCCTTGCACTCCACCCAGACATAAGATAATAAACTGAATAAAAATCAGAGATAGGAATGATGAATGGAGCATCATTTGTGTCTCCCCCATGATGTCCATTTCACCCTCAACACGAGCACACTTGTATATGGTAAAATTCCAAACTTAAGCACCCATAAGTTCTTCCTTACTTTTTTAGCCTTTTTTTAAAATGTATTTCTACCATGTCCAAAGCACTCTCACTCATAGGAATTATTTAAAATTTGCTCAGATTCCCTTTCTGTTGAAAGCCACTTGATTCCCAACTGAAGAACAATGATCATTAAACCCTGTAAAATTAAGGGTTTCTCCATGGTACCACAGGAAGGTATAAAACTGCACATATCTGCCCTCCTGTTCTTTTTAAGCTCTTCATTAACTTGATACTTGCATTAGCAGAAGTTCTGAAGGCCAAAGGAAAAAAAAATTGCTTGGATAGGGACATTGCAGTGGGACTTAAGTTACCTCAGACAAGGACAGGTTATTAAGACATCATGTTTTAAAAACAGTTGTGGGAGGCAGCCTCATGGTGTGAAGGCATCAACATTTCCCTAAACTCAGATTTCTTAGACAGTCTTTCCTGTCTCTGTGTGAATTCTGTTAAGAATTTAATCAGTTCTCATGGTCCATAGCAGAATCTCAATGTAGCTGTCAGAAGCATCAGATAGTACATAAACTGACACTAAGGACCCATAAGCTTTAGGGATCCTCAAATGCATATAAAGGGATTGAGGCATTCATGTTTCAGCATTAACATAATGTACCAGCTGCAGTTTTCCAACATCTTCTTTACATCTTAACACAACATCTCTCTCATGACCAAACATAGCCTTGGTGTTTTTCCAGACTTGGAGTACTTTATGATAGTTGGTTTTTTGGAAAACTTCTTCCATTTCTGGCATCTCTTACTCCTTTTCTTACCACTCTTCTTATAAGATAGTGATAACAGCTCTGGGCAAAAAATCAGTGTTCTTGGTCAGTCCTTTCAATTGATTCTTCAGGATTAATGGGAAGAAAATCTCCCATTTCACTGTAGAATCATAGAATGGTTTGGGTTGGAAAGGAACTCAAATTTTCCATCTAGTTCCAGCCTTCCTCCTTTTTCTCCACCATAGACAGATGCAACCCACTAGATCAGGTTGCTCAGGGCCCCATTCAACCTGGCCTTGAACACTTCCAGGATGGAACATCCAGCACTTCCCTAGGCAGCCTGTTACAGTGCCTCACCACCCTCTGTGTAACATCAAATTTCAGATTTTGTTCTTGTTATGGACTGTTGGGGAAAATGGAAAGAAATCACAACACTTTTGGAAAATGATTGGCTTTTTGTAGTGGTAATAAGTCCTTTGGGCAGTACTCTGGGCTTAGTTTTACAGCGTGGGGAAGAGTCTTGCAGCTGGGGTCAATGGATCTTCTGAAACCATAAGGGAGTTGAGGAAAAGGTTTAGACTCTGTGTTAGTAAGTGGTCCGAAACCAAATTCAAACTTAATCATCACAATAAAAAAATCACTGAGATACAGGGAAAGAATAGTTTTTGAGACTAGTGATTTAGAAGCACATCGTGTATGTTGCCAGAAACACCGGGTAAGGAAAAATTTCCATAAACTTACTACACAAGTCTGCTCTCTCAAATTCACAGGTGAAAAGATCTAGCTGGCTCTTTCCTGACTGTGTAACATACATGTCACTGGATCGAATGGTGACTATTGTAGTGTTTGTAGGAAATACAGACGAAAAAAATAAAAGTTAGTAAATTATCTTGCAAGATCTCATCATATTGTAAATCTGGAGGTTATTGCAGTATATGTGTTTGTCCATACTCCATATCTCCATACTCCTATAAATTTTTATTTTTGTATACCATGTATCAAGAAAAAAATACCTCAAGAAAACCATCTGAATAACCTGAGTAGAAAACTGAAAAGGAGATGACATCTGAGAGTTTTGTCTCAAAATTGTGTCTTTTGTGGATTCTGATTCTTATTGAATTCTAATAAAAGCCTTTTTTTTCCCTCCACACACAAATACTATAACCAGAAGCTCTCTGCATCTCAATGGAGAAAAAAAGGACTTAAAACTTACTGCTGTTGCTGGAATCAAATACAAGACTCTTCTTCCTCCTAAGTACTTTGTTTACTATCTAGGTTTTTATATCTTTCTTTCTAAATGATTGATTCTTGACTTGTCTTTATGCACAATGGATGTCTCAGCAGATAGGCCTCATTCCTTGAACAATAAACTAAGTACATTTTGTGCGGTGAGAAATGTGCACTTCATTATCTTGAGATAAAGAAAACTGAATTCTGACCTAGTAAGAACTAAACATTGAATACAGATACAGATACAGTTTACTCCTTCAGCTGTATTTTAAAAGAATACAGAACTTTTAATTCTGCAAAGTTTGATAAGGTACGTATCCAAAATAAGTTGATGATTGATTGCAGATTGATACAAGTTATAAACTTGGAAGTGAGCTAGACATTTTAAATTTCCTCTTCAAATATTGTAATTTTGTCTTTGCCAGTATTCCTGCTGACATTCTCTGCTCTTTTAATCACATTCACTTTTGGGTCCTGTCATGGTTTTCCTGCCCAGTTTGTTTAAGAGAAATGGGGATGGCCTGGATTAAAGCACACAGACCAGCATCATGCCTGGAGCCAATCTCCAGGCAGCCAGGATGAGTTTTTTAGCTGAGTGTCACCTGTTCCCACTGTGAGCTCTGTCCAGCTGCAGAGTGCATATGGCTGTGTGCTTTAAATACCAGTCATCATAGTGGTTATAGTGTATTTGGTACACTGTGAGGAAATACCATCAACCAGATTGTTCCTTTATGCTTGTCTAGTCAATACATTTTAAGTAATATCTTATTCAAATACAATACTAGTCCATAAAAATTATGGGTAGGACATACATTAGATTCAAATTATCTGTCTCTTCTCTGGCAAAGAAATGTCTATAAGTCTTAGAACAAATCTGCATATTACCCTGCACTTCTATGCCTTCTACTTTTGAAAAACGTGAGAAAGTTCAACCTTGCTTACAGGACAATCACTCTTAGAGACACTGAATAAAATCCCGAGTTCTTTACACTCACATGCCATAGGACTGCTGAGAGATTTCCTATTGCTCCTTGGAAGGTTAAAAACACTTTGGAAATGCACTATTGGCCCCCAAATAAAAGTGTCAGCATGTAATAAATATGGACTAGAGTGTTTACAGTTTACCAGGTATTTTTCCTTTATTGTCTATAAATATTGGTACACTTCTTCCAGATTTCTGAGCAATTATGTCCCAATAAGGCTCTCTGACTGTAAAAGCAAAAAAATAAAAGTAATATTTACACAAATTATGTACAAATATTATGCATAACATGCGATTGCATGATGAATTATTGAAAGATAATTTCACAAATTTTCCTCATTAAATGTTAATCTTGTTGATTCTAAAATACAAATAAATTTGAATTTAATGCCCTCACAACATTAAAGCTTTCAGAGACAGATCACAATAACCATATGGATGCAAAACAAAGACTGGAATTTTGAAAACATTATTACTTGGGAGTTTAATCAAACTGCAAGGCAGCTGCATCACATCTCTCTTATGCTGTATATGCTAGCATTTCACTAATCGTGAATATGTTGCAGTAGCATTGTTTTCTGCTTTAAAGTCTGGATTTGCTCTTCAATGCAGTTGCTTTGAATTATATTGATCACTGAAAGTCATTCTAAAACTAAGCATAAGAGAATCACATCAGTGATCAATGATGTTGATTCACAATGTCCATCATTATAAAATGAAATAATATGTTGTGCTAGAAGGATTTCTTGTGTATATATAATGCATAAATATTTACTGAAGGGGAGGACCTAGAAACCAGAATTTCAGTCTTCTGTATGTAATAGAAGGCCTCCCAAAAATCTTGAATGAAAAAAGTGAAAAGTGAAGGAAAAAAAATCATAAGACAAAAATGGCCAATGTTTAAATGATTGAGCTATTGTGCAGACAGCCAGGCAGTGTAAGAGATTCATTGTCATTTTCTGGTCATACAGAAACATAACTGTGTGTGTTAGTGAAAAGGAATTTCCAGACAAATATTTAGCTCGTGCACTCTCCCAAACACTTTCAGTCACGTATTTGTAGTGTTGCCTTGATGCCTGGCAAAGTCACAGTTAGTCAGTAACACTGCCAGAGAAGGGCAATGCTTTCTGATGTATAATTTACAATATTGCTGATGTACCTTTTTCATTCCTCTATACTGGAACGAAAGATCATTTTGTACAATCTAATCCTGGAACATCCAGGCAAGATCTCATATCTTGGACTATACTGCCATGACATTTTTATTTTTCCTTTTTGGTTTTATTTCCCTTTCTTTTTAATTAATACACTATGCAGAGAGCTTACAAACTTATTCAGAATTCAGATATACTTTAAATATTATTAACCATTCTTGCTGAATTAAAGCTATCTAGCCTATTTGATTTAATCAATTAAGATTTTTAAGTGCATCATAACTCTCTGCACAAAGAGACAACACTCATAAATCAGTAGAGAGTCTGAATTAATTGCTACAGGTAGCAGCCTGCCAATAGCACATATAATTAACTTTTTGTTGTACAGAATGGAAGATCAGAAAGTGCCTGCTAGCATTAATGAGAGAAAGAAAAATGAGTATATATGATAAAACGATTAGAATGCTTGCAAATGTTCCACATGCGTTCTGCATGTGAATTACACTTTTAGGGGTCTTCATATTCTGTAAATATAGTTACCCCTCACATCAAGCATGCCTCTGATCTATTTCAGATTGAATTGTCAATTCAACATCAATGAAACAATGTCTTCAGAGCCATTGACTGCAAAGGACAATATTAGATAAAACCAGATCTACATATCAGTAAATGCACCAGCAACAAAACAAGGGATTTCTTTAGTCTTACAAATAGTAGCAGGTAGAAGATGAGAAGCTGAAAAACAAAGAAAACAGTTAAAATGAGAATTTATCTTGGTAACAGGTACAAATTTCTAAAATTCAAGAAGGTCAAATTTATGGTGAGATGAAATAAACTGTATTCTTTGTCCCTCATTTTCAAATGTCAACCAGCATAATACACAGATGTACGACATGGATCATGTCTGTGCAGCCTTTCTATCCTGCTTTCCTTTGCTTAACTCAAATACTTCTGAAATCAGTTAAAGGTTTCTATCAACTTCATTTGAATGGTCACATGCAATCTTGACTCATGAGAAATCAGAGAGTCCAAACTCCAACTCAGAGAAGGGGCAACTTTAATATTAGATCAGAATATATCCATAGGTGGAGGTTCCCCAATCTTACTAACATTTTAGATTTAATCTGAAATTTTAGGTTTTTTAAATGTGTGGAAATTGCAAAAAAATTTAACTAGGGTCAAGATTAAGAGAAATTTGAGTCAGGAAAGAAATTGTGCCATTGCTGGCAGTTCCTGTTTCTCAGTCTTATCCAAACTACAACCTTGCATGCATATGTATAGTATATATATATAAATATTATGTGTACACATATAAACATTTTCCTGCCCCTGCAGTCATCATTCAGTCAAACAACTCCACATGTGCTCCTTATTGCTCAATTTCTCTAAAAATGACTTGCAGTTGGTGAGCTGTGTTGAACTGAGGTGGACTTGAAGGAGTGCTTGCATGTTTTAGGGAGAAGTTGGTAGAAAACATTGTAGGAACACAAAGACGTGAACTCCAGGACCAGAATGGGCTGATTGGAAAAGATCTATTAAATGTTTTCTTCACAAGTAAGAAAGAATTTTGAAAAATTATGATATAAAATTACCATATAATGACAATGCTTTTACAACAACTCTGTGTTCTCCCTGGGGAGGTACAAAAAACACTAAGCAATGCAATATTTTGGCAGAACTATTTCATATTTTTAGTTGCTCATCATACTTGTGTGTTACAGCTAACTGAAAACTTATCTGAGGTGTCAGTGTAGCATTTGGAATTATTTTTTTTATCAATCACAATTATTATTGCTATGTTTGCTAAATAACAATTTTTGTGGGTTTTTTTTTCTCAAAATGAAATGTATTTTGAAACTCTAAATTTTTGTACAGTTGAGTGCTCCTAATTAATGTGTAGCTGAGGTAAGTGCTTTTTCTCATCTTAAAATAGGTAGTTGAGAATATGTATTCAATAAACTTTTTATTTACACATGTAGGACACGTGTATGGACATAATCTCAAAAGAAACATTGCAAACATAGAAGGAGAGGAATTATTGACAGGTGTAATTAATGATCTGGAGGAACTCCTGTAGGGGAATTCACTTTGAATATTAAAGGCAACAATTTCAAAACATTTTTATAAGTAATATTTGTATTTTAAAACCTTAAATAGTCATACTATAGGCACAGGAACTCTGAAGGAGACTACCAGGCAGATGAGCCAAGAACTTTTTCTTTCTCATGTCCTAGAAATCTGCACAATATATTGAAGAGGCTTTACTTCATTCTTGCCTTACCTAATTTCCTAAAAGTTGAAAAACTGGGTACTCTACAAAAATTCACAGTGAAAATGAATGCAGATCTTCTGACATGATAAATTTCCTATTAATTTGTAATAAAAAATAACCTTCCTCTCTGACTCTTTTTTAAAAGAAAAACATTAATGTTGCTCCTAAAAAAACAATGTAAATACTCCAAGGCCTAAAGAGTGAGTCTCAATTTGAAAATCCACATCTGACAAAATAAAATTATCCTGATCATTACAAAAAGGAGGAAAGGTCTAGTGTTGAGCTCAGCTTTGCAGACATGACCTGCAAAGTCTCAAGGAGAGCAAGATTTAAAATACTTATGAAGTATTAACTGGCTGTGTGAGGCTGCAGAAAGGAAGGACTCTTTCCTTTATCTACATTAATTTCATCTCTTGTTTTGCTCCACACTGTATTGCAGAACTTTAAAAATTATCACTAGACAGATTTCAATCCCAGGAAAATCATGGGTGAAGTCCTCCTGAAAGCCATTTAAAGGCTCCTGAAGGAGTAGAAAATACTGGGATCGTTGTACCTCTGGCAGCATTAAATGCCAATAGAATTCCGTGTAATATTAAGAGGACTGTAATGAGCACATGAAAGAAGCAATCATTCTGCTGTACTCTGTGTTTTCTAGATCACATCCAGAATGGTGCATCCAATCTGGGGACCCCAATGCTGGGAAGATTTTGACCAGCTGGAGTAGATTGAGCAGAGGGCCACCAAGATGGCTGGGGCTGGATCACATTTGTGCTGTGAGGAGGGGCTGAGGGAGCCGAGCTTGTTCTGTCTGGAAAAGGATCAGTGCAGGGAACCTAACAGGAACTTTGGCACCTATGAGGGGCTTACTGAGAATAAGTTTGCTGAAGCAAGACTTCATTGCTAAGGTTAAGAGCTGAAATATGAAACAATGGTCATAAATTTACATGAGAGAGGTTTTGACTGAATATAAGAAGAAAAATTATGAGGGTAATAACTAAAAATGGTTGCCTGAGAGGTTTCAGGTTTCCAAATCCAACCATACTAAACCCTGAGGCATCTGGTGTGAATTCAGTGTGGACCCTGCTTTGAGCATGACTTTAGATTACAGACCTCCCAAATTCCTTTTCAATCTGAGCAATGCAGCAATTCAGTGATTTTAATGGCTTCAGCCACTATGAGAGTCCATAAGCTGTTAGACTAAACACTTAGAGGCCCCAAAGTTTCTAATGAATCATGCAGTGCATAGCCCAGTGATGTACAGGTTTTGGCTCCCTTCTCTGAGAGAGAAGTGTTCCTCCAGCAACGAATATGCAATTAATCCCATGATGGGATTCAGTATTTTCCCAGCTAACTCATAATGCAAAGCATTCTAAATATCATTTGTTGCTGAGCTAGTGCTGTAAAGCTGCCTGCCTTGTTCTACTCTTAAGTCTCCATGTTGTGTTTTTCCTAGACTGATGCCAAATTGATAAAAATCTGATTTTTTTGCACAGCTGTTCCAATTGTATCCTCATTGCTACAGTCACATTAGGAAACAAAGAGAGGTATTATGGTTGGAAGACTTTTTTTTCCTACTTAATATCCAGATTGTTGGTGTGAAGGTCTCCAGTCTTTGTTTTGGCTTCCACTTCCAAACTGGGCATTGACATCTGCTAATTACTAGCTTCTAGGGGAATTTAGTTTAAAATGTATTGTATATACAAGGCCAAATTCACTGTGTGCCGCAAAGGCAAGATTGTTTTCTTTCTCCTGTTTTGTATTTACAGCTAAAGCAAATTGGAACGAAACTGGTGACTATCATGAACTGGAGAATAAGAGCAACAATAGATACAATGAAATCAAACTTCACTAATGGATCCATTTGCAAAAGATGATTTAGCAGCTGCTGTCTCAGAGCATCTACACAAGCCTCTTTTGATCCCCAATTTTGGACTCCGTATGGACTAAAAAAGCTATAAAAACCAACTTTATTAAAACTGTAAACATCCAGAACCCTGCAGCCAAAGGCACACAGGAAGTACACCAGAGGCAGCCTAAACCTGAGTATTCTGGAGCTACTCATGGTATATTTAAGAACTGTGCATCAGGGTGCAGGGGAGTTCCTGAGAGTTAAAGAAAAGGTAGACTGAAAAGGACACCTTACCTGCTGAAACTTGATTTCAGGTCCCTGAGTTTCTCCTGTAGCAGCACAGCTGATGAAATCATCAGACTCATCAGAGCAAGGTGATTTTTCCTAGAATCTTGTCCCACTGTGAGAGAAGAAGGCAAACAGACGGACTCTCACAACTCCTAATCACTTTCTGCATTTTGTGAATGTGGATTTGGTTCTCCTTTCTCTCCCTAAATCAGAAGAATAGCTGAAAGCTTGCCCCACTGAGATGCTTTTGTAATTGGCTATAAGTGAAGCAGAAGTGAAGAGCTTTGTGAATGCCAAAAATATGATTATTGTCCCACCCACACAAATGTTAAGCTGAAGTCACTGGAGTCTCTGGTGTGGAACTTCAAAAAGCAAGAGAGATATCAAACTGCAATAGTCACTATTGCCTGGAGTATCTAGGAGGTTACAGCTGCAAGGGAGAAGTGTGCTTACTGCAACTTTTTGTTTCACTTATTTGAATTTAATTTTTCACTGGAGTGTTGTGCCAAATGTGACAGAAGCCTCATGCAGCCGTGCAATCCTTAAATGCTCTTTCAGTCTAATGCTGGTGCACTAAAAAAGGGGAAAGTCTCACCTCAGCAGCTCTGCTCCATTTTGAAGAACAGACTATGAGGGGACACTCTCAGCTCTCAGCTTGTCTCCTCATGGTACAGCCACTCCTTCCTTCACTATGACAATATGGAATGAAAACTTTCTCTTTTAAAAGTAGTCCCAGCTCCCCATGTTAATTTCAACAAATTTTAAGACAGGGTTAGGAAGAGAAAACTGGTTGTTTACTTCCCTCAGTTTTTACTTACTCTGTCATTGTATCTCATTTATCTAGCTTAAGTTCAGTCTTGGCTAACAAGATGTTACAGAAAAGACAAGTGGTTCTTCTGAGGCAGAAATTTTTTATTGTTACAGTGTAATCATGATGATTTATGTTATGGTGTCTGTTCAGTCCACCTCAGGAAATAAAAAAAAAAAAGATTGTGGAGTCACCACTTTTAGTGTTTCAGTTTGTCAGAATTGGATATGTCAGTAATGTCGTCTAACTCTGATTTGGAATCATGAGGCTTCACTTTCCAGTAATGCCCTCTAATAATGAAAATAGGCTTACTGTCTCTATTTCCCTTCTTTAAGAAAACAAATAATTAAAGAATGGAAAACATAGATAATCTCTTAAGTATATCTTGGAGATAAAACTTATTCTGAGTTAAGATCAACTTTAATGTGTTTGAAAAACAGTGACCCATTAGAAAAATTAAGCCTGGTAATGTTATGACTTACGGAAAAATCCTCTAATATTTAATTAACAAAATAGATTTTTTTTTCCAAATTTTAACCATTTAAAAATGAGTACAATATTATCCCAATTCAATGTTGAACTTTGGTTATGATGCCTTGGAAATTCTATAGCCTTTTAAAACGTTATACAGACTATTATACAGAATAGTTTTTCTGCTCATTTTAATAAGACTATATCCTGACTCTTCATTAAAATTCCATACAACCGACAGCTGGCTTCATTCTATTAAATTTCATAGGACCTCTCCATAAAGTTTTTGACATATCTTGTTAGAACCCATATCTTGTTACAATCTGATTAAGAAGAGTCTTGTGTTCCCATTTGTTCATATGCACATGCTGGAGATGAACTGGTGGTGTCACCTGGTGCTGTAATTGAGGGTAAATGTAAGATATTATTTGTTGGTTTTACAGTGGAATTCTCTTTACTTTGAAATTCAATTTTGTTTGATATACACATCCTGTAGTCAGTTTTGCAGTATAGTTTTTTCAGAAATATTAATGAATGGGATGTCTGGAAGGCTATGCATTACCTAAAGCACTCCCTATAGACATGATAGCATGGACTGCATTGCATGTGCATTTCTCTCCACACTCCCCAGTGGAGAGGACTCAGCTTTGTGCTTATTATAATAAATTTTTAATGGGAAATATGTGTGTCAATACTGACAAGCAACAAGCAGAATTTTCGGCAGATTTAATAAATGGGCTACTGTTCCCGTTGCTAAAAAATCAATTGTTTTTGTCTTGTTTTTTTTTCTTAAGAATCTTCTTTTATACGTCATCAATTACTACCTTTAGATAATTTTTGTACTAGGCAAACTGAACTAATCAGGTCTAGTGGGCCATCTGCTCTTAACACAAAAATAGCGCTTTCTACCAAAATATGCATGATGTAAAAATGTCTGCATTGAATTTAACTGGTAGGTGAGAAATTAAGTTTCAGCAGAAAAGCAGGTGAGCCCCATCTTGTAATTTATGTCAAGTTTACTTTTTTTTACATTAATAATGAAGGATTTTATGGTAACTTTTCTTAAAGAGTGATAATCCAAATGAATTTTTTAAGCATTGAGCTAAGATTTGTTTCTTATTTATTTTCATGATGTGTACAGGGTGATATTCTGGATCTAGTGGCAAAAGAGGGATTTTTGTCAATATATTCACCAGTTCTAGGGTTTCACTTATAAGTTAAAACTAAACTACCTCTATTCTTCACTCAAATAGATTAGTTTCTATGTATGTGTCACATGTTTTCATATCTTCATTTAGTTTATTTTATTTAGCAGTTTCACAGACAGCAACAATTCATTTTCTAGATATAAAGTTTTCAAAGTGAGTTCAAGAAATCTTTGATTAGAACAAGATAATTCTACAAGTGTTCTAGACTAAACTCATTTAATATGATAACATAATTGTTGTATTAAACAACTTGAATTCTATAAGCCTCTGAAAATGGCTGAGATTTTTCCAAAGTTCCTAATAGTTCTTAAATAACTTCCAGTGCTGTTCAGAGAAGTTGTGCATTCCCCATCCCTGGAAGTCTTTTAGACCAATGTAGATAGAGTTCTGACCAGCTTGGTCTAGTGGAAGGGGTCCCCATGCATGGTAGAGGGGTTGGAGAACTAAACCATTTTAAAGGTCTCTTCCAACCCAGGCCATTCTACGATTGTATGTTGTAGCTTTGTTTTCCTCTTCATGAAAGAGAAAAAAATTACAATTTCAAACCTCTGTATAAAAACATCAGAGAGAAGATGCCATGGTATGGAACTTCTGTATCAAGGTTCCAGTAGCTGACTGGAGCTGTTGCTGTTTGGCAGTTATTTGGAAGGGGAGCAGCCATCTTCTTGCATCCATACTGCATCTGCTGATGATGAAGGAGGGCTGCAGCTGCTTTCGCGTCTCCCAGTAAGTCTACAGCAAGTGAGAACAAGATCCTAAAGAGTGTGTCTTTGCTTGAGAAAAGTTATCCAGAAGCACATTGCCTATGTACTTCTTACCCATGTGATCCTCTACTGCTTTGCTAAATATTGCAATGTAAATTTTCCCTCATTTTTTTATCTTCTTGTGTTAAGAAAACCTAGCTTAGTGCTAACTGATCTTGGAAAAAAGCTTGTGATTCTGTTTTAATGTAAGTGCATGAGGCATTCAGACCCAATTGTACCATCCTGTTTTAACTCATCTTCAAGAGACTACAATTCTCAGAAGTTGTTCAAATCCATGAATTCATAACAGTTAGTTACTGGAGATTATGGCCATTGGAGAACAATGTACAAAAGACATTTAATGGAAATAATAGTGAGGAATGTTCACGGACATTGGAACTTAATAATACATACTGTTAAACTATTAAAACAGTCCCTTCAACAGTTTTCAGCCAGGCCGAACAGTGGTCTTTGAAATAATTTCAAGGCACAGTGTTGGAATGAGCATACTTCAAGGACCATTCTCAGTCCGGAAGTAGCTGTCCTGTTTTGGAGGGAAAAAGAGCTTAGCAGTTTGACCATGAGCTGTTTGGTGCCAGCTGAGTTCAACGCCAAAGAGTCATACCAGGCACATTTATTAACATTGCTATAGTCAAAATAATCCAAGTACTGTACATTTTGGCAATTTTTCTCCATTTTCTTCCAGCCCACTGCTCACAGTTTTAGTGTACTGGAAGCAAGAGAATATTTAGTATAAACTGGTTTGAATCCAGAGAGCCATACAAGAACCCATACCTAAAATCAACCAACAGACTCTCCTTGAGACTTTTGTCTTGAGATCATCAGGGTACCCCTTTGCATTTTCTGAGAAACATTAAGGTGCCTATAGTGAGTTATCTACCCAGACCTATGACTTCCAGCAAGCTCTATCAGCTTCTAACAAGCTCTGTCAGATGCCCTTGATCAAAGGGTGTGTCGAGTATCTGTTCCAAGTTACTCCTGATAAGGGAGGATCAAGCATCCTTTCAGCAGGCCACAGGGGGAGTTTAGCAGAACTGCTGGCTCAGGACACAGTTTCCAGGGAAAGCAGCTAGCAGAGGTGGCAATTCTTGCAGAGAGGAGGCAGGAGCTTTGCTGAGGGCAACACAGGTGGGCTGAGTGGTGGTGTTGACATGGCACAGGGTACAGTGCAGCAACAACAGGGCTGTCCTTGGATAGAGGACACTATGAAGGATCACCCAGTGAAGGACACAGCCTCACAGATTTGGGGCTTCAGGGGTGCCTGAGGCCACTCACTGGTACTGGGGTTAGAGGGTAAGGTGGGCTCCTTCCCTGCAGTAGGTGTTCATGAATGAACAACTTGGGTTGCTAAGGAAAGAAGCTGCAGGAAGAGACAGACTGACTTCACAGGACCAAAGGTATTGAGGAAAAAATTCACTGGATTTTCTCCAAAACCCTGCAGACACAAGAGCCTGAAAATCCAGCTGGCAGAGGCAAAGACAGAATCCATACATATCTGGATAGGAAACAAAGATTTCTATGGTGACCAAGGCTGAAAGCTTGTGACTTTTGTCTCCTTCAGCTCCTATTCCCCCTACAAATCTGCAGCTACAGAACACAGCATTACCCTTGTAGCAGATGAAGGGATGGGAGCTCTGTCAAACAAAACACCCAAAATGGCTGAGCTGAGCAGCAGTAAGAAATAGTAGTAGCTCCAATCTCCTAAGCTCACTTCTGCCCTAGGGAGATCAACTGCTTTACAGTAGTCAGATATGGGACTTTGGGAAGAAGCTGCTGGGGCTGACTAGTTCTCCTAATCCCATCCACTGATGCTCTTCCATGTGTGCACTGGTATTTCCAGGGGATACCTGAAGATTATCAAGTGTGACTACAAGACTGAGTGCAAGAACCAAGAGTGTGGAAGCCTGGATGGTTTTCTCCTTGGTCCTTAAATAAAAGAAATCAGAATATTTTAGATTATAAAAGATCTTTAAGGCCATTGAGTCTAACCCTTAACCCAGCACTGCCAAATACACCACTAAACCACATCCCTAAGAGCCACATCCACACTTCTTTTAAACATCTCCAAGGATGGTAACTCAGCTCCTCCTCTGGAGAGCTTGTTCCAATGCTTGGTAATCCTTTCAGTGAAGAAATGTTTGCTAATATCCCATCTAAACCTCCACTGATGCAACTTGAAGCCATTTCCTCTTGTCCTATGGCTTGTTACCTGCCAAAAAAGACCAACACTCATCTCACCCCAACCTTTGCTTGGGCAGTTTAGAGCACAGTAAGGTCTCCTCTCAGCCTCTTTTCATCCAGACTAAACAAGAGCAGTTCCCTCAGATGCTTTTGAAGGGCTTTAGGAAAGGGTTTTATGAGGACTGGATTGATCCTACAGTCAATGCCTGGTTGCATACCAGATGTGGAAAAAGGAGATTTTGCCTTCAAATTTATACTACCATTTTGGAGGACTATGGTGGGAAGAGGTTACACCCATCTGATAAATTGGGACATAAGCATCTTTGCCAACAAGCTGACCAGTCTGGTGGGAAATACTAAAATCAGTGAGAGAGGAAAATGACAGCCAACAGTTCACTGAGGGAGTGGTGGACGAGGCTGGCAAGCAAAGAGTGCAGGGTGATTTGACAGGGAAAGGCCACAGAAAGAGCATTGCTGCAGTGATAACACAGCACAATCAAACCAAAAGGTTTATGGAGTACATTGGTGACAACTTCCTAACAGGTGATTGAGGAGCTGACAAGAAAAATACTGTGTTGGAGCTGGTACTTACAAACAAGGAAGAACTAGTTGGGGATTAGAGGTGGGATAAAGTCAGGCAGCAATCACTATGAGGGTGATCACCAGAGGAGGGAGTAAGGCAAATAGCAGAATTACAGCTCCAAGTTTCAGACTACATATTTGGCCTGTTCAGGCACCTTCTTTGAAAAAACCCTATGGAATATGGTCCTGGAGATAAGGGAATTTAAACAGAGCTGGTTTTTTTTCAAGAATCAGCTCCTTAAAATTCAAGAACAATTTATCCCCATGTGCAGAAAAGCAAGAAATATTGCCAGGAGACTTGCATGGAGAAACAAGAAGCTCCTGAAAAACATAAAAAAAGGAAGTAAGAGATGGGAAAAATAAGAGGTGGGAGCAGAGACAGGTAGCTCATAAAGGATGGAGGAACATTTTTCAAGCCTGAGGAAAAGAAAAGCCTAGAGAAAAAATGGATCCACTGCTTAATGGGACACAGAACTGGAAGAAAACAGAAATTAGGAAAGGCCAAACAACTCTGTGACTTTTTCTCCTCAGTTTTACTCCTAAGACTAGTACGTCCTGAAATTACCAGAAGAGTCTGGGGGAAATTATTTTCCTGCCACTGTACAAAGTAAAAACCATGCAAGAGCAATTATTTCTTTATTCATTGAATTTTTCCTATTTAAAGAGTGAGCAGACCTAAAGGGCAAAGAACACATTGATGTTTGTTAATGTTAGGATAGTTCATTGGTAGTTAGAATAGTCTGATAATGTCAGGATACGTTCATTGACATATCCATTTTTCTCCTCCTGAAAAGGTTATTCTAATGATGGATGAACACCTAAAGAAGCTCAGGATTGTACACAATATTGATAAATGTATGGTAGCTTAGATAGTTTATACATCTTAGGTCAATTTTTTTTTGTATTACACCATGTATCCAGTAGTTGTCTGCTTAATTTTCTAGGTAGTTTTGGGGGTTTTTTTAATGTGTGTCTGTGTGTGTCCACCATCTCAGAATCCCAATGTAACTTTAAATATTTCCTATTAATTTATTTTTATTTACTTCTTTCTGGACCAGCTTTGGAATCTGTCCACCATGTTACAGTAAATGAAAGAGAAGATTGCAATGTTTCTCTTGTTCAGGAAGGTGTCATGGGAAATAGATTACTACAACATCATGAGTTTTTCTTATGGGTCAGTCACTGAGACTTTACACTGTTTTAGGTGCTCTTTTTTAATGTAGAGATGCAATTTATGCCTCCATGAAAAATTATTTCATTTTCCTTAGATGTCCTTACATCTGTTCATTATTACATTACTGATCACTAGCAATTTCATAAAGATCTATTGGTAGCAGTTAAGTTGATTGTCTAACCAATGGAATTGGTTTTACATTTTAATTTTGCAAATAAATTTTTAAAATGCAAAAATGAAACTTCAACAGATATAAAATCATATACAGGATGGAACAAAAAAGACTTGCTTCTTTCTGATATTAAAGAGAGGCACTGAAGACTAATCTTTAAGCACTCATGTCCCCATAATTAATAAGTTATGAAACCCCTGTCTATAGAGAAATCCATTTTTATTAAACATAATATTCAAACTTAAGATACTGGAAATGAGTTCCATTCATTAAATATACAGAAGAAATAAAATTTTTGTTTTCCTAGTATTAACCTACCATAAGTTATTCCTTTTTTTTTCTTTCCATTTGATTACATCAGTCTTGCTTTATTATTCGATTTCTGTAATACTCATGGTAATTGGAGTATTTCCTCTCATTGTGCTTATTATTACATCTCTTATTACTTTTGTGCATGCATCTGTTTTAATAAGGAATGAGTGAAATTGTAAAACTGATAATCTTTACAATATTTTGATTGGCCACTTTAGTATTTATATTTGACAACAAAGAAAGGATGGGAGTTTTGACCAAAACCATTAAGCATAAGTTAGAGATTAAAAACACAGAGAGGCAAACCATGGGTTTATTACAATTAAATAATTCTTCCTCCTTTTGTGCTTTTCTTCATTCCTAGCAATGTGTCATGTAGCATGAAAGCAGTAAAATACATTATTCGATCTCTGATTAGTCAGTTCATTTCCTACTCTTGGGGGTTGGGAAAGGACTCAAGTCTATACTGATATACTGCAGTTTGTTACTTGATAATAATGTGAAATCAAAGAAAAAATATATCTAAAGGAACAATAAATTCCCTGGATAAGACACTCTTGCACATTTAAACCAAACAAGTAATATTTAGAAAGAAAAACATTCCTTATATCCCGGCTTAAAAATAAATCACTGTTAAAACTAAAGTATTTTGTAATTTTTATCTTTAAAGCATGTGTATTTCATCAATCTTGTTTGCAGTCCTGCAACAGTAACACGATCAACTCTCTTTTCCTTTCTTTTAAAAGGAAAAATAACAACCAAAATGCTAATGCTACTCTCCTGTTCAAACTGTCATAAATAGACCACTCCTAGTTTGCAAATTTCACTTCTACACTTCATACATACAAATGAGAAAGTCTTCCAGAACACTCAAATAGAGAAAACTTTATGATAGACTTTCTATGCACACAAGTTGTAAGTTATCTAACCAATAATTTATGATTTATCAGCTCTCATCAAGACAATTCATTCTGATATGAATTAAAGTTGTAACCCTAGTTCTTTGATTAGTATGGGTCTCCCAGTATGTAAAAAAAATCCAGCTTCTCCGACTTACAGTTTGTAAGTGGTATTTCTAATGTTTGTTCATATAGCTAAAATTTTCTTAAAGCATATTTCTGTACTGGATTTTTATTCAGGGAGAAACATATTTTCAAGAGATGAAAATGTTGATGATAGTTGAACTACACAGACACAGCACAAGAAGGAAGGAAACACTGCATGGTCAGAACATCACACAAGGGTGAGAGGAGCAGGTTGTGTGATATTCATGGTAAGACACACATTTCATAGGGCAAATGATTTTTTTTCAGCATGGAAATCTAACTACAGAGTCTTTGTGCAATTTAAAATAGAAGACACCTCTGGAGATCATCTCTTCCAACATCTCATCTGAAGGGCCAGCTTAGATCAGATTGCTCAGGACTTGACCAAGAAAGCCTTGAATATTTCTATCAGTGGAGCCTACACACCTATGAGACTCTGCTCCACTTTCTGATCATAATCATGGTTTGTTTTGTTTTGTTTTTATTTCCTAATATCTAATTTAAGTGTTCCTCATTGCAAGATGTGTTTATTAACTGTCATCCTGACTCTGCCCACCTCTAGGGAAAGTCTGGCTCCGATTTCTGTATGCCTTCCCAGCAGACAGCTGTAAAATCCCTCCAAGTTGCCTCTTCTCCAGGCTGAACAAACCCCATTCCTCAGTGTCCCCCATCTACGCCATATTCTCCATGTTCTCATGACCACCTTGGTGGCACTCCACCTGACTCAGATTAAGTGGGACAGCGTCTCTTTTTGTATCAAGGAGCCCAAACCTGGACACACTGCTCCAAACATGATCTCAGAAGTGCCATTAGAGAAGACACTCCCCTGTGATACACTCCTGCTTGCGCAGCCCAGGAAGTCATTGGCCATCTCTGCTGCAAGGACACACTAATGAAACACATTCAACTTTTGCCCAAGAGTCACCTGTCCTTTCCTGCAAAGCTGCTGCCAGCTGACTCCTGTCTGTACTGGTGAGTGGGGTTATTAATTCCAAGGTAGAGGAGTTTGCATTTTACCTTGTCAAACATCATGGTTTTCCCATCAGCTTACTTCTCCAAATTTCTGATGAGATTTCTCTAACAGGAGCCCTACCTTATGACTTATGAAGCATTCCCTCAGTTTGGTATCATCTGTGAAATTGTTAAAGGTACACACAGATGATCATCAGTGGTGTTTTAAGGGTTAAACATTAGACTTAACACTTTTAGCACTTTTATTAACAACATGATGATACTTTTGTCTGTGCTGAGCCTGGTGGTCCATTAAATTTCCACCCGTTTATACACCCCAGCTTTCAGCCATTTGGCTAACAGAAGATTATGACAGACCATATCAAATGCCTTGCAAAAGTTCAATATACACCACATTTACTGCCCTACTCTCCCTGACAAAACCAGACCTCTAATCCTAGGAAGCTTACTGGTCAGGGATGCATGCTGCCTTTCTCTTCTTGCGTCCAGGTGCTCAGGTATGGCCTTCAGATGGATTTGTTCCATCACCTCCCTCAGAAATGCGTTTAGGTTCTGAGAAACTCCTTCTTATTCTTCTTCTTGAAAACATGTATATGTAGCCTTTTCACCAGGATCATGGACCTACAAGGCCAGCAGCAGACCTTGCCAGTAAAATGAAAAGTGAGGAAACAGAGGCTGAGTACTACAACGTTTTCCAAATCCTTCAGTTTTAGATTAATCAGGCTGTTTTGGAACAGCCATTGGTTTTCTGGAGAGTGGAGTGCCATGAGGAAGAAGTACTTAGATTCAGAGCAAGTTAGTGCTGTTGGAAGTCCAACAGCTGTGATAGGTACTAATAAATAGACAAGGATGAATTTCTCTGTATTTTGGTTAGGAATAAATCAATTTTCTCTCTCTTACTTTCTTAATTTTCAAATATGTTTACTTTAAAAAAAGAATCAGTGCAATTTAAGCTTTCACAGAAGAATTGTTCTTTACGTCTAAGAAATTCCTATTAAAAAAGAGCATATTCTGGCTATCCAAAATAGCCATCCACACATTGTCACAGTTTTGAATAATTCTTGATTCTGAGTTTTTGTAATTGGTGTGAATCTTTGCAGTTATTTATTGATTTTCTGTTATCCTGATTTTATATTGTTAATATAAAACACCAAACACCTTATTTTCGGATACATTTCGCAAGGGTTTTTTTTCTAGCAAATTATTTTATGTGCCTGTGTGGGAGATGCACACACAGAAAAAGGGAATTGTCCCTTCCTTAGATGTTCAAAGGAAGCTAAAATATTTACATGGAGTAAATACACGTTATGTATTCAAGCAGCGTAGCTCAAAATACAGGGAGGTCCTTAACTACCTGAGAGTGTAGATCTCCAAGTCTTCAGAAAGTAGATATTTACGTCTGTTCTCTCTTTGATGAATGGAGTGTGGATCCGTTTGGGTTTTTGCTTGCTTGTGCTTTTAAAAACAAAAGGAATCTGGAGAAAATGGACCCCCAGTGTATAATAGTTTAGCAGTAAGAATACTCACTCATAGACATAAAGAATTTGATTTTAAGTCCTTCTGTGACTGATGAGGTTCAAATCCACAGACCAATGTCTGCTGAGACAGTGTCCCAACAACCTGATTACCATCCATTTTGGATGACAGAGTGAGGAGCACATTCCACCTCTCATCCCGAAGCTGTTTTCTTTCATTGTGAGTAAAACAATATATTGGGTCATAGAAAGAGTGTTTGAGGAAGCCTGGCTCTGTAATAGAATACTGAGCACTTTGCACAGCAAAGGATTTGGATCCCAAAAGGGTTTTCGTGTCTTGCATTAAAGAGATATAAAATAATGTGAACTGAATATAATCCCCAGAGCTGAGACCAAAATACAGTATCTTTCCTTCCAGAGCAAGGACTCTAACCACACTGTATATAACATATATTTCTATATTACTTCAAAAAAAGACTGTTATTGTTCATGCTGTTTCTGGAGACTATTCAAATAAACAGCTTGAAACTTCTGGAGTAACTGTTCTGAACCATGAAATGCCCAAGCTAAGACGGACAAACAGCTCAAAGTCCACTTTCATCTCAAGAGACTTGTAAATAGAGGATTATTTCTCTGGTGATTTCTTAAATCTGGCATTTAATTTACAAAGAACTTGTAAATTAAACTCTGTTGACTTTTAAAGTAGGAGGGATAGGTGAGCTGTGGACCAGTGCAAATCCCATGTATTGACCCATGAAATAAGCAAGCAAAAATTGTGTCCAGGGAGTTGTCTCTGAGGAAAACAAATACTCTGAAGGCCTGAATTCAAAGCTGATTTTGCTGAAAATATTTACCATGGATTACAGCAAATTATGTGTGAAGCAAACACTTCATAAATGACATATATATATATATATATATATATATATATACAAAATCTTTATAAACCGACCAACAGGGAAGGAAGCTTATGCTGACACATATAGATTTTGAGATATTACAAGAGCTAACTAGTGACCAGACAGTTAGGCATAAACCTTATTCAAACATTAGATGTGAAGCTGAGCTAGGATGGTACTCATTTTGATTCCAGCAGGAAATCTCCTGATAGGTAGCAATTGAACTTTCAAGGAACACTGATAAAAGAACCCTTTTTCATCAGCAAGTCTCCAATGTTAATTTGCATTCACACAAGTGCAGCAGATGGAAATTCTTTATTTGCTACAAAGCTTCTACATAGATTAGGTCTAATTTTTGTCTAATTTTCTTTCCCCACTCTTGGACGGACCACCCCTGTCGGAGTCCAGGGCATCCCTTTGGGTGACCTGGGACCTGAGGAAGAGAATTTGAGCCCTGGACAGGGGGGTGTGAAGCCGGTCCAGGGGGGTTGGAGACCTTGGCACACAGCCCAGAAAGACACCGAGTTTGATTTTAGTCCATGGGAAAAGCTTCCAGCACTAGGAGAAGAATTGCAAACCTCAAGGGTGTGAAAATAGTAGCTTAGCACAGCACGAGGTGAAAAATTTTGTAGTTTTAGGATTCTTAGTATAGAGATAAATGGGGGACAAGATGAAGAATTTAGGGTGTTGCCCTAAGTTCCTCTCCTTCTTCCTCGTCCTCCATCTTCTGAAGTAGTGATGACACAAAGTAGTTTGAGGGGATTGGGTTAAGGTACAAGTGATCTTTCTAGTATAGGCACTAGGCATTGGCACAAATTAGTAAATAATGGACACGTAGTTATCTGTGTAAGAGTAGAGCACCGCCTCACCGAGGGGCAGTCGCCTCGTGTCCCAGCCACTGTCCGGACCTCGGCTGGGTGCAGAGAAAACTTTGAGATATCAAACAATAAACAACACGAGAAACCAGAAAACAAGGCCTTGGAGACTCTGCTTTTTTACGCGACGCGGCTCAGGGCTTTTAGAGGGCCAAGGACTCTTAACAGCCGGAATCTCGGGTGAGAAAACCAAACCTGAGACACCCCATTCACTGCCTGGTAGTTAAACTGATTCTTTGTGAATAAGGTAGAAAGTTCATTCACTTCATATCCTTTTATCCTTTCTCCTTCTTCCCCTAAACTCTTTGTCTAACTTAGATTAAATGCCTTGATTATAAAAGCCTGATTATAAAGTAAAAAGCTATACTGCTTTAAATCATTCAGAGATTTTCATAAGTTCCTGAACATTACCACATCCCCTGCAGCCTGCATTTGATATGCTTCCTACTTGTTCTCTGTGGTGAGAGCAGACCTTCTGTCCTCTGTTTGTACAGCACCAATGAAAACAGGGATCAGGATCACCACAGGGACATCTAAATAGTGGTAAAAAGATCTAAACCACTTTATTATGAAGATGGTTTGGAGAACTGGGGTTGCAGAAGAGAAGGCTCTGGGGAGTCCTTAGAGAAGCCTTCCAGTGCCCAAATGGAGCCTATAAAAAGCTAAAGACTTTTGATGAGCACATGTAGGGATAGGACAAGGAGTAATTGCTTTAAAAGAGGGCAGGTTTAGATTAGATATTAGAAGAAATTCTTTACTGTGAGAGTGGTGAGGCACTGAAAAAGGCTGCCCAGAGAAGCGGTGGATGCTTCATCCCTAGAAGAGTTCAAGAGATTTAGGCTGGATGGAGCTCTGAGAAAACTGGTCTAGTAGAATATGTCCTTGCCCACAGTAGAGAGTTTGGAAATAGATGATCTTTCAGGTCCCCTCCAAACCATTGTGTGATTCCTAAAATAAGCAAGCAAAGACCACCCTCTAAAGACTCAGTCTGGAGATTTTTTTTGGAACATCACAAGCGTTAAAAAGCCAGAATCCCATCTTTAACAGTATTTCTAGCATTTCCCACTTTGTGACAGGACAGAAATCAAAAGGAGGAAAGAACGTGAAAGTTAATCTACTCAGATGTGTATACTTTGCAATATTTATGCTAGTCTGAGTTAAGTCGTTCACTTCTGGTTTTTTTCTGCTCAGTTGCAGCCATAATGGCCAAGAAAAGCAGAACTTTGTGTCTCAGTGTTCCCTTGTATTGTAGAGCGAGTACTCCAAAACTGGAGAAGCAGAGACAGACCACAGCCTTAGTTTCATCTTTCAGCACCAGATAATAAGAAGACCAAACATCACTGACTAGAAGTAATAGTGAGTGGAAATACTCCCTCAGAAGACATTACATCTAATGACATAATTCACTGAACAAGGAGCTAGAGAGGGATTTAAGAATCTTGAGTTTCTGTGTCAGAAATTCACGATGTGTACTCAGACAAATCAAGTCACCTCTGTTGGTTTTCTATGACCATTCTACCTCCCATTCTTTTAGTTATCAAGTTTTCTGTCCTGTTCCATGTCTGACACAATGGTATGGTGCTCTTAGCTGAAGTCTGACAGGGCTTGACATGTACCAGATCATGTAGGGTGATTCAATACCTTGCAATTTAACTGACCAATTTCCATAGAGTCTTTTGACCAATGTTTTGACCAATAACGATTTGACCAATAACAATTATTGCACATACTGTAGTCATTGTCTATGCTATCTGTACTACTTTAATGTAATAGTTATCTGGTAAATTCTGGTTTTAGTTATAGTTATAGTTATCTGGTGAAGTCTGTTGATATCCTTTTTAGAATTATTTACTGCAACAATGCAAATAGTGCCAATAGCAGAAGAGAATGTTGGCAGAAGGAAAGAACTTATTATGATGAAACTGCTTGTGGCAACATTATCTTACTGCAGTAGATATGTTATATATAAAAGTTCATTTTTTATTCATTTCAAGGATTTTACTTGATAAAGCCCCTAGGTTATTCTTAAAGACAGTGGAGACCTGGACTTTTACAAGTTTCCAGTTCTAAGGTTCCCGGTGTGGAGTTTCCAAAAGAACATGTTCATCCTTTTGTACCGTTCCTAGTATTGAATATCTCCTGGGCATTGTACATTTTTTCTGCTCTATTCATTTTAACATAAGGGGTGAAGTCTTCCTTAGTTTCTTGAATTTTTGCTTTTTACATTCAGATTTTGCCATTCACATTAGTGAGGAATGGATTTTGCCTGCAATGAACAATAAATCTTTATTTCAAAAATCCTTTCACCCTGAGCTGTTGCAAGTTTAGTTGGAGTTACTAAATTCGGAGCTGATTCATTTTCCCTTTTCACCACCTAATGTCCCCTGTAAAAACATAACAATAGTTTAAGAACTTGATAAGACTAAGAATGATGATGATCTCTCCTTAGAGTGAGCTTAGACTGCTAGTGGCAAATGCTGACAGAGCAGGGGAAAGGTCTTTACTATCTCATTGCTTTCTGTTTTAATTACTTTGTTTCCATTGTTATACTAGATTTTAAGAGATTTATTTTCTGAAACTCACAGGGCAGGAAAGCAGTATTACTCGTGCTTTACAGATGGAACTGGTAAACACTGATAAGCAATAAGACATTGGACACAATTGGATATAATTGGATATAATTGTTTTCTAGAAATACCTTTCAAAACGAGACCACATTGCAAATATCTGTTATGACAGCTTGAGTATAATTTGATCATGTCTTTGATCAGCAGAACGGATATTGCAACAACTCTTATTAACTTGTAGCTCTTTTTCTTTTCTTCTTGCTTAATGTTCAGCACTGTATTTTTTATATAATTTCTTGGTCCATTTAATGCATTATTATAATATATTATAAAATATACTGATTTTTTATCCTAATGGCCTGATTATTTTCTACAGATTTGCCACTGTCACTCATCACAAATTTCCACTTCTAAGAAACTCACTCTAGTATATACAGCTTGACCTAAAACTTATGTCAGAGTCTGTGTGCTTTCCAGCCAGGCTAAACCCTATGTTACAGGTGGGAAGTCTTTGGCCAAATCTCTTTTTTTTTCTCCTTTTCTTTTTTTTTTTACTTTTTTTTTTCTTTATCATATCCTAACTGGAGAAGGTTTAAAATAGAAAAGTGTATATAACCGGCTTAATGTGTAAACCATTTTAATACAAGTACAGAGAGTTGTGGGGTTTGAGAACATTGCAATGACACCTGACAGAAGCAGGACTGCTCCAGAGTGCCATCTTGTGTCCCTGTGGGCTGAACTCCCACATGCCGATTTATGCCCCCAGCAGCAATGAGGGTTGGTTCTCTCTCATGTTTATTCCTGTGTCCTATGAAGAGAGTATGAATTCAGAAACAGGTGGTTTGGAAATCAGTATCACAGAATCACAGAAAGAGTGAGGTGGGAGGGCAGCTCTGGAGATTGGCTGGTTCAGCCCCACCTTCTCGAAGCAGGGTCACCAAGACCAGGCTGCTCAGAGCCATGTCTAGGCAGGGTTTGAGTTTCTTCAGGGAAGAAGACTTCACAGCATCTCTGGGCAACCTGTTCCAGTGTTTGATCACTATTACAGTAAAACAAAATTTTCTCATGTTTAAACAGAATTCGCTTGAATTCGATTACAATTAATTGCCTCTTTTCTTTATCTCCACCGTATCACAGTCACTCTCACCAAGGCTGCTCCCAACTTTCAAACTCCAGCTAGTACTTCCTTCTTTGTAGTTCCCAAGCCCAGACAGAGCTTTTTCCCTTCATCAGATCTATGACCTACCAAAAGTTAAAAACTTTGACCCATGTCTTCCAGAAAAATTTTGGTCTGCTTATGCCCTAATGTGTTATTGCTCTAGCCAGTCCGCTTCTTCTTCCTGATCAAATGGTCTGATACCCAACAGAGTGCCACCCCCTTATCCTGGTTCATGCTGTCTTATCTGGTTCATCATCCTTCCCCAGGCAGAACTCCATTAATCCCCCCTGTTCCCTCACATGAAGGGCAATTATCCCTTCCTCACTGTCCTGGCCTGTCCTTCCTAAATAAACATTATCCATGCATGGAAGTACTCCAGTCAGTTAAGCTATCAACCACATCTGTGATTCCAATGAGATCACAGCCCTGCAACTGCAGACCAACCCCTGGTTACTCCTATTTGTTCCCCGTGAGATACTTCACAGGAGCACAGAGTCATGAGGATTTCACAGAAACTGAAGATGCCAAACAGGATAAGACCCAGTGTTGACCTCTGCATGTACAGAGGACTCCAAATAAACCTCATGCCACTGATCACCACCCTCTGGGACCAGCCATTCAGCCAGTTTTTAACCTAACTCACTGTCTACCCATCCAGCCCATAATTCATCACCTTCTTTCTCTATGAGGATTTTATGGGAGGCACTGCCAAAAGCATAGCTGAAGTTAAGGTAGAAAAGATCCACAGTTCTCTCATCATTCACCAACCCAGTCATTTCACTATAGAAGGTTTTCAGGTTGGGTCAAGCATTACTTCCACTTTTTCAATCTATGCTGACTGCTCCCAGTTGCCTCCTTGTCCTTCTTGTGCCTGGAAAACATCTGCAGGATTAACACAGAAACCAGGAATAAAGGTTGTGAACATACTTAGAACTTGCTTTTAATGGGACTAGGGACTACTCTTTTGTTTCCAATCAGATTTCAGAAGAATAAAATCTAGAAAGCAGAAGAAGAGGGTAGTCTAAAACTCCATCTCATTGTGTGTTGTGTGACTTTAGCAGCTCATTTAGCTTTCTCAGGACAGACTAAGAACAGTTACACAGCTGAGTCCAGCATGTCAGTCCCTGACTGCCAAAAGTACAGATTAAAACATACAAACCTAATCCAAAGTAAACCGGAGAGATGTATTTCCAGCATGAAATGTGCACACACACAAACCCAAGACTGTTTCAAGACCTCCACACTTATCATTTGACCATTGCCAGTGGAATCATTCTCTCAGAGAACAAAAAATGTATCAAGGGTATCAAAGGACTCATGCTAGGTGTTGGTGAAAACTTTGTTGCCTTTCGTAAAGCAGTATTTAAGATAAGCCCTCACACAGGTACCCAACCCCTGACTTGCCTTGGGATGCCTTTTGTTTGTTTTGGCTGAGATCACAGCCCCAGATGACCCATCCCGTTTTAAACTTGGAAGTCTTTGAATTGTTTTTTAAGTGTCCATGGACTAGTCTTTCGTGCCATCAGTGATATCTGCAGATTGTTATAACACAGACTTCCATAGCTCATACCTGAGTTTTCCAGACTGGTAAAAGAAAACTCTATCTACTCAAAGTCAATTCTGTATTGAGTCTGAACACTGAAACTGAAACGATATCAAAAATGCAACTTTTCAGATGCTGATGGGCAGTAAGAGCAAGTTCATACCTAGGGACAGGAATCTCTTCATCTAACCCTCCCTAAAACAATTTTTACTAGTCAGACTCCTTATGGACAAACTACTACTAGACAGACTGACAATATTTACACTCACACAAATTCCCATAAAGTAAGGGAATGCTGTTTTTCCTTTTCCTAGAGGGGAACTGAGAAACAGAGGAGTTAAACAATTTGTTCCAAGACACACAGGAAATTTGTGTACAGAACAGGAAATGAAATTCAGTAAGCTGCAGCCCATTATTTTACTCACTTCCTTGTAAAAATGATCTTTCACCATTTTCACCAAAGCAAGCATAAATTAGAATTTCCTCCTTTCTTCTAATCTGGGATGTTCTTATACAGATGCATTGCACACCTGCGTCTATTTTAATGAATATGATGGCAAGTAATAAATCCTTCTTGATAATGTCCATTATCATAATTATTGATTTTTTCTTGCAAAAAGCTGAATTTAGTTTTCAATTCCATTTACATCCTGTTATTCTTTTCTTTGTTTTATCTTAACTTTGTAGCTTAGCATTATTGTTCACAGATTTGCTCATGAAAGTAAAAAGTAAACAGACATTATGCCAAAAAGCAGTATTTCAAAACTCACTCATTAGCACAACATTTGAAAGAAAATTAATTTAATGCTTTAAATATCCACAGACTCTGGATGAGAATATATTAGTTCTGTTATTCTTTTCTTTCCATTTTTCTTTCAAAACTTAATTCTATTATATAACAGGGAAAATATTTTTAGACTATTTGTCATCCAGCCCTTCACTGTGGTTTGGGGTTTTTTTAGCTCCTAGTACCTCCTTTCTCTTTATGTGTTTTCTTCTATAGTTCAACATTTCATTCCAGACTTCTGTTGTGTGAGTATCCGGTGCAGTCAGTGAACCTCTGGTTTCAATTCCTCAAAGCATTTAATCATCTACTCGATGAATTAAAACGTGTTTAAATCCCTTCAGGATTAAGTTAAAGTGGAGCACATACACAAATGTTTTTGCCAGACCATGCTATCCCCTCATCTTTTTAGTCAACTGTGTACACTGATTTATGTCAAAGACTTCAAATTTGGCTTGATTTTTATCCATCAAACAAATAGCAGTTCAAGAGAAAATGAGATGAGATTTCAAAGCTTTGAATGTTTTGAATGAAGCCTAACACTGATGTTGAAATAACTAGACCTTTTCAATTAATTTATCTATTTATCAATCTAAAGAACAGATCAGACCATTGGCTTTATATTAAACAAAAAATACAAATTTCTGACCAAAACAAATATGTTTTTGTACAAGCAGTTATCAAAGTAGATTACAAAGAAAATTGAATTCAGCTCTAACTACTGTGATCAACACATTGTTTCTCTTAATTCTTCCTCATGAAATTTTTGAAATTTTAAATTTACATCTCAGATGTTGGGTATTTCCACCAATATCCTAGTCTAAAAAAGAGAGGCTGGAAACTTGACAGGCTTTCTTGTGGAAATTGCAGTGCCTTCTATTCTTATTCTCATTGGAAGTGCTATAGATAACTTGTGTAGTGTTTGTGGCTGCTTTAATTACTTGATTAGAGCAACATATAGAAGCCTAGATGCAAAGAGGCCCCCATGACACTGCGAGTTGCATAACACAGAGCTTGTGTTTCCTTCCCTTTGGAGAGGAATGAGAGATTCAGGGAGGGAAAATAAAACAAAACAAAACAACAACAGCAATGACCAAACAAAAAACCCAAGCAAAATCCAACCATCTCCAAAAGAGAGAATGATGCCATGCATTCACCTACTAAAAGGTAGTTCTTCTTTCCAGCTTCTCCTTTCAAGACTGGGAATATTATTTTTACCAGTCATGGAATATCATTAACTAGGGTAAAACAAATCACATATATGGAGTAACTGTCTTAGAGGCTGAATATAGATTCTTCATGAGAGAAGTTTTAGCCTCACTAAACTGAGGAGTGAATTAAAATTCCTCTTCACATGTACACACCAACCTGTTTTTACATAAAGACAAGCACCAGAGGCATGGAAGTCTTTGAAGTAAGAGCCTATTTTTCAAAGAGTAATTGTAGACATTTACTTTTATAAGAGAATTATGCAATCAAAATGCCTGCAGAAGAAACAAAGAAGGCTAGTATTCCACAGACAACCTTATGTTCATCATTAACCCTCTAGGGATAATCTCCTGTTCATTTCAGCTTGATCCTTCACTGTTTAACTGTCAAGACATCTTTAATATTTTTACTCACACATCTAATTTTCTTTGGGCAGTGTGTAGTTATATTTCCAGCTCCAGGTTTTAAAGCTTAATCTAAGGACCAAGAGCCTAAAATTTAGGCATTGCAGCACTGGGCTTAAAAGCTCCACATCCCCTTATTTAGTTAATTCCTAAGTGAATACCCTAGGATCAGCCAGAAAATCTGTGGCAAAGTCAAAAACTATATATCAGTCTCCAAGAAATTGGGCAAAAGGCCATTGTTTCTATTCACTGTAGGCTGAAGATTCTAGTCCAAGCTGGAATAGGGAAGTGGGGGAAAAAAACCTCCAAACACTTTTGAAGAGTATTCAGAAGAATCCTAAAAGCAAGCAAAGCTGCATATTGATCTTTAGTTTTTCACAAATTCCTTGATTTTCCAGTATATATGAGAGCTTCACAACTGGGAGCAATTATGGACAAAAATTATTACATGATGTATGAGTCAACATAGAAATGATCTTTCGGAAAGGAGGTTCTTGAAAGGGAGTTTTGGCATATGAAATGGTATAAAAAGCACTACATGGTTTGATTGTTACGGGAATTACATACTGGTATGTGACACCTCTGGGAAAAGATCTGAGAAGTAGGTCAGGTGCCCTGAGTCTATAGCAAACTGGTTACTTATTCATTGGGATCAGCTGTTCTGAGCTTCAGGAAGTTCAGGTCTCAGCAGCTGCTGTGCAATCAGGGCACAAAATGAGTTACAAAGGCTGACTATAAAAGATTGGAATTGAGTAAGAGGGCCTGAGTTATTGTCCTCCTGTGATTGCAACATGTAGCACATAGAAAATGCTCTCATGCTTAAGCCTTTCCTTTATATTTCTAGTGTTCATGAAATCAATTTTAAACCACCAAGGGTTTCTCCCCGTCTTCCCCATGTCCCCACCAGCCATTTCTGGTTCCAATTTAAGGGTTTTTGTTGTGTGGATTTTTTTGGGGGGGTTATTTTGGTTTTTGTTTTGTTCAGTTTTTTAATAAATATGTTTTAAATGGATCTAGTGCTTGTGAAAGTTGCCAGCCTATTTGACTCTGGAGTGGGGGGAGGGTAAACCTTAAGCACTGAAAAGAACTAGGACCTCACAGAAAGAAGAGGCCTAGGAAACAATTGATAACTTGGGGAAAAACATAGTAGTAGAGGATAAAGCATCAGATTATCTGATCAAATCAAAGCTGAAAATCCTGTCTGTCTCATGTAGGATCCTGAGGAGTCAATGGATGTCCAATATAGATCTGACTATCACTCTGGGAGATTACTTAAACTGAAAATGGAGCAGAAAATATTTTCCTGCCAAAGACCACTTCTTTAGTGAAGGGCAAGAGGTGGAATCTGAAGGAAGGTGGGTGAGAATATGCCTCTAGTTTTGGATTTGTCAGTCATCAGTGTTCCTTAGATCCCAGTGAGAACTCACTCCCTACCTCCTTCTTCTCACCCCGACAACTGGCCTGAAGTCCAGTCTACAGTCAGCCTAAATATTCCTTTCATTGAGACCCTTTCCCTGCTAAGGGAAGGTGTTGTTTCATAATTACAATGTGACCATTGCCAAAATAATTGCCCTTTTGTTATAAAATTGCCAAAAAATTTGACATTTTGTGCATGTTTATGTCAGAAAGACACCAAACTGGCAAAGTCAAATGAAAGCAAAGAAAAAGTTACTTGGTGCTGGATAGCTATAGAGCCATCATGGTAATCATCACATGGGCACACACATAACACCACTTGTGCAAGGATCTCCATTCTCTTTGAACAAGTAGGGAAAGAACGGTACCATTTTAGTGATTGTAGGAGAGACCTGTACAGGCCATTTGATTTGGCCCAGCTAATATACCCAGTTATTAGCAGCACAGGAACAGGAATCTGGGGTGAAATCCTAACACCACATTATTGGGAGATCTGTCATTTTCCTCACAAGGACCAGAATTGTACATTCCAATGTTCTTTCAGTGATTTAACCACTAAAAAAAAAAAATTTATTCAAATCCCTTTCTAAGCACAATAACAACTTTGTAGGAAACCTAAAATTGTTTCTTTCATATATTAATAATTTTACATTGATATCCTGGCTTGCCTGTGCTTTCACATCCAGCAACTCATAGAACTCCAATTATCACTCTGACTACTTTCTATGTTAAAATTTGACAGAAATTAGAAAGGTCTTTTTGTTACCAGCATCTATACATGTATAATCCTAGAAGTCTTTGCTGTGTCATGCCCCTAGTGGTTTTCCTTCCCTCTGAATAAAAGAGGCTAGCCTGTGTGAGAAACAGGGTAGATACAGGATAGTTCATTATTTGTTTCTTGGGTTTGTCATAGACTTGAAGCCTTTTCCATAAAAAGGGAGGAAAGAGCATAGCAACAGACACAAAGAAGATGTGCCAAGGAAGTGTTTGTCAGCCTAGTCCTGATTTCTCATGGTTTTTACAAAGGTGGTGGCCCTATGGCAGTAGTTTAGTAAATGCACCCTGAGAGAGTCCTTTATTTTTTTCACTGCTTGAAACTAAACCAGCAGTTCTAACATCAGAATTACATTCTCACAGATCAGGCAAACCTTGCAGGTCGTGATAGTTCATTTATTTGATTATCTATCCTCTGTAAATAGTTACTCACTCTCCTCACATAGGGATGGGGAAGATAATGAGAAGAGTAAAAATGAGAAAACTCATGGCTTGAAATAAAGACTGTTTAATAGGTAAAGGAAAAAACATGCAAGCAAGCAAAGCAGAACAAGGAATTCACTGACCACTTCCAATGGGCAGGCAGGTATTCACCTGCCCCAAGAGAAGCAAGACCCCATCACACAGTGGTGACATGGGAAGACAAATGCCATCACTCAAACCTCCCTCTCATTCCTCCTCCTTCTCCCAGCATGATGAGCATGACACCATAATGGTGTAGAATATCCCTTGGGTCAGTGGGATCAGCTGTTCTGACAATGTTCTCTCCCAGCTTCCCAAACACCCCCAGTCTCTGCACTGGTGGGATGGGGTGAGAAGAAGAGAAGGCCTTGACTCTGTGTAAGCCCTGCTCAACAATAAGAAAAACACCTTTGTGCTGCCAACACTGTTTTGAGACAAATCCAAAACCATAGCCCATATTAGCTACTATGAAGAAAACTAACTCTATCCCAGCCAAAACCAATACATTTTCCACCCCTTCTTCCATACCATTCACATCATTCTCAGGTTCCACATTATCCAATATAGCCTACTTAACAACCACCCCCCATTCCCAAGCTTTGATATAATACAGAATATCACTCCTTTAGTCTATGGACTCCACAGAAAATGCCCATAAAATACTCACTGAGTTCATTTAGTCCATGACTTTGGGTTCCACCTGTTATACTGGTCACTCAGAACAGCAGAGGTGGTCTGTTGTGTGGAACTGTTGGACACCAAAACCAGCTCAGGTTAAGTCCCTGCTGCACTTACACTTATAAGTCTTCTTTTTCATTGGTTCATGTGAGTCCTAGTAATTGTTCTAGTAATTCCCACAGAATTTCCATTACAGCCTCGATCGCTGGTCCCTGTGGACCAGACCACAGTATTTACCACTGCAATGAATTCCTCCCCTTGCTCCTGCTCTGGCTTAGATTTATCCACAGAGTGCAGTCCCTTAGAACTGTACTTGCTTCTAGTGGAGCCTTCCCTATGTGCCCCACTCTCTCCTGCTGCAGCATAGGTTTGTTCACAGTCACTTTGGGTCACAGCTCTTCCAGCATGGCCTTCTCCATGGGCCAGGGAGCCTTTAGAGCTCCAGCTGGATATAGGTCTTACCAATGGCTGCAGTCCCTTCAGGTGTGAACCTGCTCCAGTTTGGCCTTATCCTGGCTGCAGTCAGGGTGTCCCATTCTGTCATGGGCTTATCTATGACCACACACTTTGAGGTGCTGCAGTGTGACCTCATGTGAGAGCCTGGACTGGTAGTGATTAATGACTCAAACACTCGACCAGGTGCTGTAAGAGAGGGACTGTTGGTGCTAATGGCTCAATAATAGTCTGGGTGCTTTGCTAGTGATGCACAGAGTGCTATAGAAGGGCATGCACATCTGAGGCTACAAACTGTGTTTCCAGATAAGGGAAAAGGCAGAAAAGAGGTGCTTAAAATAAAATCCTGTGAGGTGGGATAAGTCCTTATCATGCCAATGTCCTTCCTTACATAATGACACAGCCGTGAAATCTCCCCTCCAAACAGTGACTAAGAGACAGCTGCAACATCTTGGAGGGCTTTGACTCCTGAAGTCTCCTGTGATCCACAACATTACATCAGTCAGTGTGAAACTCCCCTCCCCAGGGGAGTTACCTGGGCATTCCCACCTGAGTTTAGGCATAATATAAACCTACTGGACCAGGTGTTTTGCACTCCTTCCCCACCACCACCATTTGATGACTTTGCAACCAACACGTTACGTTGACAAGACTGCAGCCCCTGAGAAGATGATCAACAGGATGTTGTTGTAATCTATAGAATGGTGATACTTTTTCTACTTACTCTGTTTATCTGTCACTCTCTCTCCCCCTGACTCTTTCTCTATCTCTCTCTACCTCACACTTACTCTTAAATAAAAATCTGTACTTTTGGTTTTGGCATATGGTCAAAGGCATCTCTCTAATAATTTTAATAATTTCATCTCAATATCCCATGAGCAACCACTGATTCTTCAAGGTGGACCTGCTGCACCATGAACCCCCAGAGCAGCATGTGGTTTGAGGTGTGCCTTCTCCAGTGTGGACTTATCCTTGGGCCACAGTCCCTTCAGAGGTACAGCTGGTGTGGCACACACATAACCACAGCCACAGGCACGTTGAGATGCACCTGGTCTGACACAGGCTTATCCACTGCCACAGATGCTGCAGGGTGTCCCAATCCTGCGTGGACACACCCACAGGTCACAATTCTCCTGACTCAAGTTCCCACTGCAGTTCCAGCCTGTCCAGTACAGGAGTACAGAAATAGCAGTGGTGCTGTGGCCACCCTCCAGCCCAGGTGTGTCACAGGTGTTATCCCAGGCACAGCAGAGGGGCCATTCATCAGCACAGCACTACAGAGCAGAGTGAAAGCAAAAATCAGCCAGCAACCAGCACTGGTCTCCAAGACACAGTGAGGCAGGGAAGACCCATGGCAAGTAGAGGAAAGAGTCAAGTAAAAGCCCCACACGGGGTCCCAAAAGGGATTGTCATGGTTTAACCAGCCAGCAACTCAGCCCCACACAGCTGCCCACTCACCCCATGGTAGTAGGATGGGGAAAAGAATCAGAAGAGTAAAAGTGAGAAAACTTGTGGGCTGAGAGTGAAGTGTGTTTGTCTTTCCTGCTTCAATCATGAATTAGGAGAAATTCCAGGATTGGCAAATAACTAAATTGTGAATATATCTCTGTGAATGAGAGTGCAAGCAAGGAAGAGCTCCTAGCACAATGTGATTTTGTATGAGTAAGATCAATAGTATTTATAAACTCAAATATGAAAATAAAGGCACCAAGGAAGAAAAAAAATCTCACCCACCCTCCTTATTTCAGTTCTTTCATATCTGCTAGAACAAACAGAGCTACAAAGTAAAAACATCTGTAGATAAACCCTAAAAGGGACATTTGTGTTCCACACCTAACCACAGCAGGGTGTCACTATAACAGCTTGTTTACTAATTATCACATCCAAGTTCATACAGTGCATTTCTGCCTTAATTGGACATTTCTATGCTTTTGTTGATTTCTGTCAAAACCTTAATGATATTTAAATATTCTTTTGCTGATACCAAAACTTTTTTATTTTAAAGAATTTCAATAAATTCTGTTGTAGGTGTTCAAAATATTTCAGTGACCTGAGAGATTCTCTAAAACGAACAAAAATGTAGTGTTATTTTACCTACATTCATATTTCAATTTCTTGCCAGCATTCAGCCTACACTGCTCCAAATCCAATAAACCACCAAGGCCCACATAGTGAGAGAGGTTTCATCATAGATCACGAACAGCTCAAGGTGGAAGTGCCAAAGTAAAAGAACAGATAGCATTGAAAGACAACAAATAATGTCTGCCCCATAACCCTCCATGTTTAGTGCACTTTTCTCAGTTGACGCTGTTTTATTTGGGCACTCTTGGGAATAAGGATATGAAAAATAAGGGTCTTTACTAGATTGTCTGGATGTAGAGAGTGGTTTTGATAGAAAAGTGGGCAAAGGGAAGTGTGAAGGTATTCAGTCATTTGCCAGAGTCTGGTACACAGCTTCAGTAAGCTGAGCCATAAAGTTGGGTGAGTACCACAAGAGTATGTTATGGGCAGACTTAGCTAAGAGGTAGCATCGATCCTATTGAGTCAGAGCCAAGGATAAAAGATTCTGGAGGAGCTGTCATGGATAAAATACATCTTCCTAGTCTTGCAGATAGGTTTTTGTCATATGATAATTTCTTTTTCTACAGGCCTGAGCAACATGAAGGTGGACTTACTTCTGTTTTGCTAGTAATGTTGGAAATGTCTGGAGCTTTTGGATCCTGACAATCACAGTACCTTTGGCTAAATAAAAGCAGCAGTCCGTGTTAAAATAAAGATTTTGTGAGGAAACACATAACACAGATACACAATTACAGAACAGTATATAAGATTCTCCCTTTAAAATGAGAATAATATGAATGCAGACTTTGGTGATATTTCCTAAAAGAAACTGGTCTTCAGTACACCCACAGTAACCTTATTTTCACTTAGTTCTACGTTCCTTCCAGCAGACATTCCTGGAAGAATAGGGAAACTGGATAAATGATTTAAAAAACAAAGACAAAAAATGGCAAGGGTGAATAAGAAAGACAATGTGTGTCCTGCAGTGTGCAGGATGTCAGTGACAATGAGGGAGATGGTGTGTGTCCTTTTTTCAGACCACAGTAACTAGCATTAGACACCTCTCTCCCACACAGACCCAGCTTAGGATGCAAGGAATGATCTCTGCAGGGAATGTTTCATGAAGAACTTAGCCATGATCACATCTTTCATAGGCCACATTCAAGAAGTTTCTTCCCTCCCCACAGGTTGGATTTAAGATGACTTTAAAATGTAAACACCCTATGCACAATTTCTTTGTAAAAACACAAGAACAGATTGCAGATTTGGTTTTAAAGAATCAAGCATCTAATAACTCATGCTGCAGAGCTCAAACATGGCCAAGGGAAAGGCTTATATTTCTTTCTGTGTACAAGTTTCATAGAAAAGACTATTAAGCTTCACTCTTGACTGTTCTAACTTCTGTGTTCAAGACTAGGGAACTCTCACAGACACTACTGTTCAAAGATGAAGTCAAAACATAATGAATCCTGATAAAGTCTCATAGATTATCCCTTGGATAAAGCATCAATTGATTCAAGATTTTAATCCTTTCTATAAAAATAAGAGGGCTTTTTAAGGTGTTTGAAATACTTGACTCTAACCCTTGGCTTCTTGTAATTCCACCTTCTGAACTTCTTAATCAAGATTGCAGTAGTTTAAATTGCAGAGTAGTAGTAGTCTAAAGTAGTCTAAATCAGCATCCATGAGATGTAGCATATATCAAATCCCTCTCTAATCATTTCCTAACTTCATGCAATCATTTTATTAAAACCAGAAAGTTCAAAAGACACAAGATTCCTAAAGTACAACTTAGTTGAAATTTACTTGCCTTGGTCCACAATAGCAAGCCACAAACTATCACAACTCTCTTTCGTGTAATCGCTTAGGCATCTGAGAGAAGAAAATATGTATTGCAAGGGAACTTAAGTATCTTAAATTCTGTTCTGGCATGAAAACAGAATTGTCTCTAACATAGGTGAGTTGAGCAGTTTTTATATCTTCCTCCTCTGTGGATCACCTGGAAAGGCCAAACAAGGCACCTGTTGCTAAGGCCCATGAGGACAGGAGCCAATAAGCGATATCTGAACCTGTTTAATTTGTGAAGGGCATTCTGAATGCAGTACAGCATGGCATTCAGATCCATTCAAACACTTACCAAACAGGACACCACCACATCCTGCTGAAATCATAGTATTCTGCTTACAGGACTTGTCCTGGAAATTGAAAAACTACAGCATCATCAGCCTGAGTAGATACCATTCCACAGGTCCCACCTCTTCAGAGAGTGCCCTGGCTGCATGGCTTTCATTGAAGCTGTGCCATTTCTGTGCAGCCAGGAATGTGGAATTTGTTTGGCCTGCAAAGAAAATTGCAAAAGGGAGACTATTTCTGTAATCTAATAGGCAAAACACTCTGCTGGAGAGGAGGGGAAGTTAAAATAGCTCTTTCCCGAGGGCCAGCTTAGAATATGTATTTTCCATGTAACATTTTTAGGATAAAATCTATTAGCAACACTGGTAGGAGAACTGAAACATAGAAACTTTCCTGTTTCCACAATAGACACATCCCACTGTCTCACAGTTGGTCTCTCCTGCCTAATTTTTGTTTCTGGCCCCAGTTCTTTCACCATCTCTTGTGCAAGGACTTATGGATAGGTTGAGACTGGCATGACATAAGACTAGTCTTATGACTGTCTCATGATAAAAAAGCACCAAAGATGTTCAGTATTTAGAACATCTTGAATCCTGAACTCAGCCAATGGGTACACAGAGGCATCTCACTGACAGCTGCTGAGTATCAAAGCCTAGGGTTACAGGCTACTAAACATACTCAGCATTTCTTAACAGCTGGCTTAGATATCTTGTGGAAGACTATAAAAGTAATCACTTCTAAATATTCTTAATATTATTTGAGTTGATAAATTTCATCTCTGAAATGTCTTTATAAACTTTACCTACAAAGAAGAAGCAAACTCCTATGCTAGCTTTGGTCCTCATTGCAACTTCAGGAAAATAAAATATCCCAATCTAAACACTCATATCTATTTCTGAGAGAACGAAAAATAATGTCTAAAATTGTAGACTCCATAAAAAGACAGGAATGCCTGCTTAAGAGTAAATTTCAAGCTGGCATGAAATTTTCAAGTGCCATTCCTAAAGAGGATTTTTTAATCCATCAAACAAGGAGACCTTCAGCTACAGGTAAATTCATCTTATTTGCCTTTACCTTCTGATAGTGATATAAGCAAGAAAGTGCTATTACAAATGACAGCCATAATTCAAATTCAAATTCAGGGCTTCAGCCATATTCTGGGACATGTGCAAATCTTCAGAATTTTGCATATAAAGTCCCATGAGATTTGCAAAGCTTCAGAATATTTTACACAAAGGAACTGTTCCTCTCATGCAATATTGGCTAAATTAATGTAAATACCATAGTTTGTCCCGTCTTGCAATTTGAAATGAAATTGCCATGTTTTTCTCCATTACCTCTTACTATATTACCTAGGCCACAAAAAACATCAGTCATATCCACACAGGAGAGCTTGCCAAATAGAAGCGGCAGCATTGTGTCCTGAAAACCTGAACTTCTTTGTTCTTAATTTTCCTGTTCTCCTCAAAGTGGCTCCAGCTGTAAACATGTGGCAGCATTTCTTCTGATGCCACAGATTCTAAAGCTGAAATAAAAAGATCTAATCTCTCCATACTAAAAGAAAACAAACTGAAAGCTGCTCTCATTGACATTGGCTATAAATAAGGCAAGATTTGATAAAATGGGAAAAGAAAGAGTTTGGCTTTGGCCTTGGAGACTCAAGACATCAGAAATATCTTGTAGGGGTCTGTCTCTCTGAGCTTGAAAAATCTTTCGGCATTTGGAGCCTATAGCTTTAGCTCTGGTTTCAGCCATGTCAATGGCATGGAACCATCCTCATGCTGTACATTTGAGGCCAGAGTATTTGGGAAAAAAGTAATCTTTACCAACAGGATGGCATATGACTAATATTCATCAGATATCTTTTCATGTTACATCTATTATGTTTGGATTTGAGAGATACCTGTGTCCCATTTAGAAAAAAAATCTGAGTTCTAATAGATTGAACTTGCGTGTAATTGGTAAAGTTCAAATTGGTAAACTTGCGTGTAATTATATTCCTTTTTAACACATTATAATTTTGCAATACTTTTATACATAAGACATTTCCATCCTCATTTCACATCTTTAAAATATATGGGTTTGTTATTATTTTTTGACATATAGAAAGGAATAAAAGAACAAGGAGTGCAGAAAAGGACAAGGAGGGAGAGAAAGAGCAAGCACAAGAGAAATTTAGAAAACAATTATGGCTTTATAAATAAAGGTCACAATCTCATATTCAGTCTTTCTTTCAGTGTATTTACAGAATTGTAACATGGTACTTTTAATGGTGTAAAAAGATATTAATTCCAGCATTGTTTAAGTGGGAGGCAAAGAAATATTCTGGTTTCAATTAAGAAAGACAGATATATAAACAGGTTCTGTTGGAAGGTCCTAATAGGAACAAAAGAATGTGATATTGATGGACACGGGGGATTCAGACCTGCTCTTGTTCAAATCACTGGAAAAAAACTCCCATTGGCTTCAGGGCTGCAGGATCCAGCACATGCCTAGGTCACGAACAGGTTTAGCAGACATGTTGAAATGGCTTTGGTTTCTGAGTACTTATGGCTCCATCCCCAGGAATCTGGATCTCACTGCCATTACCCACAGTCAATGGCAGCCAAAGGCCTGAATTTCTGCCTTAAGAAAGGTTGAAGCCTTGCCATAAATACTTTCCAGAGAATGGCAGTTATTATGGCAACAGTGTTCCCATTGCTCTAGTTAAGATTGTGTCAGTATTTAAATCATAAACCCCTGTTTTCCGGGGTTTACATCTTGGCTATAAACATTTGCCAAGAGATGAAAATTGGCATTCACTGCCCTATTTTTTTAATAGCAAAACTTGGAAAAATTCAGACTGTGTTTTTTATACTGCAAAAGGGAAAAGAGTTGGAGGCTTGTTGTGGGACGTGAGGTGCATTTTGGTGTTATATAACATATAACATGTTTATATGCAGAGGTGGAGTGCATGTATATTCCTAAAATGTAAAATTTGCTGTGAGATTTTAATTAAATTTTGCTGGGCACTGAGAGATTTTTTTGTTTTAAATGCATTTGTGTAAGAGTACGAAAAACAAAATGAGAACACTGCAGATAATGTATTTCTCATTAACGGCATGATTTTTAATAGGCAATGTATATCAAAAATATGTTGCTCCTAAAATGCTAACATTTTTGCCCTTTGTAAAGAGATTGTCATGCCTTCTTTTGTTTGTTTTTTTTTTCTGAGTACAAATAGTCCTTTTTTAAACTGTAGAGAATGAAGTGCATTTACTAGTGACTACTCTTACTTAAGCTGTCTTAGATGTTGTTTCCACTTTGAGTGTTCACATATGAAAACCCCACTAGCCAAAGAATTCATCCTTTAGCAGGAGCCAGAGGTGCATGCTCCAGCCCTGATCCTCTGCCTGCTAACCTCTGTCTTGCAAAGGGGTGGTGCATATTGTTCTCCCTGAGTTTCTCTGATTCTAAAAATCCTTTGAAATCCCCCTCTATTTCTCCCTGATGTGGTGTTTTTGAACCTGTGTGATTGTGGTTTTGATTGTTTTGGTATGTATATTAATACTTGGTGACTGCAAGAAATACTCCCCTGTGAAGTGCAGTTTTCTTGAAGGAGAGTTTTACATTTCTAATGAAGTAAAGACAGAGAGACCAGATCCACAGAACAACATCAGTGGATATGCTGTCAGATGAAGGTACCTGAGGCCCATGCCACAAATTGAAAATGCAATATGAAGACTTTGGCAGGAGTGACAGTTTCCAGTGCTCAGTGAAAGCTGTGAAACAAAACTGTTTCAGCATTCCCAAGGCCAAAAGGATCATTATTTCCTTATATTACAGATACAGAATGAAGGAACTGGTAAGAATCACATATCCCCCACCCTAGCAAGAACTAAACATATGTCTAGCAATGTATCTCAAGCAGGCAACTTCTGGAATAAGACTGAAACCTCCTGTTTCAGTCTAAAACAGAATATGTGAATTTGAAGTCCTTCCAGGCTTGGGTGATCAAGACATCTTCTCATTCTTTCCATTTGTAATCCACAACCTCAATGGGGCCAAGTTGATCTACGAGGAGAGCAAATCCACCAGGTCCAAATCTGTGGTCTGACATACCTTAGGTTTATCTATAGATCCTTCTATGGAAATGGATGTTGTGTCAAAGTTACTGATGCTGCATTGTAGTGGTGGACAAACGTGCTTAAATAGGTGTGTTGGCACTGACTATAGGAATAAAAGGACTGGAATTAGTTTTTCCCATTTCTGAGCCCAACTAATTGATGTGTTGCTACATGGGAAATCACAGGCTTCAAGCTGTGAAAGCAGTGAAGGAAGTCACCCACCTGAGCAATGAAGACTTTATTACACAACCGTAGGGGAAGAAGCAAGAGAAATCTCCCACAGACACTGCCTGGTCCCTACAATCAGCAGAAACCTTGGATCTCTCACAGACTAGTCTAACTTATGGATTAACATGGCAGATCTGCAAAGCTCTCAGGAGCCCTGGAAATGTCAGGGGATGTCAGTCTGCATAGACTGGAAACAAATATGGGGAAGGTAATTACCACAATTAATTTAATACTGAATGTAAATTAAAATTAATAATTCCTTTGTATCATTTCTGATTAAAAGAAAATTATTTTTTACAAATGGCATTAGACTCATACATCTATTCTGCTATTCATTTCCTATAATGCCTAATACACAACTTTCAGCAGTGGTCTTATGGGTCTGAGAGGACCGTGACTAACAAACAATAACCATCACTATTTTTCCTTGAATGAATGAGGATACACCCCTTAATCACATCTTTTGAAATTATATTCCTAGGGGAAAAAGGCTCTGTGGCATCTTACACCTCTCTCATCTTTAACAATTTTCAGAGAGTACAGAAAGGTCAATATGATATGAAGTACCAGCTCATTATGAGATATTATTGAGCATGATAATTGTTTGAGCTCTTCCATAACATGACTGCGTACTTTACTGCATATATTAATGAATAAGCCATTATTTAAATGCCAATTTGTTATAAGTAATAAGCCTCTGAGTACATAAATTCAGATAAGGTCCTTTAATGTAGTGTATAGCACATTATTTCATCTGGTGAAACGAGAGAACAAGTACCAGCTAACAAAATAGAAAATCGTTAGCTGTTTTTTTTTCCCAAGACTGTGGAGATATATTTCTCTTGTTTATTTCTTCTGTCAGCAAAAGAAAGGCAAGTTGAAAAACAAAACTGAACCTGTCTAGTACAATTCTGAGCAATTAGCACCACTGAGATAATGAAAACTCTTATTTATTTGTACTGACGCTCTGCTACTTCAAGGCAAAGCTTCACTGAACACCAAAGCCTTTTTCTATTAGGTGGTCAAATAAGTCCATCAATCTCCTGCTCTAAAGAGTGTCCAGTATAATTTCAGAGAAGATAAAAAATGGGAATGATGGCAAGGGAAATGAAATTTAGTTGGTACCATTGACTGGAAATTGATGCCAAGTCCAGTCCTTTCAAATCATGTGCAAGGGCCATAGAAGAATCATGATTATGATAAAAACTGTCAAGATGTGCAGACACACATCTTGTGTTAGAAACTGTAAACCGGCCCAGAACTATTAAAAGGGAGGAAATAACGTAAAAGGGGAAATATGGACATAAAGGAATGACAAAGTTACAAAACTTCAATAAAGATTTAGAACCCGAATATGATCAGGTGATGAATGGAGAATTGTGGGGACATTCAAAACTAGAGAAGACAGTGGACAGAGACAGAATCTAAAAATACATTTTCCCGGTAGTGTCATGTATATTAGAGTAGCAGATCATCAACTGAAGAGGTAAGGAAAACCCTGCACCTAGACAGGTTTAGAGAAGTCATGAAAAACAAAAAAAATAGATGTCATATAGAAGGATGAAAGGAATCAAGAAGGCATGGAGAAAGCACATTATAAAACACGATACAGCAGTATGTGTTGCATGGACCAATGGTGATAGAAGAATGGGTTAAACCCTGCTAAATCTGTTTTCCGAGTCAAGAATGAAAGAAATGGAAATGAGGATCTGTTCAAATAAAGCCCAAAGGATCAGGCAGGGAAGACTGCTGAAGAGTCAGGATAACCACTACAAAAACTGAGGGAGAAGATTAAAAAGAAGCTAGCAATGGCAAATAGAATAGGGAAAGAAAGAAAGAAAGAAAGAAAGAAAGAAAGAAAGAAAGAAAGAAAGAAAGAAAGAAAGAAAGAAAGAAAGAAAGAAAGAAAGAAAGAAAGAAAGAAAGAAAGAAAGAGAGAGAGAAAGAAAGAGAGAAAGA
>JANPWX010000019.1:2084950-2169950 GCA_024734555.1 Trochalopteron elliotii
AGGAAGGAAGGAAGGAAGGAAGGAAGGAAGGAAGGAAGGAAGGAAGGAAGGAAGGAAGGAAGGAAGGAAATATTGAAGTTACAGCCGTCATCTGACCAAAAAACTTGCAGAATGCAGACCTGCAAAGATCATAAAGTATGTTCTCTGTTTGTCTTTCCTCTTCTCTCCCTCTACAGCTACATTAGTACTGTTCATATCCACAGACCTCTATCTGTATACATCCACCCTTCACACAAGATTTGAAAGGTCAGAAAGGGTTTTGTTCAAGCAATTCTGGCACCACAAAAGATGAATGTGACTGGAGCTGAGGGTGGTTCTCACTGGATAAAACTCTGCATAATAATCTATTGAATGGCCCAATTTCATCTGATCTGTGCTGA
This sequence comes from Trochalopteron elliotii, assembly GCA_024734555.1. Lineage (NCBI taxonomy): Eukaryota > Metazoa > Chordata > Aves > Passeriformes > Leiothrichidae > Trochalopteron > Trochalopteron elliotii. The sequence goes on from JANPWX010000019.1 coordinate 2,085,331, forward strand.
TAAAAAGAAGAGAAAATGAAAAACAGTGAAAGTAACCAGAAATTACAGGTACTTGGCCAAGGAAACTTTGGTCATGCCAGCCAGTAAAGCAGGAAACATATCACTATTTGAGTGCTAGACAACACATAAGAAACACTTAGCAATTTATACAGCACTTTTCCCATGGTGGCTTTGCATGTCAAACAATGGGAAGAGATGAAGGAAAGAATCAAAATCATTAAAAGAGTGAAACAGATCAACCACTGCTTTTAAGGAAAACAATAAGGATGAAAAGGAAGCAGGGCAGTTAAGGGACAATAAGGACACAAATGGAAATAAATAAGACAATTTTGCAAACATATTAGATGTAAAATGGAAAATATATAATAGAAGTAAAAGTTTGAGATTATGGCTGTAGGTGATATCGAGCCTAGGAAACTCCTAGGAGAAGAAAACATTCTTGAGATCAAACAAAAGATACAGTGTAGACATATAAACTCGATCAGAAAAGAAGCTTAATAAAGCAGTGAGCTGTTGCAGGCTTATTTTAAAACTCTTTTAAAACTGCAAGAATCTTGATTAGCTTTGGGCATCTAATTGCATCAGTGTACAAAACTAGCCCTTGGATTTTAGATATGTGGAACTTGGAAAACAACCAGTGCAGGCTTATACTTGGATAGATAGATCTGAATACCAACAGTATCTCCTAACTGCAAAGAATCAAGAGATTATTTGCCTACATTTATTATTTGTATCCCACCCCATAGGCAGGGTCTGCTAATGACTTGTACTGAAGAAAGTTCTTCTATCAAGACTGCAATTTTAGGAGAGAACATAATATTAACTGAGATTGCATTTACAGCTTCAGAACATTAAATTTATCTAAAGTAAATATTGCCTGGGGTTGCAGCTAGGCACTGAGTAAACACATATGACTCCTTAGGCAAGATTTGTTGGGTGTAAGTGCCATGTTCTGAAGACTTTTTCTGTAAAAAAAAATATGCTGGCATTTAAGCCTGGCAAAAATGTTGTGTTCCCTAATAAGTAAGCCATCCTCAGGATGTGAATGACACAAGAACTCTAGGGTTTAGGTTACTCTGCATGAAAGATGAATATCTTTCACAAAGACACTTGTTTATTTTTTGGAATCTAGCCATCACTCTGAAAGCATCTGGTTCTCAGAGAAATCAAGCTTTTTTCAGAAATCATCTTCATTTGAGAAAATACTGGAAGGTGAAATGTGGTGATAATTTCAAACATACTTGCTCTGGCTCTTTTACTGGAATGAGTCTGTAATACTACTATCTCTGGGGGAAAGGCCATCAATCAGGACACTCCACCAGTAGTGTTTTTAGGCTCGTTCTTGTGGGGAACAGAGAAGTATGAAAGAATTTCAATGTGTTTACACTAACATTTAAATAATAGATGAACTAGGAAGATATGAATCATGGGAATCAGTTGTCCCAGTCAATGCAGCCTGAATCGAATCATAGGACAGTTGGTTTTTATTTATGTATTTTTGTAGTTGATGCCAAATACACAGTACAACAAGTTCTACAGAATATAACATACAATAAGAATTATACTCCATGTCATGTCATTATTCTCAAAACAGCACCAGAAGGAATCAAGCTGAGCATCTTATTTCTGGAGGTTACTTTCAAACAGGGTAAGGGGCAGTTTCTTTGTCACTGAAGGCAGAGAAGAAAGAAATTACAAAAGAAGGGTGAATAATTTCCAAAAGGAATCAGCAGCCTACCCAGACAGAACTGATAATTGAGCAAAGAAGAGCCTGCCTACATCTTGGTACCACCTTTTATGGAAGTATGGGGACATTTATAATTTCAGACATACTGAAGTATACATCTATTAGGACTTCTAGATGAATGTTTATAGGATACATTCATTCCAATATTGCATTAAAAATCAAATTGAAAGGCAGAGATTTCAAAGTATAGCCCAACAGAGAAGATATGGGTGCCTGTCACTGCTGGATACCTGCTTGAAATAAAACAAATGGCAGAACACAATAGAAGACAAAAACTTTTACAAAAAGGGGCATCTGCATAATTTTAAAGGAGGCATAATTCAGATGAACTATCTCCATTGTGTTGATTTGTGTCACACCTTTATTTTTTTTTAGTTGAGGTAATTATAGTAATAAAAAAGGGGAAAATACAATATATATGGCTATTTTACAAAAGCAGACGTTGGCTAGACATGTGCTGTTCTCCAACTGTTCCAATTCTTGTCAAATCTGTGATCAAGAGAAGAGATAAACAGCTGCATTACACCAGTCTGTCATAATATTTCATCCCAAAGATAGAAATTCATGGTGGTTTATCAGATATAAATAATTGTTTATCACCACCTATTTGTTGAAGGAACCAGCAATTTGCTATGAAACAGAAATTTTAGGAAATTAGTTACTCTCAGTGGAAGTAGAGATAACAGTGACATCAGTATGTCTATGTGGCAACATGAATATTTAGGCACTAGAGACAGAAAATATCCTCTTTCCCCCTCCGAAGGGAAAAACTGCATAAGGGAAATAAACTAATGTCAGATACACATGCGACATTGTAAAGTGAAATCTACCATGGTTTTTCTTCAGGAGAGCTAAACAAAGCAATGATGAACAGCAATGCTTAAGAACATTTCTGAAGCAATGCTGGACCTCAGGATGTCTGAGCTGATCATCTGAGTTCCATGGATCTTTGGATGCTGACCTTTGCATGCATTATCTTGCAGTTTCTCTTACCCTCTTTTTTATCTTGGCTTTGTAAATGCACACCTCTTCTTCTCCCAGCTAGGCAAATTTGAGATTTTCAGTGGAAACATCACTGATATTTGCTGCAGTAGGTGCAGGGTCATTTTTTTACGCTGAAGCAACACATTTACTATCGAAGGAGTTCTGAGAACCTAGGCCAAGGAAGATGGTAGAAGCTACACAGCAAGATGCAAGTCAAACACTGTGTATCCTTTATTAACTACACCATGAAACATATGGCACAATACACCTGGGGAGCCACCCTCCCTTATGGTGATTCATCCTGCTGAATAGCACAGTGAGTTCAGTCTGGCATTAAATGTTAGCATATGCAGTCTGGCATACCAAGGAGCTCACTGGAATCTGAATTATTGACAACGTAAATGGTCTGTTTGGAAACATCAATTCAGATCAACATCACATAGCAAATGAACTAGCAAAAATAATATGAAGAGATTACAGTCAGATTTTATTCCTTAGCTGACAAAAAAAAAAAAAAATTGTACTGGAACTTTAACATCTGCTTTTCATCTGTCCAGATGATGTGGATTTATTACCTCTGCATCCAGGTGTGCATCATTTCTTGTTACATTTTAGCATCCAATACTCATATGCCATTCATTTCTAGAAATATCAGAAGGAAATAGTCTTTCAAAAAAAACCTGACTCATGATGAAAAAATTAGTCTTAATACTGATGGCAAAACTAATATTGAAAATAAATAAATTTCAACACTGAATGCTGAAAAGATTAAATAGATGGATAACAAAGATTAATTGCAAAAGCCATTTCGGACTGCAGTATAACAGGACTGTCTGACAGGCCCATGAATCCATGCACCTTCTTGTGCCTTTTGCAGTCACAGCCCAGGTGGCTCAAAAGTGTGGGGGCGATCAAAGGTGATCCCATATTTGTGGAGTGTCATTTTCAGTACAGCACCTGGAACCATGAGAGAGACTCAAAAGGACATAAAATCTAGAAAGAACACCTGTAGTAGGAGTATGGCTTTGGCTTCAAAATGACTGAGGGTTCAGATTTCTAATATGAAACATTTGCCTTCAGTAGAATATCCTGGTGCATGCAGTCATAAAGGCTGGTAAAAATCTCCTAAAACTAAAGGAAGGCAGGTGAAAAAGGTGGAGAGTAAAGAAGCCATTATAAAATGCCAGTATGTGTAAGTCTGCAGTTTGAGTCTGATCCATGCTGGAGTCTTTCATTTCATCTTCTGAAGAGAAAATGACAGCAGGAAACTTCTAGTGTCAACCTTCATCTACTTTTCTGCATTTAGTAATGCTTTTTGACTGAACTTCTTCCCTGCTGCATTTCTTCACACAACTTTTCTCATTTAATCTCATCTTCCTTCAGCAGCTTGGACTAATCCTACTGATGCCTGTGAATTTTCTGAGTGTGTTATTGCATTTGTCAAGAATAATTCAAGTTCCAAATTGGAAAAATATCAGTTATTTGCTGTACAAATATTACAAATATGATGCAGGATAAAGTAAGAATTTGTCCAGACTGAGATTAAGATATGAGATATATGAGATTAAGATATGAGATTGGAATTTAGAGTGACAAGAAGAAAACTGAAGGACTCTCTGAGGCTTTGTGACCTTAGAAATCCTCTAATAGGGACAGGTTGAATATTTTGCAGTGTCTTTTTGTTTCCAAAGGCAACACTAACATGGATTCTTGAAAAAGGGTGAATATATGGCAAGAGTACCCCTATTCTTTATCCAGCCCCCACAAAAAGAACCTACAACTATAGTCTCTGTGAATTAGCAAGCTACTTTGTCCATTTTTGCAGGCTAAGACAAAAGTATCTACCTATGCTTTGAACTATGAACAAAATTTTGTCAAACAGCCTATATAGTGGGTCATTCTTTTACATATATATCATCTTTTTGAAATTTAAGTTAATTGTATAACACTGGATCGCAAGAAGGTAGAGCTATAGAATGAAGAATTTTTTCTTTAGAAAAGCATCTTATCCATTTGCTATTAAACTTTCAGGGGAAAAAAAAAAGAAAAAAAAAAGATAATTTGGCCCCCAAAGGAGGCTAAGCATGTAAGAATTAAAGGATTAGCTAAGAAGAACTTTCTGCAGATTTATTCAGATTTTAGAAAAATTATAGTACATGTGCCTAAATATTTACAGGAATCTGCATTTCCACATGAATCCAGTAAAAGACCACAATAAAATAATCTTCAAAGAAAATGCTTCATATATACAAAAAGCAAACTTCTTGTGCAAGTTCCATGATAGGGTTCTTTATCCAGTCTGCAGAGCAACTATAATTATTTAAAGTAAAAGCACAGAGGAAATTAGAAGATGAACATCATGAGGTCTGGGGAATAAAACAAAATTTGGGTGGTATGACCATGATGAAAAGTAGCAGGTGTTAAGGTGAGAAATGCACATTTCTCTTACGGCAAAATTCACAAATTGTCACTAGCAAAAAAGTTAATTGTTCAACTTTTGAAAAAACTTTACTTTTTATTGGGTTCACTGGCCTGGAAATTTTGGCTAAATCTGTGGCTTTTTCAGGATAAAAAATACAATGTCAAGGAACAGCTTATAAAAGTAGACCAGTTCATTTTTTACCCCTTCTGCTAATTTAAACCTTGTCTTGCTCTATATGACTATGTGATCCATATGACTGTAAGGGAGCAAGTAATCTGCAGTAAAAGTTTTCTATGAAACTGTTTTAACTTCAGGAGACACTATATGATTCTTTATGTATACTTATTTCAATGCAATAATAACACTAATAATACCCATTTTAAGGTTTGAATCTTTAGTGTAAATGTGTAAACAGCAAAAAATTAACCTTTAAAAGGTCAAGGAAAATTACATCTGCCTTATGAATGAGGGAACTGACTTTCAAAGAGTTCTCAAAAATATCACGTGTTAGCATGAATAAGACCCATACCAATAACTGAAGGAGACATAATTTTCTTTCTTTTGACTCCTTTGAGATGTATATTTATATACAGTTGATGGTATTAACAGTGATCATTAATGAAGAACCAGTGGGAACAAAATGGAAAAGTATATTAAATAGGCAGTCTCTTAATTTGCATGCCTAGATGGTTTATGCTACTTTTCTAACCACTCCTTTCTACTGACCTGTTAACATAAGACCTAGTCAGGTGGGCTCCATGGGAGATGATTTTGTTAATGAACAAAAGGGAGAACAGGTGAGACTGAGTTAGCTGATGGAAGTTCTAGATGCTGTTTTAAAAAGATAGGAGAAATTGTCTCTCATCACAAGCTACACAGCCATAACTTCCACTAGAGCTTCCTTGACTGTGGTCAGCTAATTCCTTATCTGTACCACTACGGACTATAAAATCTTTAGATATTAGAATTCAAATATCATCAAAGAAAAAATCAAGGCTGAGATGTGTGAGGACTAAAGTTTTTTTGAGAGCAATGCAGATAATGGAATGCATCCCTCAACAGTCGATAGGAAGAAAACTGTATAGAGGTTTTTAGGGGGGTTTTGTGGCTACACAGAGCTATCTATTCATTTCTTCCTTCTTCAGAAGACAAAATGGGTAAATTAAGTCATTGGTAATGCTGTTCTCATCGTTATTGTTATTATATTTCTTGTCCAAAGTGTAATCCAAACTGGAAGGAGCCTTAAAGCCAGAATTCTCTGACTGCTTTCCTCATGACCAGATTGGACAAGAGCCACGTCTCTTCCTCCTCTGCTCAAACTGGCACCATAATTTCGTGGTTCTTCTGTCTGGGGATAGCATCAGTAAAATCAAGCAGTGAGATTGTCCTCACGTGTTGACTGAGGTAGTGAGTTTCTGCTGGCAAGCCCAAGGAAACCCCTGAAAGCTTACACAGGCAGGCAGAAAGCCAGGTGTCAGGCAGGTGTGATTAACCTTCTAACATAAAAAATAAACATACGTCTAGTAGAAGCTTTACAAATATTCATCATTCCACAATCTCTTCACACTCTGGTTATAAGAAATTTTCAACAGATTTCTTTTAAGCCTAGAGTCTATTTTTACAAGGGATTCTGTACTCAACTCCTTGTCTATTCACATTTGTATGTAAAGGCAAACAAACTCACAGAGGGAAGTATGACAAACAACTTTGACTCAAGCAGAAAAAAGTCTTCAGATGAGATATTTTCATTTTCTATTTAGACATACTTCTCAGAGAGCAGAGCAGACAGAAATTAGATATTAATTCTCTTATGGTAATAAAACTGCAAAACTGCCCATCTGCAATGGGCACTGCATCACTGATCTGTGAGTCATGAAGGACCAGCCAAAAAGGTGTAGCTGGCATGCAGATGAAGGTATTTAGGCAACTGAGTGTACCCATACAGTTTTTTCAGGTTTCTAATCAATGAAAAGAGAAAAAGAAAGAAAAGAGCAAACTGAAAAAAAAAAAAAAAAATCACCAAAAAGAAAACCAAATCACTAAGCAAAAAAAAAAAAACAAACAAACAAACAAAAAAAACAACTCCACAAACTCTTATGTTAGTAAAACTGGAATAATTTTTCCAACCACATGTGTTTTCCAGGTTCTAGCTTAGTATCCATAGTCACACTGTTGAAGCCCATTTTATCACATGTCCCTTTGTATTCCCGACAGAACACAAAATGATGTAGTCTTGTATTTCTCTTCCAGCCCATTTAATTTCTTAGAGGGCATGCAAGAACAATGGTGTTGTTCTGAATTCATATCACTGCAAGGGAATGTTTAAAATGCAGAGTGAATGAACTGAGTTTTCCCCTAAAGAAAGAAAACATTTGTATTCAAAGTTTCTGATTATTATTCCCTTTATTTGATTAAATTTTGCTTGTTTTGAGTTGTGGATTTGTATTTTTACAGAAGATTTGAATTCTATGCCAAGTCTAGACTGATAATGACCTTTCAAATTTTCTGCTACTAAAAAAAGGGTTTTGGTGTCCAATTATCATAAATTACAGTGATAGTTTTCATCGATTGCCAAACCATTAAGAAACATTCAATAATTTATCTTCACATTAGCCTTGTGATAGAGGAATAAAAACACAATGCAGCTTTATAGAATCCAAGCAAAGTTAAAGCTCAGGGAATGTGTAAATAACCTATAGGCTTTCTCACTCTTATATTCTATGGAGAATTTCACACTGATACTAATTTTGGTATGCTTACATACTGCTCCATTTCCTTATTCAAAAACAAATCAATCAGTCACAGTGATAAAGAGTTCACTGTCATAGCAAGGCAAGAAACCATCTCAGAATCCAGCTCCTAAGGTTTTGCCAATTTTTTGAGTGTTCCAAGGATGTCCCTCTGACAACCAGCATTGGTTTCTTCTATAAGGAGTAAGAAAGAAGGATACTAAGTCATATTGATTCCCAGCCCAGATACTTTGAGTAGGTCTTAGAATGACAAAGACAATTTAACTGTATTTCTTTGAGCATCCAGTTTCATAGTCCAGTTGGGACTATGAAGTCAGCATCAGAGACAAGATGAGAACTTCCTGATTTCAAAGTATTTTCTCACCTCTCAGATTTGCTAAGTAATCAAGATAGTTTTTCCTACAATTTATCACTCCTTCATAAAGGCTTCTCTAACCTCTCTTTCATTATGACCCAAAGTTCCTTGGACCTTTGTAATAAAAACCTGAAATTTGACTTTTATTTAACAAAATTCTACCCTACATTATCTTCTAGAAAGTACTCTCAGAGGAGAAAGCGAGAACAAGAAAGTGAACAAGTCCTTCATCTCTATAAAATATATGCCAAATGAACCATAAGTGAAAAGCTGTTGCATCATTTTGAGAACAGAAATTGTGCTCTTTTTTTTTTCTTTTTTTTTTAATGTTCTGTGCTTGCCTTACGTGGTTTTGGGGAATAGGATGCACAGACTTCTCTCATCTGATTCCTTTAAGGCTTTAGAGTGCTAATAAACTTGCCACATTTTTTGTATTCATCTGAATAACTAGCTGTAGGGGCTGGTGAAACAAGAACCATATTTTTTCCAGAGCTGACTGGTTCTGAAGCTCATGGGAATGATAAATTCCAACAGAGCTGGGGTTCTCTCAAAGCCTTTCTCTGTCCCATACTACCTACAGCACTGTGGTCACTGCAGTGCTGATTTGGGAAAGTTACTAATTCATCTCAGGCTATACCCTTTTCCAGTGACTAGCACTTCATTAGGGTAAAAAGCTTCATTATGAAAGGAAATATTCACTGTGAATTCAGCTTATGAATGGAAAAGTACCAAGTTTTCTACCAGCTTTCATTTTATATTTCTCAGGAGTAGTAAAGACAAAAGCATAACACTACATTTTTCTGATCCACCAAATGATCCATCATGGTGACAGTGAAGTACTAAGAGGTGCAAGAGTCGAATTCTGACAGAACTGGGTCCAGTTTATGTTGCTAACTTTCACTTAATTAAAAAAGAGTATTCTGATTGTAAATATTTGACTTCAGGCATTCAGGAAATGCCTTCCTCTAAACACATCTTCCTACTTTGATCTCAAGCAAATACATAAAATTCCACATCTTTAGACTGCAGTTTTCAGCCGTTGATACTATCAAAAAATTAGGAAAATATCCTTCTTATTTTCTTTTTTCAAGGCCTTAAGTCAGACCCCAGATATTCAATTTTTGTGATTTTCTCCAATGAGCAACTAAACATTAGGCAGCTAACAATCATGGAAATTGCAACGCCACAGGAATTTCTTTAAAAAAGCTCTGAGTATCCTTAAAAAAATAAATTAAGCAGAAGGTGGAATGATCTTTAGGGAAGTTGAAACTAACTTTAACAGCTTGGCTACAGCAAGAATAGCACACATTTTTAACTGCAAGAAAAATTCATTTTGTGAACACACTACCACCAAGAAAAGCTGCAGATTGTCCATTTCTGTTTTATCAAATCAAGATATGTCAAAATACAAGATATGTCTGCATGGAACCAGCAGCAGTCATAAAAAGTTTGGAGAGCTCACTGTAAGAGAAATTGATGTGTTTCAACACTTTGCATTATTCAAGTCAATCCAGTTAATGCAATGGTCCCTTCTGATCTTAAGGGACTCTATGTATCTGTGAGAAATTCTATTTGAACATAGTAAGGCTGTTTAAGAAATATTACAAATTTACTGGGCTCTTAAGAATCTATTTACTTGAAGGCTGGAGGTAAAAAAACGTAAGAGCGAAAATGTTATTATGCAAGGGGGTCATGAATGTTTATACTATAAATCAAGGACATTTAAATAGCAGATCTGTATATTAGATCTGGAGTGCAAGTAAATTTTCTCTACCTTTACTACATTTTATAAGATGATCTTTGAATCCTTAAGAGAGACCTTTTATTTCTTGTGACACTCCATGTCTTAGACACCAGCTACTGCACAGTGTCATTTCTGAGCCATGAAGGAAACACAAGGCCCTTGCTGATTTGACAAAGCTGAGGGTGTATTTGCTTTACACTGGACCTTGCTGTGGACTTGCCACACACTGAGGTTGATCACCATCTCAGGAATGGCCACATTTCAGCAAGAGTGTGAAGGACACAAGTTACCAGCTATCAGTGCTGATGTGTTGCTGGTTTAAAATGTTTATTATAGGTAGTAATCTGTAAAAACTGCAAGTGTCTGGGTTCACTGCAAGTATCAAGTTTCATCTTATCTATACTTGGTAATATCTTACATTACGAAAAGAAATTCTTCATTATGGAGGGGAACATTGACAGTTAATACGTGTTGATTTTAGATGAGACAAATCACACCTTGAGAGTGGGATGTCTGTCTAAACAACAGGATAGATAACACCCCTAAGTACAGATAGATAACACCATCTAAGTACAGATATATCTATATATGTAAGTCCCACGAAGGTAAAACACAATTTGTTTGGAGATTCAATGAATAGAATCAATTTTATAAATATCATTTTCTGTTTATTTTAAAATGTCTTCCACTGTGAGGAATGAATGTTCCTCTATGTTTTCAAAACACAAAATAATCTTGATTTATGATAGTTATGCTATACCAGTGGTTTTGTTTCCAGTTTAAATTCCTCTCTTTGGTGATATTCACAGGTAATCTGACAAGCATCAGATTTATAGAGAAGAAGAGAGTTTGCAATGAAAGAGAGAAATGAAAATCTATTTTTACTGAAACTGTTGATGTATGTGTGTGTGTCTTTGTGTAAAAAAACACAAAGTAACACACTCTGAAATTTTGTGCACATTGCTACAAATATGTTTAGCTCAAAGACAATTCAAATGCACTTTACTGTTGTAGAATAAAGGCTTTAGTCATGTTTTTAAAGAAAATCATATATATAATAAAATGTCTTAAAACAGAAAATCTAAAGTAAAAAGAGAAACAGAATTAAAATATGATGCTCTGATTGCATTCTCAGAAATATCAGTTATTATCTCCAATTCATGGAAAACCAAAAGTTAAAAAGGATGTTCTGATACATTGCCACATTACAAAAATTACTTATAATAAAAAATTAGCACAGTCATTCACATTTATTAAAAAGAGAAGTAGTTTTCATTCAAACATTTTTGTCTAATCCTTGTAGAGAAATATTTGCCAGTGACCAAGGACATGTGTCAAAATAGACGTGAGTGATTTTACATATCTACAGAAGAGGAAATTACTCTCTGTTAATGACTATTTCTTTTCTTCAGAACTTTCATAATTTCACTCAGTGTTGTTTGTTCATTGTCTAGAGGTTCCTGAAGAAAACAAAACACCAATATTTAGGTAACACATGACTACATAGTTGATGGAGGAACACTCCTGTTTGATGTCAGTCACACGGAATGTCTGCAGGGCCCTGCAGTGTGTATGGGAAAAGGTTTGGTTGGATCAACGTGGATCAACCACAATACCAGGGCTACAAGAGGCCTCTCCTTGCAAACACACAAGAGGTAGTGCCAGTTCAGCTTGTCCAGCTGCCTGTCCAGAAATCTCCCCAAAGCTGACACCACAGGCTCAGATCAATAAAACACTGACTTTGAAAGTGGATGCTGCCTCGGGGCTTGTTCAAAAGGCAGACTTGACATTTCAGCTTGAGACCCCAGGTACTGTAAGCTGAGACCTTACAAATTCAAGTATGAAGTGTTTAATGCAGTCTTCAGGGTAACAATGCATATACAGTAGCTCACAAGAAAAGGCCCGAGAACAGTTCTGGACAAAGAATATTGCTCTTTCTTCTAAATTGATGAAAAACCAAGGTCTGGAGAGAAAACATAACTTACCTAAGGTCACACAGGAAGCCTGTGACAGAGTCGAAAATTGAAATCAAATTTCCTGACTTTCAATCTATTGCCTCAGCCATAAGAGGATCTTTCCTCTCTTATTGATTTAATTTATTGATTTATCTTTTTTTATTCTGAGCATCTGGTTGACTACAAAACAAAATGGTCCACATGATTATTGCAAATAACTTTACATTTTGATGTTATTTTCATTACTTATTTGTATTCTGAAGATATTTCACATTGGACATCTATTATATATTATCACTGAATAGGTACATTGATTAGTTTATAAAGATGTCATAATTAATTTTCTCCCTTAATTTCCATACAACAGATCAAATTTCAAGAGAACATATCATTATTTTACACAGAAATTAACCTTGGGCATTTCAAATAGTGTCTATGCATATATACTTCATTATCTATAATTTACATTCTATGTTAATCCCTGCTAATTCCTCAGAGAACATAATCATACAGTGAACAAAGAGCATTTTGATGTCTCTTACAGGATAATTTTAAGAATAAAGAGGGAAATGGCACACAATCCCAAATGCTGCTTTGCCTTCTACTGCTCAAGATGAAGCTACCATCCCCAGTTCCGCTAGACCTAGAGTGGCACCTCAAGGCAGAATTAAAAACGTCAGGATTGTTCACAGACTCATCACATGCCTCACACAGGGAAGTCAGTATTAAGCCAGAATGATGCAAAATCAGGTCAACAAAGGCCTGAGTCTGCAATTTTGTTTTTAGTTGTCTAAAAATGACAGGCACTGCCTTAAAATAAATGAAAATTACTTCTATGAACCAGGTACTTCAGTCCTAAGAAATGTCAATATCTATTAAGTGTTATATCTCAGTGAAGAGATGAAGCTATGAAGTGAATCAACAAATTCTATAGACCACACTAGAATACGGAAGACTCCTATAATGAAATACGAAGATTCCTAAACACAAACAAAATGAGAAACTGGCTTATATTAGGAGCCAATTCCATTCTTTCTGTCTGAAGAACAGCAGATACATGTTTTGCTCAAGCCATTCCAGACAAGAAGCAGAAAATAAGTCTGAATCATTTAGAGATTCTTTATAATCCAGGGAAACTAAAACAATCAAATTTATCCATGTATATTTTAAAGACTTTCTAATGTAGTAAGTTCCAAGATTGTATCCAATCTTAAGCTGTTATCAATTGATCTGAAAATGGTTTTGTTTACTGTTTACTGTCTTTCTTATATTTGCTTTATTATGTATCATATGAGCAAAAATAACCTATGGCAGAGTTGATCTGGAAGACGCATCAATGCGTGTTTGGTCAAAGTCTATTCTTCTGTCTAGCAGAGGTGCATTCATTGTTCACTTCATGTGATAGTTACCACATCAATTTAACCTAAATATTTTAAATCTTCTCTTTTGGCTATTTTAGCAAGGAACTTGTCTCCCTAAATACTTGTACTCCATGTGTGTAGTTAGCTTCATCCTCAAGATTTTTTTTATGCATACACAAGTAACATACACACAGGTAACTCATATTCTACAGGTTTTAGAAGGAGAAAAGCTCTTTTCAGCACACAGAGATTTCCTGAACAAATTTTCACGTCAGTTTAGCTAATTATTACTAAGAAGTTAAGGCATTATGAACCTACCTGCCTTTGTTATTTTTGCATTCAACAGTGGAATCACAATACCTGAAACTATTGAAAGTGTGAAATGGAGGTTTTCACCCTGTGAGGTTTTAACACCAAGACTGTTCAGGAATATATACCCTGAAGAGAAGGCTGGCTCTAGGCAAACGTCCAATAATTGAAGGCAACTTACAAGAAAGAGAGAAAAGGACATTATAGTAGGGCCTGTAATGATAGGACAAATGGTAAGTGTTTTAAACTAACACAGGGTAGACTGACATCAGATATAAGGAAGAAATTTTTTTTAATGAGGGAGCTGAAACACTGTTACAGGCTGCCCAGAGTGGTGGATGCCTCATCCCTGGAAACATTCAAGGTAAGACTGGACACGGCTCTGTGCAACCTGATCTAGTTGAAGATGTTTCTGCTTACTGCAGGGGGGTTGGAAGTAGATGATTTTAAAGATCCCTTCCAAACTTAACCATTTAATGATTCTATAATTGATTCTATGATTCTATGATATGTCTAATTGCTATGAATTTAATAATCTAACTGAATGAGTAGAATATTTCCTTGTTGCTTTGAGCATTAATAGTACTTCTTTTAACCTTTTTGATCTACAAAGATTCTGTTGTATTGCCTAGAGGAAAAACAAAGGTGGTACTCATCTTGAATAGCTTGTCTGGAACATAACATATTTTCCCACTATCAGAACTCACACTAAGAACAAAAGGATTAAAGAAGACCTAAAATATCTTCAGCCTTATGTAGGATAAAGAATATTCATATGGATATACTCAATGTACTCCACAGAACACACAACTGCATGCATCACTACAGGAGACAAGTCATCAGAGAAAAAGACCTGCCTGGTTAAACAGAGAATTTAGGCTGGATCTTAGGGGAAAAAGAAAATTTATCATCTCTGGAAAGAGGGTCAGGTAAATTGGGATGACTATAAAGATGTGATGAGGTCATACAGGGCAAAGATTAGCACAGCTATAGCCCAATTAGAACTTGTTTGGCCACTACAGTTAAAACCAAAAAATTTTCCAGAAATACACTAGCAGCAAAAGGAGAGTCAAGGAATGCTTTCACCAACTGTTGAATGCAGTGTAGGAGATGAGGAAAAAGCAGAGGTAGTTAATAATTTCTTTGTCTCAGTCTTCAAGTGGTTGCCTCAGGATACCCAGCTCCCTGAGATGGAAGTTGATGATGGGGAGATGAATGAAGCCCCCACAGTCCAGGAAGAGATGGTTAATGACCTGCCTTGCCAACATGATATTCACTATGGACCCTGATGGGATCCACCCCAGAGTTACGAGGGACCTGGAGAAAGAACTTACCAAACCACTTTCTAGTATCTTCCAGCAGTCCTGGTAAACTGGAGAAACTCCAAATGACTGGAACTTGGCAAAAGTAAAACTCATCTACAAGAATGTTTGGAAGGATGATCCAGGGAAATACAGGCCTTACCATCGTTCCAGGCAAGGTTATGGAAGAGATCATCCTGAATGCCACAACACAGTACATGCAGAACAACCAGAGCATCATGTCCAGCCAAAGTGACAGGCAGATCCTGCTGGTCCAATCAGATCTCCTTCTGTGACAGGCTGATCCATTTCTCTAGGTGCATGTGGTCTCTCTAGACTTCAGTAAAGTGTTTGACACCATCTTCCACAGCATCCTCCTAGGACAACTCTCTGCTCATGTTTTGGATAGGTGTACTCTTTGATGGGTAAAAAGCTGGCTGGCTGGCCAGACCCAGAGAGCTGTGGTTAATGGAGCCAGACCCAATTGGTGGCAGGTCACTAGAGGTATTTTGGAGCCAGTTTTACATCTTTATTGATGATCTGGACATGGGGATTGGGTGCACTCTCAATAAATTCCCAGACGACATCAAGTCAGGTGGGAGTGTTGGTCTGCTCGAGGGGAAGAAGGATCTAGAGAGAGACCTGGAAAGACTCAATCAGTGGGCTGAGGACAACTGCAGGAGGTTCAATAAGGGTGTCTGGATCTGGCACTGGGTAGTCTGGGTTTAGTGGTTTAGGGATTATATTGGCAGTGCTGGGTGGATGGTTGGACTGGATGATCAAGGTCCCTTCCAACCCTGATGATACCATGATTCTAGAATGAAAGTGTCATCTCAACGGTCTGACAAAATGAGGAAAAGATTAATGAATCCAATCTACGTCATTTAATTCAGTCATAAAAAACCTATCTATTTTAAATCTGAAGAGAATATCTGTAGATAAATGGATACTGTTTTTTCTGTGGAAGTACAAGGATGGTAAAACATGTACGATCCTGAAATTTCCTTTATCTGCTAATCTTAGTACTTTTTGTGCAAGACTACAATTTTACTATTATGTGTGAGGCCAAGTATCCTAATGATTGTTTCTAAAACAGTTTCTCTTTATAAATGTCAGGTAATTCGGTAAATTAATAAAAATCACATTACTTTTTCAGATGAACATTCACAAAGACCAAATTAGCAACAGAGGGTCATTTCAAATAAATTTGTGAAAATCCTCAGGTCCTATTTGCTGTAAGTGCTATTTGTAAAAGAATGGAAAAAATGAAGGAAAGCAGAGAAATCATCACTTCATAAAAATACTTAATAATCAGTTGAAAGAGACAAAGTTGGTGCTATTAATTTTAAAGTGAAAAAATACAGTTTGTCATTTCAGTGAAAAAATAGTTTGTCTTAGCACTTACATTAGGGATGAAAATGGCATGGAAGAACTGATTCTTGTACAGAAAATTAAAATAGTTCAGAAAAACTAATCCTGATTTGCCAACAGCTTTTCTGTTCTTTGCAGTCATTATCCACAGTAATGGGCTGAGACAACTACACAGGAAATTAAGATGTACATTTGGATCATTGGTAAATGAGCCATTAGATAATAGACGACTGATTTGTTCGGCTTACATATTATACAGAATACTTCACTTTTAGAAAGGAGATGAAGAATTAGTTATGAATTGCCTGGTATTTTTATGCATTGGTGAACTTTCCTGTAGTGTAGCTTTAGTAGAGTTTTTTGTTCATTGATCTGAGAGAGTGAAGTAAAAAACACATATCAGTGCATATCACACGTAATAATGACTGTAAATATTTTGATTTTCTCTGTTGAAGGCCTAGCAGATGTATGTAGGAGATAGAGGATATCACATATTACCTATGAACACCAAAAGGGGTGGGTGAGGATGGTGGAGACAGTTCAAAAAGTTACTTTAACTTTAAAATACATTTCAAAATGATTGAGGATTTTGGTGACTGGAAGATCCTTTACTTTTGCATAATCATGTACCACATCAGGGAGAAATTAAATTTGGAAATCATATTCCCAAATTTTACTTCTGCATCCACTAAACTAAGTTTATGTTAAGTAAGATGCTCGCTAGTAAAAAATAACAGAAGACCACTTTCTGAGAAAAGAGCATCCTTTTCCCATTATGATCTCTTTTGAAGTAGCTGCTTGACTAATGAATCTGTACACATCCCACCTCCAATATTCCCCATCCCACTTTCCACATGTGCTTGCATTACTGAGAAGTAATTATAACGAAAAATACAAACCTCAATGAAGAGGAGATGGCTTGTGACAGCTAAAAAAAGACCAAATACTCCAGACAAGTCATCATCTTACTATTTCTTCTCACCTTTGAGCAGTCACCAGACCAAATGAATAGAGGGACAAGGTCAACAGGTGAAAAACAGACACAGCAGGAATTATTTCATTTATTGATCTCGAAGATTGGATAATTTGAACAAAGTATTGTATAGAGAGTTTTTCCTAATGATTCATCAATATACATAGAAAAAAAATATGTTCCTTTACAGAAAAGATTAATTTATGTTTCAGTGTCCCATTGTCAGGGACAAAGAATGGATTGAATCTGTTAGTCATTCTTGAACCAAGAGCATAAAGAATGTACACAGATTTGTCTCTTTCTAAGAGAAGAAATTATGGAGGTATTTGCAGCACCTATCTTCAAGCACTTATACTACACATTACTCTACCTAAACTCCCCCTACAATCTGCTGGATGAAACACTCCTGCAGGCAGGAAGTCAAAAGTGTCTTAGTTACATTTATGCTCTGAACATCTCCTAGATAACTTTCATGTTGTTTAGTGGAAATCTTACCCCGAGAGCCTAATACCAGATAGGTAAGTTGTTGGACTAAATCAAGTAGCTGAACCAGTCTTCTTAATTATTTTCTTGAGTTTAGGATTGCTTCAGGACAATAAACTAATAAACCTACCAAAATATGGTTAGTAAGATGTGATTTATATAATTTTTTATGACTATCTGGAAGACTGGGTTCTGTAAAGACACTTTAAAAAGAATGGTTGGAATGAAGATTCCTTCACAAGACTAATCTAAGCACATTGCAACATCATCCAACAGCAAGACATACAGGTCTTAGATATCTGAAGAAACAGAATATTCATTGCAGAATTGAAGGATGTAATCTGATTTATAGATAGTATTTTACCATAGAAAAAGTAGGCCAGAAACTGGGCATTTTCATCATTCAAGAGATTATCCAAAGCAGTATATTGAAGACTGTTGGAAAGCAGACTTTCTTATCATTGCTACTGGATATCAAGACTTTATAATTGGGAAGATGGCAAAAAAAGGGGAAGAAGAAGGGGACATGGAAGGGGAAATTGAAAGGAAAAGGAAAAAAGAAACTATAGCACATCATTATACCAAAACACAGCAGTTAAAAATTAGAAACTGAAACACAGAAAGTTCAACTGCCTTGCCCCAAACAACTCACAAAGCCTGTTCCACTGTCACTTCCAGAAAAATTAACTTCAATGTTATTCATCTACAAGTTCATTGTTTTGTTAGAGGTCCAGGTTTAGACTATGATCTTTTCCATTTCAGTAAAGAACTCAAATCTTGTAATACCATGGAACTAAATAACACAGAGTCAGCTAAGTTTAACCATTTCTTCTTATTTTTATATTATAATTCTTTCAGTCATGATAAGTAAAATCAGAGAGTGTGCTCACACTGAAACCCTAAATAATCACTTGGAGAAGTTGTTTACATCTCAGCATAGACCACTGAAAATAGCAATCTTTAATGGAAATGCTGACCAGCCTTTCATGCACAGCTCTCAATAATGAAAGATTCCTGTCTGGCTGACTCTCTCATTGCCATCTAACCATTTTTCTTCAATTCATTGGTGGAACATCATATAACTTAATGGAAATTAACATATGTAAAGAATGTCATCCAAGAGGGATTTCTGGAACAAAGGAATATTTTTCTATAGTTGGCGGTTTTGGTAAGAGCTCATTTTCTAATCTACAGTAGTTGTTAACTTCACAAAGAAATGAATTCTCTTTCTTCAGGTTTTTAACTAAATGCCCCATTTTTTGGCTTTGTGTCTTGGACTTGTGGATGTCTTAAATAAAAATAAAAGCACAAAATCCCACCCTCCAAGTTTCTGATTGCTTTTTATAATAGCTCAGTCCCTGAGGGGCTCAGCTTGTTATTGAAATTGTTTTCTTTAATGGGCATTTTGTGCTTTTCCCCTGGATTATTTTACTTACTGGGAGTGGTGAATGCATGCCAGTTCAAAAATCAAACACTGGGGCAAATGCTACAAACACATTGCCCAACATGTGGTCAGCATTTAGACAAGTATATAAAGCAGAGAATTATTCTGAACGCTGGGGAGAACACTCTTAATTCAGTGTTACAGCAGATAAATTATCTATCTCATGATTTAGATTATGCTGACAGTTTCATTATGTATTTCCACTGCCCAAAGATACTAATAAGTGTTGTAAGTTTGTCCCAGTTCAGTATAGAAACTAAATTCTGCCTTCAGATGAATGATGAACAGACACAATGAAGGGCAGATGTGTTCTATAGGATCTTGGCACTGTCAAGACACAACATCTGAACTTTGAATTTATTTCAAAAGCCTGAAAGCTTATTTAGTTGACATTTGGGAGGGAGGGAGAGGGAGAGGATCTGATTCTCCTCTCACACATGTTTTAAGCCATTGTTGGATTTCTGATTTCATTAGAGTTACATCTGATTTACATGGCTGTCAGTGATGGGATACAGTCTATATAAAACTGAATTAGAAATCTAAGGAATATTCTGCCAGATTTCTGATGCTACACCCAACAGACTATTGAAGTTATAAACTGGGAAAATAACTTGCTAAAGGAAGATAGATCAAGAAAAACAATCTAAAACAATCTAAGGGGATGGTGGTTACTAAGTTCCTAAAGGATCATCTTTAGGCCTGTGTTTGCTGAATTTTTTACAAGGCTAGTGCCTAAGTTGTCACAGAGTACTTTATTGAATGTTATACTAAATTAAAAATATTTTGGAACCTCACAATTCCTCAATGGTCTCTTATCCTACTGGCTTTGTCTGTATCAATCAGTCTTTTGTAAACACATTCTGCAATTTCAATTTTCTATCTATCATCATACACTGAAAAAAAACATCATACTATATTAAACAGTTTTTTTTTTTTTTTACAAATCCATCAGAGTTTAAGTTTCCAGGTTATTTCTTCTCTTTAGGATATTTACTTCATTTAGTTTTAGGCACTTGTCCATCTAGCAGCCCTTATTTCCCACTACAGGCAATGGAGACCGGACTCCACTTGAGAAACATTCAAAAACATAAGATTTCTGGTTTAAATCACCTTCTGAAAGATCTGTCTCTCTATGTTAACTGGTTAGGTTCATTTGCCCTCATAATTAGACAGCTGAACTAGGATTGTCCAACCATGTGTTGCCACATTTAATCTGATATTACAAATTCTTATGGAACTCTAATTTCCTGCACAAATTCCTTCATCAAGTTGCTTGTAGTTGTTGGAGATACAAGAGTATGTACTTAATTTCCTTCAACTACTCTTTGGAAGAAAGCATCTTATTCATTGCATTCCCTTGGTGATAATCTGGTTTGCCATACTTACAGTAAAGTCAGGGGATTTGCTGGATGAGTAAAATCAACGTTATGTTTTCAGTTTCTAGGACATCTCACTTGAGCCAGAATTAAAACAGTAGGAATCACTGTGATAGTATTCTTCAAGCCCATGTGACACTGTCAGGAGAGGCCTTAAAGGTTTTGTGGGAAGGGAGCAATCACAGTAAGGCATTCTTAGGTCGTGAAGAAATATTAAGGCAAGCTCAGTCTCTAGATCTTTCTGGGGCCTCTAATGCCTGTACAACTTTCTCTAGGCTCAAATCCTGAAGTTTATAGTTAAGTTTCTAGTTATACTACTCAATTTTCATGTTACCCACAAGAAAACTCAAGGCACAACTGCTCAAAATTGTTGATGCCAGAAAGCAACCCAAGTAGCAAAAACAGTGACTCAAGTCCTGCTTCTGTTTCATGTCAGAGAGATAATGGCTCATTGTAATCTTGACAAAAAATGTCAATACAAGTCTGAATTTGATTCCAGTAATTATTTAAAAAAACTTGCACTGAAAGTAATTAATTAGAAAAAAAATTCTTACTGTTACATTTCTACTGACAAGCTTTTGCAAAAATAACAAAACACAAAAATAAAACAACACCCTTTGACCTAAAACACCCAAAATTCTCAAAGAGGAGTTTGCTGATATTGCTGTATCTTTGCTCACCTGTTGTGAGGAGAAGATGAAAAAACAAAATTCAGCAAGAAGGAGTGAATGCATTTGCTGTGCTTCACCTGGAACAAACTGTCTGCCTACCTTAGGAGCATGAACACTGAGGGAGATTGGGGTACTGCTCCAAGGGGGACATGAAACAGGATGGAGTGGCATGAAGGCTCTGTGGTCATGCTGTCGAAAACAATGCAGCTAATGGGAACCATTACCAAAGGAGTACCCCAGACAGTAATTGAAAAGTGAACCTTGTTTCATTAACTCAAAAATAAATACTATTTTTCTCTCCTCTACGCATCTTAGCAACTGAAGTCACTCAAACTGGACCTAAACATGAAATGACATGAACTGTCCCCTTTCTCAAAGAAAATTTTGTAAATATAGCTTAGGTGAGAAGGGATGTCAGAGAAGACACCATCATAATTCTGGGATCAGTCAACATGCTCAGCCTGTCTTCTCCCCCAGTAGGGATGGCTCTTGGGTAAGAACATTGCTCTGTGCACACTAAAGATTTCTTTCAAGCCAGCTCTTATTGGTAATTACAGCTTGTCTGAATATCATTTCAAATTCATTTTTGCATTCAGTATATTATCAACAGCAATCTCGGAACCTTAGCCTGTCACAGTTCTCTATTACCAGTATGTTTGTTAATAAAGTGCCATGAACTGGAACTCAGGGCAATCCCTTCAAGGGCATTAGCAGAGCCTGGCAGCACCCTTGGGACAACAGATAATGCACCAGGTGAGAGAGGGGACACTATGGGCACGTGCCCCTGGATACTGGTCAGACAAGCTCTGGTGCAGTCAGTTGGTCAGTGGGGACCCCGTAGCAGGGCACTGAGAGCTACTCAGGCATAAGGACTATCACCCTTCCCAGGGTACTGAGAAATGGATCAAACACAAAGGGTTCAAGGACACCCTCTTTTATGTGACATCTGTCGTGGGGGGTTTGCTGTCAGCTGTAAGTTGAACTTTCCTGAAAAGGAAAAGAGGTTTGTTCTCATCAGTCTCATACTGGGAAGGAAATTACTGGGAAGCACCTCTGACCCATTTTCTCCCTCCCACCTTGTCAATACAATTTTAGAAAAGCAACAAGTCTCTTACTCCATTGCACAAATATCAAAGGCCACCTTGAGAAAATTTAACCCCATTGCTGTGCAACTGATCTGAAGAAATAAACAAGTAAATTTCTAAAGAAACACATCTTCTGCAAACCATGGTAGCTTTGTATTGCCTATCTGTGAAGGAAATGAGCACTCCTATCAGGCTGAAAGTGATTCAAAATCACAATGAATATTTTAACTTTCCACTTTTTCATACAAATTATTTTAAAACTTTATGAAGAAAATTATATAATTTTAAATTAAAATCTTATTTCCATGATTTTAAATTTCATGTACATTTTCAAAAATAAATTTTAAAAACATTAAATACAATATTGCTTATCATAAAAGTTTCTAATTCGTCTTCTCCCTTGCTTCTGCAAAACTCTCATTATATATTCATCTGAATATATATATAAAAATATATTAATTCTGCAGGTCATATGGATTAAGTTATCTGTAATTTGCATCAATAAAAGTCAGTACTACATGTATCTTACAGCATAAAATACTGATTCAACTCACTTTAAAATCAATGAGTATTACTATAAACCTGACAGGTGATACAGAAAATATTATGTATGTAATAAATAATAAATGTAGGCCATCTACTGTTTATCATTTAAAATTGACCTCAAGAGAACAGAAAATAGATATGGATTTTGATTCCAACCAATTTAAATTCTAATTTAGATTCCATATTAGTATCAAAGCTGAAAAATTATCTTATCCACATGGATTTTTATTATTTTATAATTCATAAATGTAATAATATAATTTTTTTTGCACAAGACGACTAAGTCAGAAAAAAAGATTCCCTCTTTTGATATTCTTGCATATATTTCTACAATATTTATGTTTCAAATTTTGATTTTCAAAGACACTAGGGGAAATGGTGGAATATATAATTTTATATGTAGGACAAACTATTCCATTAAAATAATTGATTTTGTAATTGATAAACCTATAAGCTTCAGTGATAAGCTTGATAAGCTTCAGTGTGGAGCAGACTTATAAAAATGCTCCAAACTTGAATCAATAACAATCATTTTAGTTCTTTTTGGTAAATGGAATATGAAAAGTTCTTTCTTGTTTGAAAGGCATGAAAGAAAGATAACTAGACATAAGATGGACAAATGCTAGTAAATTGGAAGAAAGAAAACCACTACAGATTGCGAAAAACCTTTTTCTTTGATTTTTTATAATTAATTATCTTAGGAGGATAGAATATTTCTCAATTAGTGTGCTAAATTTAAAACAACTTTAACTGAGAAAATACTGCAAGATGCATTTTACTTTAGCAATGGAGAGGTGAAAGAAAAGTGTAATTTCTTTTAGGTCACTATAAAAATAAGTATGACAAAAGCAAGTTTTTCAGTCTTTGGCTTGGAATCTTTTGTTTTGGTCATTTTTTTTCCCCCTCAGAAGCTTGATTACTGACTGAATCTGACATGGGTTCTGGTGGGTTTAAACTTTTTCATTTATTCTACACATTCAATTTTCTACATGAAAGACCCACATCCAAACTTTGCAGTCAGCAGAGCGTGCAAGAAGCTCAGACTTTGGCCTGCCACTTACCTACACTAAAATGCAAAAAGGATCTGTAAAGCTGGACTGAAAAGTACCTTATAATGCTCTCTGCCCCACTGATCAATGTTACATCAAGGAGAAGATGCAAGATACAGCTTTATTGTCCATACAGACCTGTGTTGAACAGCCTGTGCTTGTCCAGTGGCTGGGTAGTCTACTCTGCATTCCTACTACAACTACAAACCTAGAATAATATGTGATTATCATTTAAAATTTAAAGGAAATTTGAAAAATTGAGAATGAATTTGAAAAAGGCCCTGAGAAACAGACTGGTGGGAAAGCTACTTGCATTTATGTTATCTATGATATTAATAATTAAAATTTAAAAAATGAATAGTCTTAATAATATGTTGTCTTTAAAGTTAACAAACAAAACACAGTGTATCAAATGCATACCAAAAAATCTGACATTTATGCATCTTATTTAGAGAAAGTCATATTCGTAGACTAAAAATAATAATTATTTTCTTTGTTAGAAAAAGACACACACATATCCTTAGAAACACAAAACAATGACTGACTTACAGACTTGTATTTTGTGGTATTGTGAGTCCCAAGGAGGGTCTATCAAGAGCCAGTGTCCTGCATGGCAAGCACTCTGAGGATAAGTAATTAAGGCAGTCTCTCTCTGTGAATAGCCAACAATTTAGATGTCACATGAAACTGATGGAAGACAGAGGCAGGTAGGTTTTCTACAATGTCATTAACTGGGTGTGGAGTATTGTTTGTTTGACCAATTGTTTAGTCAGTGCTAGATGAAGAAATGTTGCAGACAGTGCAGAACAGCATAAGAAGGGATGTTGTGCCTGAGGAAGGAAGAGATAAGCAGGCAATTGTGACTGCCACTTCTGATAGAGTAAAGATTGAGCCGTGATAGATCAGCAAATGTGATAGTGTGAGACTAAACACGCTTAGGGCTTGAAAGAGAGAAAAGGGCTGAAGATGATGCTGTGGGGAAGGGACAGCCAGGGAGAGGGAGCAAACCCAGACAAGACATGGTCTGATCAATGAACCAAGAAGCTGAATCTACAGCAGCATATCGAATGAAAATTTGTCTCTATGTCCTATTTCACTCAAAAATATATTTGCTGTGATAGATCCTACATTGTGTATATGTCACTCTTGTTAGGGCAGACTGCTTCTACGGCAAGGCCATCTGATACTGCTGGGTATTATAAGGATTACTTGCTGACTTTTAAAGTTTAAGCTTCTGCATATTTTTCCTTTGGGTTTAGATTGGGGTTTTTTTCACGCTTTCTTCTAAATTCCAGACTATTCCACAGACTGAAAATGTCCAAAACCTGTACCTATTCTCTAATAATTTCATTTCCACTAAGTGGGACACAATCTCCAGGTATTTTCCACATGTTCTAGTGGTAATACTAGGATGAAGAGGTTGTTCTGCTGTTTTTAGAAGCTGCCTCCGTGAGTGGAAATGTACCATGCAGAGAGAAATTGCAATTACTGTCTACTATTTCCTCTGTTATTTAGGATACTAACTATGATAGATTATATGTGCTGGATTTCTCCCCCAAATGTGCAGTAATATCAGTTTGTAGACTTTTATTTTGTTTGACACAAAGTTGCTTAATCCTTGTGGGAGAAAAACTCAGTATTACACAGTTTATGCATTTTTAGTTATTTCTCCATTTAGGATACACTTATTTTAAACTGCAAAAGGACATATACAACCTGATGGATGTGCAATTAAAATACAACTTTACTAAGTTCATTTTCATATGTCTTATAAAGCTTAGATTAATGGTGACTAAGGTTATTAAATTGACTATTATGAAAAATGAGCAGTCAGCTCTGGGTTACAACATACTGATTCTTCAATATCTTTTAATGTCTTTAAAAAAAACCCCAAAACAACTTAGCCAAACAAAAAATCACCAGACAAACAAACAACAACAAAAAATCCCAAATGCCTTCTATTTTTTTTTCCTCCAACTGTAATGAGGGGGAAATAAAGAAAAGAAAAACAGTTTGCAAAGTAATGATGTGAGCAAACCCAAAATGGGCTTTACCAACTTCTCTCTGTGGCTTTTGCTAGCGTGCTGCTGGTAGAGCATGCCAAGCCAATCCCCCATTTCTAGGTCATCTGGGGAAATAGACTCCTATACAAGGATAATAAACCCTTGGAGATGGGAGCTGGAAACCTGACCTGCCCAAACACTGTGGCCTTCTGAACTCAGAGTGTAAGAAAATATCAAGTGCTCCAGGCTCAACCAGCAGGTCCCATCAGCTCCTAAGTCTTGGCCCTCCTAGGGACCCAGAGCTGTGTGGGTTTTCTGGCCAGGAAAGGCAGAGTGAGCAGAAGCTCCCCATGAAGCCTCTGCCTTTGGAGCTGCTTTTATTGCCAAGTATTCCAAGTTGTCCTGTGTTCCCAGCTTTGGTCACATCAAGCTGCACCCAGGATTTATCCCTTGGCATGCTACCTGAGCTGCTGCAAATCTGCCCTCAGGGGCTACTAGGAATTTTAGCATCTGACATGGGACTGATGAAAGGAAAGAAGTAAACAACTTAATGTTATATTTACCAGAAATTTGCCAGCTACTCTGTTTGGCTTCTTTTATATTTTTAGAACTCTCACATGAAAAAAGGTATATATTAATTCCAGTTATATATTTTTGCCTTTAAAAAAAAAATCTGATTTCCATTTTCAATTCCTGGACACAGACTTTAAAACATAGCTTATTTTCCCCTCAGTTTTGGCATTTTGAACAATCTATGTGAATTCCACTACAACTACATGAAAGGCCTTGTGGACTTTTTCTTCACTGTGTAGGAGTGGAGGCAGGGGGAGAAATATATTCTCAACCTTCATTTTAAAAGAAATTATTTACATGTGGGTTTGAAACACTCTTTTAATGTTGCAAAACCTACTCCACACCAAGGTCTATATTGCAGTTAGAAAATCCAGTATGAGTTTAAAGACAAAAAAAAGAGGAAAAATATAATTAAATAAATGCCCCAACCTTTAATACAGCTGAACGCAAAATGGTTTCAAAAGTCATCATCATCCTCAATTTAGAATAAAATTGAATATGGTTCAAAAGATTTTTCCTTTATTTGTACAGGGCAGAAGGTGCAAGATGCCTGAAAGCAGCATGTGAAGGCAGAAAGAGTCTTGGAGTACAGCTGCAAACTGAAAGTACATGAGGGTGTGGAGAGAACAGCTGGAAGCTCAAGAAGAAACAGGGTCATCATGAATCACACTTCCTTCCTAGACTACTTCTGGAGCAGCAGGATCTTTATTATGAGTTTAGAGTAAGCTCCTATTCACCCACTGCTTTTTTTTCTAATGCAATATCTCACAGTTTCAAGAACTCTCCATGGGAAAGCAGCCAAAACTGAAGGAAGCGAATATGAAGGAGGAATGAGAATTACCTTCAAATATGCAAGGAAGGGATCAGTCTCCACAGAGGTGGAGTCTAGGACAGGAAAAAAAGAAAGAAAAAAAGATTAAACTGCAGCAAAGACAACTTCTGTTAGATATTCAGCAGAACTTTTTAACAGTGAGAACTGTGAATCTCAATGATGGATTATTTGAAAAAGAATATTCTGGCAAGCTCTAAGAGCCATTTAGACAAGCATCTGACAGTAATGACATGAGTAGTGCTTATGCAGCCTTGGCACAAGATGGACTGCATGAGCCTTGCTGATTCTTTCCAGTCCTTTGAAACTGTATGCAAAAAGAGAAGTCTCTGTTTAGCTGATCTTCATTTTCAGTTTTGTTTCTGCCAAAAATAAAGGATAGAAAAAGGTGAATATGAGACTATGACTCTTAATACATCTATCTGCATGGTTCCTGCTGGTGGTTTTCTTTCTGTGTAAAGAAGAGAGAACCTTAATTTACATTGTCTCATCCAGGTCACATAGACAAAAGTTATCATAATTCAGTTTCTCTGCATTGCAGGATCAAGAGCTGAGTCAACCCTGCTGGGATTTAACCCACGTTCCAGGGAGTCTAAGCATTTCATATCTGATGCTTAAACTTCTAAGCAAATAAAGTTTCTGCT
Organism: Trochalopteron elliotii; assembly: GCA_024734555.1. Taxonomy (NCBI): domain Eukaryota; kingdom Metazoa; phylum Chordata; class Aves; order Passeriformes; family Leiothrichidae; genus Trochalopteron; species Trochalopteron elliotii. The sequence goes on from JANPWX010000019.1 coordinate 2,113,306, forward strand.
TGGAGATGTACCAGTGTGTGGTCAGGTTTTATTGTGTTTCTGTTTGAAATTCACCCCCACAAGTCTGAGAAATTCCTACATTTTAACCAAGACAGAGCATCTCTTATGTTGATCTATTTAGCTCTTCTTTTCAAGAGCATGCAAATGACTAGGATTTCAGTGTTTTTCAAAATTATTTCATACTCAACACAATTCCATTGAGATCCACAAATGCCTTAGATTTATGCCTGCTCAGTAGCTGATGCTCAATTATTAATTTACTAATGTCTGTAAAGTGCTTTGAAGATGAAAAACATTACATTGTAGAACTGCTAACTGATACTTGGATGCTACTATTATTGCTGCTGAAGCTGTTAGAAAATATGCTTGGAACACATCCCCAAAGGCACATGATGAGGAAAGGTCATCTATGGCAGTAGTTTATGCAGAAAGGAGTAAATCAGACTGAAATTCTAGAACTACAGTGCTTCTTTGAATGCAGACTCCAAAAACGAGTAGAGTTATGAGATCAGAATTTTTTTTCTTTGAACTAAGTATGTTTAACTATTAATAGATCAAAAGGGAAAAAAATCAATATAAGAAGTAATTTAAAACAATAAGGTGAAAAGGACTTTCCAGTAGCTTCTGGGAAGGCAGGGCACTGAGGTTTCTGTCCTCTACTCTAATTCCTTTGTACATGGATGGGGAGCTGAGTTTGAACGTGAAAGAACAGCCCTTCAGGCAGCTACAGAGAATAGAGACAGAGACATCTGGCAGTGGCCTTCAATGGCTTCTGTCACTGCACAGCAATCCTCTGGTTTTGGAACAGCACTGCTGTGCTTCTGCTCCAGGAAGATACCTGTTTAACCCATCATGGCCTTTTGGTGGGGTGAAGCCAGAACCCTAAATAAACACCCAACAGGATCTCAGCACACAGATTAAGAAGATCTCAGGGTTTTGCCTCCAGGCTCTGCCATCTAGCTGTAAGCACAGTAATGCCTTTATAAGATCCTCTGGTTTCCCTCAGGCCCATCCTTCAGCTGAGAGTTGTTCTTCCCTCTGCCCGAGATGTGTATAGAAAGGAGAACAGGCTTGTATTGATTTCTCACACATCACCTTCACACCCCACAGACACACAGACCCCACCATCAGATACTTTGGGCGTTTGGCTACACTTCACACTTACCTTGCTGTATTACAGAACACCACTCTCCACTCCCAGGCTGCAAATGCTGCTGACCCAAGCTCCTGCCACTACTGTAGAGCACCACCTTTGAGAAAAGCTTGAAAGGGCTGTTTGGCTCTGGGCAGAGGCCAGTTGAAGTGATTAGATAAAGCTTTGACCCCAAGTGTCAGACTCCTTTATCTGAAGACCAATTTGAAACAGCTAAACCTCTACTCTGAGCAGCAGAATGGAGCAGACGAAAACCCCACCAGACCTGAAACACTTAAAAAATGTGGAAGACAACCAGAGAAGTTTAAACACACTGTTTCAGTTTGTTTCTGCAAGCAATGGACACCAAAACAGACAAATCCGCCCGCAACAAAAAAAAAGGTCAAGCGAAAGTTTTATCTTTGATAGCTTGTTCTGAAGCATTTGAGGCTTTTAATACTTTCAGTCAACTCAGCCAGACTAGGCCAACACTGAATCAGTACTGCAGGCATTTAAGAACCTTACTTCACATGAAAATACAACATATGAGTTGACTAACACAATTTTAAACAGAGGATACTAGAACAAGTTAAAAAACAATTGTCTTCAGTCAAGCCCCAGTTTTAGAGAATGAAGCCCTTGATAAGAAACACAACACTGAAAGGAATCTGGAACAAAACACTCAGACAGAGGCTACTGAAAGATGCAGACTTAACTACATAAAACACATTTCAAATTTGGATAGCAAGGGAAGAAAATCAGTTTAACTTAAAGCCCACAGATAGTTATTGAGACATGGTGGATATAGGAAATTTAAAACACAAGATATAAAGGATTGTGGAAGACAGGAGATGTTCAATGCTGACAGCCTCTGAAATGCAGCTCAGGAAGCAATACGTGTAAATTCAGATGCAAGTAAAACAAGTAAAGATAATGTTTAACATCTGAAGAAAGATGCAGAAAAAGAAGCATATTTGCCAAAATGTTCAACAGCACACCAAACAAGCTCTACATGGGCAAAGCAACTTCTCCTTAAACACAAAATATAAGATTGCAAAAAAAAAAAAAATAATAGATTATCAATGTGTGGGGCAAAAATAATTATCAGGTTTGGTGAACAACATTTCACAGGCTACAGGAATCAGTAATATTAACTCTATCTTCAGTAAACATGAACTGATGAAATCATGGACTACTAGCTTGTGGGCTCCCAGAGAGGAAGGTCTGCTGCCAGGAGCAGCAAGAGCAGGTTGGTGGCCAGGGCAGGCTGTGGCCAGGGCAGGCAGGGAGGTTGGGCAGGCAGTCCCTCTCCCACAGAGCCGGTGCAGTAACAGCACCAAGGGTCAACCCCAGTCCAGCCCACGTGCATGGACCAGGCAAATCCTGTCCAGCAGGACACCACTTAAGGGTCAGGACCAGTGAGGGAAAATGTCTAATCTCAAACACAGTTCTTGAGCAGTGTGGATTCAAAAAGGCACCTCATAGTTGTCATACATCCATGTGTGCCTTGTGTGACATCTGGCCTTGAGATGGCAACCAAACCCCAGGGAGTGGAGATGGAGGATGCAGAGTGTTAACACCCAGGGCAGTAATTTGACATCTGTATCTGTATGTAGTATATGGACTCTTTTTTTTTTTTTTTTTTTTTGCATTTGTGTGTGTGTGTGGCGTTTTTTGTTTTTTTTTTTTTTTAAAGCAGCAGAGGAAAAGGCACACTGAAGTATTAGTAGCCTAAAGTCTAACATGATACAGTGTACATTCGTCAATGAAATCTTGTTCTAGAGACTTAACAGTGCTAGTGGTGGGGAAAAACTGCTAGGAGATTCATTAGAGCATCTCAGAGATGTCACACATCCTCATTTTCACATATGCTCCACTGCCACATAAAAAAGAAGCTGTGGCCTGCTGTGTGAAGTCCATCCCCTCTATTACTATAGGTATATAGACGCAGAGAAATTAGGTCCCAACAGTCACTTGGTGAATGACACAGTCTACATGACTTGTACACAAGTCTACATGACTTGGATAATGAGGGAAAATCTTATTAACCAAAGTTGAATCCTATTATTGCTCCTGGAACATATACAAGGGAGTATAGGATATAGGTCCAGCTTCACAAAACATTTCCTTTACCAGAGGAAAGAAGTTGAGTTGCTTATTGTACAGTTATTTTATCTGATAGAAAGGTCCAGAATAATATTTTCCTTTTGCCTTGGCCTTTTTTTCCAATGCCAGGACTTGCTTGATGCCTAGCCAGCTTCTGACACACTTATGGTTCTTGTCTGAAATGATGAGTACTCAAATATCACTGGAATCTTTGGGACCATCTCTCAGCTCATGGGAAAAAAACCCCAAAAAACTGGAGGAAAATAAGTCCTTCATTCTTTATTGTCAAAGTGAAAAGCTGCAAGCTGATGCAGGAATGAGTTGATTTAGACTGAAGGTCAATCTGATCTAGAGCCCTGTCTCTGACAGTACCAATTGTTCCCCAGAGATAAAAGAGCAAGGACAGAAAAAAACATGCTTATCCAGTTAATGTGCTGCAGAGATATAAAAATCGTGGAGCCACACTTCACAGATTATTCCTGAGAAATCTGGTAGGCCATCTTAGTGAGCCAACCATATGCTGAACCTTGGAAAACACAGGTTGTTTCAGATGTCTATCTATTTAAAGATAGATTGTTAATGGAAAGGCATCTGTTTGTCATATTACTGACAGCTGGATTGTCTGATGAGAAGTCAACAATGCCTTTGAATATTTCATGATACTAGAAATTTGTTTAATATATAGAGCAAGGATTTAAAATCTAGTGTTATAGCACTTTGAAAGGTGCTTAAACTCTGGCCCCATAGCAGTGAAACCTGTGATGTGCTCAGCAGCTGTTGCTGAAGCAGTTCCATTTTTGCAAACATCTTTAAATAGCAATTAGAGCTGAGACTGAATCTGGGCTTCCCAAGTCATACTACAGAGTCCAAAGAATGAGGGCAGCCTAGCATTATTTGCAGGAAAATTTTTCTCTGAATTTTATGTTTCAAGTCATTCTTCTGCCTAGAAACCCCTAGAAATCTACTGCTTTGCTATATAACTTGTCTGCAGTTACCATACCCATTAGCCAAAAGCACTCCAAGGGCTTTATAATGGTACATTAGGACATTGAACACTCCAGGGAGAAAATGAAGCTAATGTAATGGCAAATGACTTTCAAAATATTCTATCCTGTGCCTTTAAATTTCAGGCCTTGAAAGCAAAGCAAAAGAAAGAAGAAAAAGAAGAACATGAAAGGAAGAGATTAGTCTGTGACTGAAAGTCCAGCTGTGTAAACAAGTTTAGTGACTTCTTTTATCTCTAATTGGTCTTATACATTGATCTTTCTGGTGCCAAAATCACACACTTCACATTCATTCTTCAGTAATATAGCATTATTTCTGGATGGAATTGGTCTGAAATGTCAAACTGATATGTGTCACTTGCAACCTGCTAACATTCCCAGTTTTTTCCAGTGAACATCAACAACTGTCTTTAGTTATACTTCTTTAAAAGTCTGAACAGGAAACAGGTTTATAACACTGAAAATGTGAATATAGGCACTAAAATTGTGTTAATAGTGTGATTCATTGCATAAGACTTAGAAGATACTCAGCTGGCATAAATTTTTTGGCCAAATTACATTAACTTCAGAGATGTCATGCCAGTTAATATGGTCAAATAATTGGCCTATAGACTTCAGAAGATATCTGTCTCACAAATGCAGAACAGGCTGTTGTCTTTCCTGATAGTTTAGGACCTTTGAGTAACAAGATATTCCCATAATTATGTGGACTAGCCTGGAGTAGACACTGGGGTAGACACTGAAAATCTCCAGTTAGACAAAGAAACCATGTGTATAGGCAAATGAAAATCAATACTGATAAATGCAAGGTGATGCACATTGGCTATAAAAGTAAACTAATGAGGCAACAAGCAAATGAACTGTCTATCCATCTGACACAGGTCAAAGGCACCCATATGTGAGAAAGGGACACTGAGGTAAAATCACCGTCTGTGTGCAGCTCTGATCAGAAAAACAAGTATTTTTTTAGGTTATATAACATATGTGGCACAGTGAAATATAAAAAAGATTGTGTCAAGGTAATGATGTAGTATTGCCTGCACAGTTAAAGGGGATTTGATAACACTACACATAGGGATGAAAAATGTGTATGAGAAACAACAGACTTCTGTTCTTCAGTTCTTCTATTTCTTCCACAGGATTATTACATAAAACTAGAAAAGTCTAAGTTCAGAAAAAATCACTGAAATAGGTTTTCCTGTTATAGATGACTAAACTGTGATTACCTTGCTCTATACATGTGTCCATTTGTGTATAAAGCTTAGCTATAACTGAGGTTAATAACAAGACTTATGACTAGCAAAGCAGTCATAACCAATGTAAATCTGGCATTAACTGATAATAAACATTATTTCATAACCAACCAACCAAACATAATTCATGGTTTAAGATAGCCTCTAATGTTTACAAATTTGTCATATGATAAATAGACTTTTTGCATTTAGTAAGTCCTTCAATGCAGGCAGTAACTGTGAGAAATAGAGTACTAGACTAGATTGATGTCAAATTAATTCAGTTTGTAAATTTCAATTTTGCTACCAATAATTGTTTTCTACCAGTACATGACTAGACAAGACCCTGAGTGACCTGCTGTAGTCATTCCTGTTTTGAGCAGGAAGGTTGGATTAAGAGACCTCCAGAGATGCTTCCCAATATTAATGATTCTTTGATTCTATGATTAAATGGAAGAAAACAAACAATTTTGCAGAAATAAAGTTGGAAGAAATAATTCTGTACTAAAATGTGTATGTGGCTGAATGGGTTAGAAGAAAACACACCAGAAGAAGGACTTACAGGCTGGAACTTTTTATCATTAATTCACTCATAATGGGATGTAAACCAGTTTCTGTGGTGTATAATAATCTGTGAGAGATAATTTCTTTCAAAATAGATTTAAATAAATTGTAGCAGACATGCATTATATGGCCTTAAACTGAAAGGGGTTAGATTTCAATTAGATGTTATGAAGAAATTTCACTTTAAGGGTGGTGAGACACCAGGTCAGGTTTCCCAGTCAGTGATCTGAAAAATAGAGATGACTGAGGGCCAGTATCAAGAAGACTTCTCTGGTATAGTTTAAGTATCCAGTGTAGATATAGTTTCTATTGACTTTTCACAGCAGTTTGTTCTTGTAAGAATGTGTTTTGGTGGGCCAAGTTAAACACCATCTTTCCTTGTGGAAGAGGTTTTTAGGCCTGGTCTCATCAGCTGTCTTTGATTTCTGTGTTGAAGTAGGTTTGTTCGGCTTGCAACCACTGAAAGTAGATGCCCAGTCTTAATTTAAAAATGAAGAAAGTAGACCGAAAATATTCATAGTTAAGAAGCCAGGAATATACATGAGAACTTCACTGATTCACTGAGTTACAAGTGTTAACAGTGACTCAACTGAAGAACGTCGTTCTCCAAAGGCAGAGCCACGCCACGGGAACCGAAGGGAAATACCCGCGAGCCGATTTCACCTGGGGACCGACCTCTAGAGGGCAACACAGCCACACGAAATGGCACGGCAGCACCCACAAGGGCCATAAAAACTGTAAAAACGGCCCCTGGTCAATACAGGTGATCCCCCCTGTATATCCTAAACCCTTATTTATAGAAAATCTAACTCAAAGGACAGGTTTTACAGAATGACACATGTCAACAGATACCCCTTGTATGGTCACTGTGACCATATTGTACCTTCTGTGACACTCAATCATCACCATGAAATACATGACCTTCCACCCTAAAAACACATCCCTTAAGCTTGAAACAGACACAAATCTCTATAACCACTCAAATTTTTTATTCTCATGGAGAAGATTCGGATGCCATACTTTGACTTCTAAGCTCTGAGTCTACAACATCCCCAGACTACTGATCCTCTAGCCCTTTTTTCAAAGCATTCCCAAACCCCCTTGCCCTGTGTGACCCAGTATGGCAACTTTTAAAGACATACATATGTGTAAATTAAATCAAAATATTCCCATAATTTTTATCTAAGTATCCCAGTATCTTTTACCTACTACATTTCTACTTTTCTTGGATGACAGTTGCTTCACAGAAAGCATCTGCATTTTATATTGGAAAAATAAAACATATACAACATATTCTCTGGGCTTCACTTGCAAAGCAAATCCTATTAACTGAAACAAGGATTAGGCCTCAAATTTCTTTGTTAAATAGGTAATACTATAGATATTTTGTTAGCAGTAACATAAGAGCAGAAATGGCATATGATTGTTTCTCTTAGAACATGTTGGAAAGCATTCAGTTGTTAGCTCCTGCAGCCATTCACCACAGACTCCAGACTAAAACTTTCATTTTGAAATGTCAATTTCTGCTGTTAAATTAAATGAAAATGGGGATCAGTGTGATATATCATCATCTAAAGTAACTCCCAGGGAAATCACTGGAGTAATGCCATTAGTGCTGCCTGCATTCTCTAAAACATTTGGGTGAAGTGAAGTGGGCTGTGTGCTTTGTTTCAGAGGCTGCCAACCGAGATCTCCCTTCTGCCAAGGCTGTGAAGACCCTGCCTGTCACCCAGGGCAGCTCTGCCCATGGATTTGGGACTGGTAAGAGGATGTGCTGTGGCCTGGGCCTGCTCCTAATGTCCAGGTCAGGCTGCAATCCCTCCCTAATCCCCACTGTGGTCCCAGCTCAAACTGCTGCTGTCCGAGGGGCACTCGGTTGACTGGTGTCTGTAGGGCCATCCTGGCTGCCAGGGCAGGGTGGTGCTGGTTCATGTACACCAAGAGGGGTGGAAGGGAGGGCCACTGCACTGGATAGAGCTGGATAAAGTCAGTTCCAGCCAGCACCAAGAGAGCTGCAAGACACAGCTGAGCACAGCAGCCAAGGTGGTGTCACCTCTGGGATTACAGCTTCCAGACAGGGCAAAATGCTCCATTGCCATGTGAGGAGCAATGAAAGATGAGCGAGAACCAGCTCTGCAGGGACCAGAGCAGTGAGGAAGGAGGGGCAGCAGGTCTTCCAGGTGCTGAAGCAGAGACTCCCCTACAGCCCATGGTGCAGAACATGGAGAGGCAATCGTGCCCCCACAGCCCTGGGAGGTCCATGGTGGAGCAGAGATCCACCTGCAGCCCCTGGAGGAACTCACACCGGAGCAGGGTGATATTTTCTGAAGGAACTGCATTCCAAGGAGACCCCATATTGGAGCATGGAAAAATTGTGAGACAGAAGAATCAGCAGAGAAAGGAGTACTACAGATTGACTGAAAACCCCTCACTTCCCAATGCCTTGCACTGCTCAGGATGGGAGAGATTTGGAGGAGTGGTTGTAAATGAAGGAGTGAAGTTGAACCCAGGGAGAAATGGGGTGGGGGTTGGGAGGAAGTAATTTTAATTACCTTCTTTCCCTCCATCCTAATCTGGTTTAATTGACAATATATGAAATTAATTTTCCCCAAATCAAGCCTGGTTTGCCCATCATGATAAATGGCAAGTGATCTCTATGGGCTTATCAGAACCCAAGAGCTTTTTGATCTTATTTTCTCCTTCATGTTCCCAAGAGAGGGGAGTGAGAGAATAGCTGGCTGAATATCTGGCAAACAGCCAAGGTCAACTCAGCCCCACCCCCTCCCCACCCCCCCCCACCCCCAAGACATTGAGAATAACCATGATTTTTCTAAGGAAAATCAATATAATTTTACTGTATAAAATGTCTTTGCTGTGCAAGAAGAGCCATGAAGCCATGAACTAGAGGCTCCAGGCGAAAAAATCCTGAAAGGATGTACTTCAAGGACAAACTTATGATGTCTCCAGTCAAGTTTGGTTAGGTCTGTCTCACAAAAAGGCCTGATTTGAACCCAAAATTCTTGCAGATTTTACAAACAGAATAGAAGATTAATTAATTTTTTTTAAATAATATTTTTAATCTCACCCCTCCTTATCCTATTTCATTAAGCTTGTTATGCAGTCAGTTGGAACTGATAGACACTGTCTTCTTCAACTTACCCTGGAATTATCTTCAGGAGAGGCAACTGGGTATGGAACAGTTTTGTAAGGGGTGCAATATTAAATCTTCTGAATATCACCCTTATATCAATAGAGAAGAAACACAAATCTTTCCCAATCCTTTCTGCTGGATTGAGAAATTCACATACTTAGTATCTAACATACTTTGTATCTAACATGGACTTCGCAAGAAGTCCTGAGCTCCCCATATAACAGAATTGTGACTGCAACCTAAGTAGAACATTTCATGCCAATTTTGCAACTGAAAATCAATTACAGCTTTGCTTTAAAACCACTTCAAAGACTTCTTATCTACATTGGTATCATCTACCTGGAAAACATCCTAAGAAAGCAAAGAGAGAGTTCTTATCTGCACATATGACCAAGCAGACACTATCTCCCAGGAATGCATCTGGAAAATTCTCCACTGGGCTTCACAATCTCCAAACAATCTCCCTCATGCACTGACACCTTTGGTCACCAATATCTCCAAGATAATCTGAAACTTCAGGTTTGAGAAATTCGCTCCTGTTCTACTAAACACCAAGCACTGGCAGCTACCAGAGATCTCCTTTGGTCTTGACAAAGAGGGGAGGAACTTCCAGGACGTGTGCAGCAATTTACAGATCCAGCTCTACAGAAACATTTGCAGGGACCTGCCGAGTAAATGGGAAGTAAAACAGGTGTGAAATTCAACCCAGTAGAGGGCAATAGACCTCGGTGTACGTGAACAACCCTGCAGCCCTCAGTAAAACAGCTGTTTCCAACCTGAACCTTAGGATCTGCAGAGGCTGGGCAGATGGGGATGGAAGAAGAGGGGTCAGAATTCTGATAAAATCATTGATGAAACCACCTGACTCTTCTCACTTGCTCTGATAATCTTTGTTCTTCTTCAAAACAACAAAATTAGTTTTAAACAAAATTATTCCATGGCATACAATATCACTGAATTTGGTCATAAATGTTGCTATTGAGCTGCATCACCTATAAATTGATCATTGACAGAAATTAAAAGCAACATATTTTGGTTGAGAGAAAGCCTTACCATAGTGAAAGTATGAAGCTATGTTGGGATGCCTTGGCTTAGAAAACAGTATTTTTTTCACTTTTACATGTCATTATAATAGAGGTAGAAATGTGCGTTTTATTTCTAAAAGATGAGCCCCAAATAATATTAAGGTAAATTCAAAAGATAAAAACTAGTATTCAGGAAATATAAGTAAAAGACATCTTCAAACCAATTTTCACTCAATAGGATAAGCACAGAGGAGAAAAAAAATAAATTACAATGAGTATTTCAAAGCTATGGTGGAGCGCATAGAAAGTCAGCAGACAATGTTAGGACTTTGAAGAAGTTCAGTTACTGGTTAGATCTTCTCTAATGCTGAAGACTGGACTGCAGCTGTCAGCAGAGGTTGGCTAAAATGTGACAGATCCCTCCCTAGTCCATCTTCCAGCTGCAGAACTAATGTGTTTACACTTGATGCTAAGAAAGTTATACAGCCAGGAAGACCCAGGGAAAAAGCTATGAATGAAAAGTCAGTTGTTAGCAGAAAGGACAATGAAGATTAAATAACAGAACTGAAGGGTTTTAAGCAGAAAAAAATAGCAGGAGAAGGTGTCAGGGATAACACCATTAGCAGTGACGAATGGAAATCATTGATTAAGAAAGTAGTGAAAGCAGGCAAGGGAAAAATGTCTCTGAGCATTTATTCAGCAGTTTCAAATCTTTCAAAGATTCCTACCACCACTTCTTTCAAATGCAGAAAATACATTAGCCATAATAAAAGTACTGATCAAATCCTTGTCAGCCTATACAATGGGTTAGATCTTTCAGGAGAATTGCCTATTGTGATACAAGCCTAATATCTGAACATCAGTAATTTACTGTTACTGTTTTGGCTAGATTACAAGACTTAGAAAATGTGATTAGAAGTTGCTGTAGAGGCTGAAAGTATTTCATATACATGTGCAGACCAAAGTCTAACATTCTGAATCTATACTTTGTAAACAGCATCTTGTATTTCTGAACATGATGAACTTATACCTGACCCATTTTCTGGGAAATCCACCACATTCCAGTTACTCCAATACTAATCTTTCCCCCCCTGAGTCCATTAAATTCTTCAGCAGAAAGAGCTGAACTGAAATCAATTGAAGTTTTGGCTTTGACTTCAACAGGGCCAAGATTTTCCCCTGTTCCTTTGACAACACTCACAAAAAGACTGATTGCAATTTAAAAACCTGAATCCTAGACCCCATATCTGCCAATCACATTGACCTCCTCAAGTAAACCTCATGTCCAGAAGCTATTCTTACTTCTGGAGTTCCCAGCACATTCCTCTTCTGTATGGCTTCAGGGTCAAAGTACTTCAGGAAATTGACTGTCTTTATAATTTTTAATTTGTCAGAACTGAACATGCTGGAGGTACTAAACAAATATTAGTCAAAGAATAACTGCAATAATAAGACAGCCAATTTTGTAGTGAAGCATGCTGAGATGCTATTTGGAATTACTTGCCAAAGAAATTTTAAGAAATTTAAAATTGCTGATAAATAGATTAAATAGATTTCTGAGAAACAAATCAATGCCAGCTATTTTGAAAAGAGAGAGAAAATTACCAACAATTGGAGTGATGCACTTAGCTATTTATAAACCATTTATAGTTGGTCTTATAGGGAAATACAATGAACTATGATACCAAATGCATTATTTTTTTATTTATTCTCCTTTTTTAAAAAGAGACAGGAGTTTCACATTTTCTCCTAACACTTAATATCCCCAGAAAAACACAAAATCGATTTTTTCAACTTAAACCAGAATTATGCAATTTCCAGCTAAACCAGGGTGATGTCATTTATCTTTTTTCCAAAACAACTAAGAAAACAATCAAATGTCTTAAATGAGAAGGTGACTGCAGACAGTCTTTGCTAGTTTCATCCACTAATGAAGTGAATAGCAAGTGAATAGGAACAATGTTTGACATTTCTATCGAGTCTTTCATCCTAAATCACCTTAATCAATTTCATATCCATTTAGACACATCTTTTAGCACTTACATATGACTGAAATCAAACCACGGAAATGATAGGGCAGTACACATCAAAAAAAATCTGGTTTATTTTGAAGTTCAAAAGGGGAAGGATTTTTTTTTAACAACTGAAATTATATGGGAAGATGTTCAAGAGACTGAACAGACACTCTACCTATGATTACACTTGTAAAAGTCCTGGCAGAACATTGTTTCTCAAATGGATGAAGTATTTGGGACCTTAGAATTCTTTCCTATTCAGGTGAAGATTAGATAGAGCCCCTTCAAAAGCAGATCCATTTTATGAAGTTTGTTTGATCCAATCTTTAGTACAGGTGAAGTTTTTCCCATTTAGACATCTTTTTTTAGCAGATAATAAGCTCTTCATTTTTCCCTTTTTCCCTCATAATCAAAATAAACATTGTCTGAGTGGTAACAGTCCATTGATGTAGCAGCTTCTTTTAAGCCCTGAGCCTTTAAAAATATGTTCATATGCTTAATATGACTAATTCCACTAATAATATAAGATAATTACAGGAAATTTAATTAAATGCTAATAATTATCACCAGTAAAGTATCTGAATAGCACAAATTTAACTACAGTATATTGGGATATTATGGACAAGGTAAAGAAATCCCTGTGCCTCTGTCTCAGGTTTGTATTTACATTGGTTGAAACAGAATCCAAATGTTTTCTGATTAAATTAAATAAATAGAAAGGTTTTTGTCTCAGCCTAGCTTTGCACCTTTTATGGGAGTTTAACTCCTTGACTTGTGAACCTTTGGGAAACCTAACTTCTACTAATCTAGAAAAACAGTTTCTTTAATCATCTAGATGTCTTCCTAGTCTAGAGTTATTCCATTTTTAGTCTCATTAAGTACTATAACACTTTAAATTCTTAGGATATATCTCTCTTTTCCTGGAAACATTAGATTAAAATCTTTATCTGAACCAGCATACAAGGACTAAAAAATGTGTACAGTGAGAAGTCTAGCAAAGCCTATGTTTACAGAAACATTTTTCTTTACACCATTCTCTTGGCAAAAGTAAGATGTATCAAAAAAAGGTGAACCTATATCATGTTCCAGCAAATGAATATCTGCATTCACTCAAATTTGCAGAGCATCCAGCTTCACTCTTAAGTATATGAGACAGACATGCAGGACTCATTGTGGCATATATCATGCATAATTTTTTTCTTGAATACTCGTCTGACTCAGAAAATTGTATTTGCCATCTGGAAAATACTTTGTCAAATCAAAGTTAGCTGATGGAAATGAAAGATGAAACCAGAGTACACTGCTCAGGCTGATGTGCCCAAGATGGCAGTACTGAAATGCAGGCAGCAAAAAAGGCCAGACAGCATAATTTCAAACACTGACCAAAAATCCCAGGCTGTTGCGCGTAAGTGTAATCACGTTATAGTTTACATTATTTCAGGTTAAACTGAAATGTGCTTAGAAGTTCTGGAGAACTGAAAAAGTTAGTGACAAGGGATATATTATTAATGATTGCATAGGTTATTTTGTGTGCTTTTATTAGTATTTAATTCTGTTAGTTAGAAAAGCTATGATGGGAAAAAATAAACTAATACAAGATTATTTAGATGGGAAGATCAGTCTATTCAATCTTACATAACCTTTGAATATTAGAGACATCAGACTTGGAGAATATTATTAGTAGGCTGCAGGGACTGTGGAGAAATAATAAAAAGGAAAAATTCTTTTTCAGTGGAAATTTTTCAGTGGAAGAGTACAACAACAAGACAAAGGATAAAGAAGTTGAGCACACTTATTCAGATTTAGAGAATAATAATGGTCCTCTGGCAGATGTTACAGTGAATACACCCTAACGAATTTGTGCACATGAACAAATGCATATACACACTCATATAGTCCTTACCTTTGAATTCAGTGTTTAGCTCCAAAAGCTTGCCTGGATTAAATATAGAACAATGGAACATCATATGAAAAATAAATTCTTTCTGCTGATCTAAGTAATTTCATGTATCTTTATATCTTCATGTCACAGTATCTATTTCACTTACATTCCACTACTGGCAACTATGACATTTTGAGAAAATACAATGGTTTTATAACTATATACTAATATAATAAGTTTAAGTATTCTCACAATGAACGTTCGGATCCTGGCTTTTTGAAGGTAGGAGTACATTAGAAGGACTGGGAAATTACTTGTTCCATCTTTAAACTAGCAAGAGGGAAGGCATACCTACAAAAGAGAAACCAGCCAGAAAATTGCAAATTCCAGGGGGAAACTACAAAGCAAACAAAAGTAAAGGGAGGATGTAGGAGCATCTGCTGACGGCAGGGAGAAGGAACTCTGCAGACCTGAGACACTCTGGGAACGTGGTTTTATTGCATGGGTCGTGGGTAAAAGGGCTTTGCCTTCAGCCACCAGCCTCAGCTGAAGGGATGCCTCAAAGAGAGAGGGAGAAAAAGAAAGAGAGAGAGAGAGAGCAAGGGCAAGGGCAAGGGCAAGAGATGACAAGGGGTAGGAGCAAGAGGGTAAGAGGTAAGAGCATAAGAGCAAGAGTGCTAGGTCCTTGTTACAATACATTATATCTCCTTTTGTGTTGAATATTCTAATTTACAGTAACCAACAGGTGCGAGATACAAACCTACAGACTTTGCATACAGCCTATGAGAACTGCTATATTACCATATCATTCTGTATTCTAAACTCTAAAGGCTATTTTCTTATCTACCTTTTCCTTGATACCTTGGTGGGGCTACACCCTTGGGTCCCTTGGTGTCCCTTTGTTTGCTATCACTCAACCCATCTCCAGATAATCACCGTCTTCCTGCCTGCCATGCCTACATCTCAAAGCTAGCTTTCATTTCTGTTTCACTCACAGGTTTTATATTTTTAGAATCTCTGGCCAAGCAATCATATCTGTAAGCTTTTCCTGTCTCATCTTTCCCAACAGGAGGATTGTCAATTTTTGTCTGATTTTTGGTAAAGGCTTATGGTCCAGCAAATTTCTCTTTGGCCATTATTGGTAAACCTGTTTCCCTTGAGCTCCGCTCTGTCCAGGCTTTATGAATTAAAGGTTGGGAATAATCAATACTTAAAACAAGAAATCTTTAAGGAAACCCATAATCTACACAAAATTATCTCGATTTACTAAATTATATCAATTCTTTGGATTAATAGAATAAGGGTTGACTGTGACTCTAGCAGGTATCCAGTTAGTGGAAATGGGAAAGAGGGATATTCTTTAGCCCAGTATATATCTAAGTTGGTTTTCAATTCTGTTTAAACAAATTCTAGAAACTTCACCCAGAATGTTTTATGGAAAGCTACATTTCAAGGGGTTCTGAAGATTTCAGTGAATAAACTCTGTAATCTCTTCAGAATTTTTCTGCTTTACAAATAAACACTAAATTACTGTAATCCAAACTGAGGAGCAGGAATCAGTATGTTGGCCTTGTGGTTTTTCTCACTAAAAGAAGGTAGACAGAAGATAAATCCTTCTAGCACACGCTTAAAGATTCATTGGTATGAGCTCACATACATAGTAATCTGAAATGCATGTTATGTGTTTGCTGTACTTCTGACATATCTTCTTTATTCAGTTTCCAAATCATAATAATTATGGAAGTTATTTAAAATATTCTAGGCCAAGATATTCCATGTGTTTCAGTCACACAACTTCAGATACATTAAAAAGAAGTCTAATTTTCAGGAAATGTAGTTGTTCAGTTGCTGAAAAGCAACTGTAAATTATTTTAAAGCAGAGTCCCAAAATATATTAATTTTTAAAGACTATGTCCTTAAAGAATATGTGGAACAATGCTACAGATCTGTAGTATCTGGCCACAGCTTCTTCTCTCCTTTATGCTTTGCTTTTAGTGGGACCTCAGGGAGTAATATTATTTTAAAATTTACTACAGAGGGATGTGGATTTTGGTATTCAGGATTCTATAGTTCTTAATTGCTCCTACTTCCTCCCTGTTTCCAGATTCCTTCAGTCCTTCACAAACCATAGCCTGGTGTTGGTGGAGCTGGCAATGCAGCTGAGTCTATCAGGTGAGAATGGGTAATAGGAGCAGCTGTAGGTGCCCAGCAGGAGGACGAAGGAAATTCAGCATCCTCAGACATGTCTGAGTGGGTGCTGCCCTGCTGTGCCCCAAACACGCCCAGATCTCTTCCCACCCTCGGACTTCCCTGCCCTGCTCTCAGAGGTCACCTCAGCTGGGTGAGCAGGTGAGCTGGCTGCTGTGCCAAACCTTTCCATTTCACAGTCCCATAAAGCTCTGCAGGAATGTGATGTCATAAACTGAGGCAGATGTCAAAATACATCCAACACAAGTTCTGCATAGGGACAGGGTGGGGGGGAAAGTGGCTGCTCTACTAGTCTTAGATTAATCCCCTGCCCTGTGGCAATAAACACCTTAGGGAGTTTGTAGCTGGAATTTTCAGAGGTAAATCGCTTTGGGAAGGTGAATAAAGCTGTGTGCTTTGCTATAATCAAACTCTTTGCGTCCTTCTTTAAAATGTCTAAATGCAAAATCGTAATGAGCTTTGAGTATGTTGCACAAAACAAAAGCACCAGCCCCTCCTGTGCAGCTTGTTCCTCTGTGCAGCCTTCTGGTGTTACCTGGGCCATCAGTGGTCAAGAAGTTCCAGTTTCAGGTGACTAATGAGCAATCACAGAACTTTGTCTTAGCAAATTAGTATTAATTATTATAGAAGTATCAAGGAGAAGAGGAATACCATGAATTGAAGAGAGCCTGCAATGATTCAAATCAGGTGTTTTGGTGGTTCCATAGGCAAAGCTAGGGATGATGTTTGGTAGTCTTTCATTGTCAAATACAAATTAGCATTTCTGTCTATGCAGAGGTAAATTATTCAGCAATCAGTGATGAGCTGTGAGAGGCAGAATGTAATCAAAGGCAAGACTGAGATGGAGAAAGAAGCAGCAAAGGCAAAAATTACAAAGTAAAAAATGTCTACCTAATGAGCACAGGAAAGACGAGAGGAACACTTAAATTTTCACCATCCAGTTCCTTTTATCTCCTTCTCTCCTGTAGTAATTTATTTTGGTGAGGAGTCTGCAGTGCTTGGCTCTGTGGAGTACAAGGGCAGTTTAGCAATGGATTTTCTACTGGCATGGACAAAGTACTTGCACTAAGCAGTTGTTGGACATAAGAAAATGTCACTACTTGCCCACTCTTTCAGTGTACGGAAAAGCAGTTTGCAGTTGTGCCACTGAAGGACAGTTGAGCCATGGCCACCAGGGGATGAGGGGGCATCCCCAGCAGCTGCTGGCACAGGGAAAGGAAAGTCTTCAGGGTGCTGCAGCTGCAGTTTTACTCCTCATCCTGTATATAGACCTCGAGCAAAAAATTTCAGTGATGAGAATCTGCTCTAAACCAGGACAAGTCCAGCTCCCCAGATTTTAAGTTTCTGAACACTTTAGACTGATAATAGCTGCCAAGGAAAATCTCACACTGCCTTTTTCCACGTAACTGTCTGCTCATTTTATCTACACTTACCGCTGACACAGGTGTTTTTGTCACTGTGCTGGGAACCGCATCAGGGAATTCATGGGGGTTAAAAGTCAACTTTCTGGGGCAAGTGGCAGACACAAATATTCCTTCTACTTCTAGCAGAAGGAAGAGAGCAGGAGTAGAAGAGAGAGCAGGGCAGATAGTAGTGGGCCTGCAGCTTTTGGCAGGATCTACAGCTTGCAATTTTCCTGAAACTGTGGTCTCAGGCAGCTGCAGAAGAACGAGAAAAGGACTTGTCTTACCCAAGGCATGTTCCTAGTAATCAAGGTCTTGTGCAACAGCAGTCAGACCCAATACTTCCCATAGTCCCTGGAACTTTGCTATCCTTGTGCACTTAATGGCCTTCATGAACTTCTTAGGAATAACCTTTATTTCATATGTTTGACAACTATTTTATTTTTTAAGTTTTTTTTAATATATAATCACACATTTCACTCCTGTTCCATTAATGCTTTTTCCACTCCTCATGTTCCAATCTGAAATTCCTGTTTTTATTTTATTAATATTTAGGCTTTCTGGTGTTCTGCTGCCAAATATCTCTGTCATCTTAGACTGTATGCAGGGTACAGCCTCCCCTTTTATGTGTGCCAGTAATTCAGGCAGTTCTAGTGTGCTATTCCATGTCTCCCCACCAGCAGCACAATCTCTCTCCAGGATATGGAGAAAGTTGGCTTAAGTGCGAACTTGGGCTGTGTAGGTAAATCCATCTTTATAAGTTTTTGTTCTGCTTAATCTGACAATTTATGTAGAAAAGTTAATATTTTCCATGAAAAATTTTTTAATATATTAGTTTGTCTAGTACACAGAGAAGAGGGTTTGCATAATATCATGACCATCACAGAAATCTACCTTTAATCTGAAGGTGACACCCGAGAATGTTTGAGTGAATCTTCAAAGACTAGAATTACATGATTGGTTAAAAAGCTGCACCTAGATTTTTTTTTACTAAATAATTAATGTAGTTCAGGGTCTGTTTGTACACTGACTTGGATGACAGAGCTAGCAAGAAAAGTCATTTAAATGTGGAACAGACACAAATTAGGCCTTCCTACTGTCAAACCAAAAACTTCCTAGAGTGAGAGTTGGAATAAAACTAAGTTCTAAGTAAAGCTCATTAAACTGTGTTGAAACAAGTCCTTTTTAAGAAGTGAAGTTTTCAAAACAGCACTGAAGTGTTTTGTACTAAAAGAAATAATCTTTGTCCTTTTCTGGGCAAGAAGAACTGGGTTGTCTCAGAAGTGTTGGTAATTACAACAGCTTGGAATGGATGGCCATGTCCTGTGCTATGAAACTGGAAGCATGGGAATTTTCATTGTTGTCGTTTCTTTATTTGTGTTACCAGAAACCAAAGATTTGCCCACAAAATTCATAATATAGGGCAACAGAAAGCAGGACTGTGATCTATTTGATCAAGTGCAGACATGTGCTATGTACATTATAGCTCTGTCGACAAACAAGCTAAACAATAGGATCACCACCAACTCAGTAGCAGGAAACATTTCCTTCTTCCTAAAGTCTACGTCTATATGTAAGATGGATATAAAACTACTTCTGTCTTTACAGGTTATCTAGACAAATACAGCAGATTGTAAGTATTGAAATATCAGGTAAAACTGTTCCAGCCACCCTTATCAGACAAGGGGAATGAGTCAATGGAGGCAATTACAATTTCAGCAAATCAAAAGTGGTCAAGCCATTTTCTGGTCTTAAGAGACTGGGGTAGTTCTGCTTAGAAACCTGCTGCTCCCCCAGAATGAGCTCACACACTGAAGTAGTGTGGCAGGTGTCTCAGGATCTATCTCATGGCTCTTGGTGTTTGCTGCTGCTTCATCTTTAAGGGAATGGGCACAACCCATTTCTGCCTCTTTCCCTGAGACCTAGGAATCGCCTCCTCTGTGACAATTTCCCAGCTGTGCATGGGACCTGGCTGGAGGCATGTGCTGGGCCTGGACAAAGCACACTAGGGATTGCTGCAGCCACTAAAATTTTCAGAGTCATTATACAGCCCCTGTGCATGTGCCCATCTTGCTTTACAGAGAAGTTTTCCAGAGTTGTGTTACCAAGTGTGATAGCAATGTCAGTGCATCAGCAGTCTAACATGTTATGTTTAATCATAGAGGTTAATATATAATTACTAGGGACATATTGCAGTGAGTTATTATGGAAATATAAATAGATGGAAGAACCTTTGTGCTCCAGTTGAGAGCCATGTGTTTAATGGGGTATTGTGTACTTGCATACAGCTCTGGTCTCAGAGGCTTGTGCATTAGAGAGCTTTTGATATGCTCCACCATTTCCATCTACAGATGTGTTTCAGGTTGTTTGGCCTTTGTCTCCAATGGCTCCCTGCTCTATCTACTACACTTATAAGGGAAAAACATAAATTAACTGGATTTGTGAGCATTTATAATCACAAAACTATCTAGGTTAAAAGGGATTTCTGGATATCATCCAGTATGGACCCCTCCAGTGGGTGGCTATGAACATCTAATAAGCTTCTGCTCTGAACACTCAAATGACTCAAGAAAATGAGGACCACAATTTGCATTTACAGTTGAGTGTCCAAAGTATTGCAATGTGAATGCCACCCTTAGGGAACATTAACTTTGAAAAATCACCTTACCTTTCTGAAAGGCTTTCACATCTCTTACTTTCATAGCCTGAAATCTATTTCTTTATCAGATTCCAGAAGGGAGGAAAATACTAAAATTTGATTAAAAGGGAAAGAAAATACTCTCATTTTAATTTCAAAGATATTTTCTTTTAAAAAATAAATGCAGAATATGTATCTAGTTCCATTCCTTAAAATGTTCATTTAGAAGGCCTTCCTGATCCATTTCTACATACTTTTATTGCCTTATTTTCTTAAAAGAATGCTACAGTGAGAAGAAAGCTAGCTTAGCTTTATATGGGGGCTTTGCTTTTTATGTTACAAGTCATAAAAGAAATTATTTCATTTAGAAATAAGGCCATAGCAGCTGCATTGCCTTCGCAAAAAACCAGAACGAAACAAAAAGAAGTGCATCTGTGGCAGATTCAAGCCATCATCTTTACACTGTCGTAACTGAAAGTTTTTTTTTTTTTTTAAAAGTTATTTCTTTCCTATTCTTTTAAATGGTCATATTTCTTTGGCCAACTCCTCTGACACTGTATCAGCACTGATGGAGTTGTTTGGAGGTGGGTGACACACTGTCACTGTATCAATCTCACCATTTAGCTGTCAATTCCACAGTAGCATTTGCAGCTGAATCAGACACTTCCACTGACATTGCAACCACGATGTGTGAAAGACGCTTCTCTTCCTCTGGATGCGTAGGAGACACTTTCATTTACAGAAAGGACCCACTGACACTCCTGTTCTGCACACAAGGATTACTCAGACTCTTCATGGAAATCAAAGGAAGCTGTGTCAGTACAAACTCTACCTCCCTCAGGTTTCAGGTGTCCCAACTGTCCAGCCTAATTGCCCATCACAGTTAAACTTCCAGTGAACACTTTCGCTGAGATTCTTTTTCTTGATTTTACATCCTGTCAACAATCCTAAAAAGACAGGTTTGTTTGCGATTTATAATAAATAAGGTTGTAAGAAAACTAGGCCATTTCTAATAATAGAATACTCTTGAAAGAAACCCACTTCCCCTCCATATGGAATGAAGCACCCTGCTTATTCATTCTGTCCATTTTCTTCTGCATTCCGATATTCACTTTTTTCCCCCCCAATTTAAATTTCATACATTTATAAATCTCATTGGATAGAGGTCAGGGCCTGCTACTAGCAGATGTATTATCTTTTATATTCTCAGGTTGGATGTACTTGGGACAACAGAGTTTTGACCTACATCAAGACATGACAGTAGTTAAAAGGAAATAATCAAGGACACTGCTACCAGAACAAGAAGTCCCTAGATTCTTGGGACAAATTTAAACCTTATAATAGCATATTAATACCTGATAACTATGTTGATGTACACTTATATGAGCTGCTTATATGTGTAGCTGCTGTTGTAAGAGGAAGGTATTAACACTGTAAGTAGACTATACAAATAGTGGAACCACAAAGGAACATTTGGGGCCATCAGCTCCTACAATTAGGAGCTCACTTAAATATCTGGAGATAGAAATGCACTATTAAACACCGTTCTGAACTCTGATTAAAGACATACTGCATTGGTCAGGGATAGTTTTATAACAGAAATTGGATTAAATCTTGTTATTCTCAAAAGATGTTCTTAGAATATGTAATTTATTAAATTTTAACTCTCTGTACATATACAAACTTTGTCTCTCTGTGTATATGTATATAGAGCTTTTATATAATTCTTATACTGGTATAGGCACTCTATACCAGTGTAAGAAAAAAATTATATATGTATCTATATATATAGTCTTACACAATGTGTACTGACCAGCTTTTGCACATAGCATCTTTTTCAAAATGCATAGTTGCTGCCTCCAAAACTGGTTCTCCTCACATATCAAAGCCTTTTTTCTTTGCTACAGTTATTATTTTTATTAATGTCAGGAAATTAAAAAGAGACTGAAAATGCATAGGGTTTTACATCTGAATTCACTGGAAGAGTGAGTCACAGAAGTTATTTTTGGCATGATGCTTTCAAAATTAAGCTCTAGAACATTTCTACTTTACCATCATAAACAGATTTTACCATTTTGTATTACTTTAAAACAATACTCTTTATGAGCGTGAACAAGCTCTCAACCATGGAGATGATACAAAACCTATGGAGAAAGGAAATTACAGCATAATGGAAATGATGGCTGGGAGCCACACCACCCAAATCTGTCAGCTCATCCAAACAGAAATGCCAGGCTGAGCTGATTTGGTCACTGCTTTGGTTGGGATCTCTGAGAAAACCTCCAAGGTTGCTGAAGGAAGTGGTGGCAGCAACAATGTAGGTGGTATTCTCTGTTCTTGAGTCACCACTGGGTCAATAGCCTGTGTGATGGGAGCCAGCAGGGTTTCCTGGAAAAGCTGTGGGCATGATGTGAAACCATGGTCCTGAGTATCAGGAATTATTTCAAGACCATTATGAACTTTGTATGAGGAGCAGACCTGGTGACCCTGGGTACCTGATCACATTTCAGTATCAGCTTTTCTTTCATAATTTCTCCAAACTGTTGCAGTATTTCCTCTTCCTTAGGGCAGGAGAATAAAACCGGTAATGTCATGCCAGGATGATGGAGCACTGAAAAACATTCAAACTCCATTGAAAGAGACTTTTACTCAAATCCTGTCATTAACTTGAATGAGATTTGGATCACATCTAGAGCCCTCAGTACAGAAGCACTGTGACAGGGCTAATGTGTTTTTGAAGGAGCTCTTCCCTTTTCAAGCCTTTCTCGTTTGAGCTATGCTGCCATTGCCTTTCAGCCATAATCACCAGCCATTACTCAGAGATGCTGCCAGGCCCCATCCTGCTCCCAGAGCAGCTCAACTCCAGATTGTTCCCCTCCCCAACCCCACCATGGTGTGGTGACACTATGACATTACATTCTCCCCAGAAACAACGACACGAATCTGATTTATAACTGGTGGTAAAACTTTATTATTCAAGTTTAGATGTAACAGACATCTTTGCTGCCTGAAGATTGTTTGCATAAGAAATACACCAAGAACATGTTTGTGAGTAGAAATGAACATGCACTATGAAAACCAAAAAACAAAACAAAACAAAAAAAACCCAGAACAAAACAGAACAAAAAACACATCCATGTGTTGTAAGGACAAAACATTAAGAGCCAGCATTCTAGAGTCAAATCAGGGCTACAAGTTTAATGATGGTTTTTAGCAACATGAAGTCATTCTTTATGAAGTAATTTTTTTTATTATTTTTTCCTTTTCCTGCTGGTGAATTGTCTATAAGCTAAATTTACAATGGCATTTTGAGATGTTTCCTTTTCTCCTGTTCTCCTACACAGAGCTCAGAGGCCAAAATGATAGGAATGGAAAACTGTGGTAGCTTTTATGATGTTTTTACTTCACTAAGTGTAATTTTGCTTTCCTACTAAAGGAATTTTACTAAGTGTAACAAAGAATCAAATGAAACTGGTATTTATCTGGCTGTCAGCTATTTAATTATTGTCTTTCATTCTCTAAAGTAAATTGGGGTGTGTGTGATTACCATACAGGTAGCATCTTCCCAACTGCCAGCTTTCCAGAGCTGGCTGAATGAAATAAAAACTGTGAGGAAGAGGGTAGTGAAGAATCCTATTCTGAGGCGAGAAAATTAAGTAAATCATTTTACTTGACCCATCTTAACTTTAGAGAAAAGTTTAGAAGGGATTTCTCACTTATCTATCACATTTGGGATATGCTGACAAATTGCTCACTGCTCTTTGCCAAGCATAACTGTCTCCACAGAAGGAGAAGGAAATATATCTACCCTTCTGGCTGCACAGAAGCGACCTTCTAATCTCCTTGGCTTTTCCTGACCAGTATTAGGAATTAGCATGTTAAGTCAGCCAAGAAAAATCAATACAGGAGCAAAAATGAGAATATATTTAGACATACTGGGCAAAAAGCAGATGGTAGACAACATCCTTAGCACATAAAGCAAGCAGTTATGACTACAAAACAACAGTGTCCAGTCCAAGGGTGGACTTGAAAGTCAGTCCCTGAACTGAGTACTAATCCACAGTTGCCAAATCATTTTTTCCCATTGCACAATCACTATATTTCAGCACTGTATACAATTAGCATCAGTCACTTGTCCTGCTGCTCCTCTAACTGTAAAAATAATCTATTGCTCACAGTGTGTCTCAACTTTTTGAGATGTCTCAATTTTCTCTCTCTTTAAAACTGTCACAATGGACAACAGTGCCTTTTTTAGGCAAAACGAAGATATGTGCATCCAGTGTCTTTCCCCCTTTCTGGATAGTCCATAAAAAATTAAGAGAGGAGTTTCATCAGCACAGTAGCAATTGGGTGCAAAGTACCTTTTGGAAAGTACTCTAAGTTCAGCACCTGAACACAAACTGTGCTCTGGAACATCATCATCTCCTGCAGCACTGAGGGGGCAGCAGCCATTAAGTGAGAGCTTAGAGACAATCTGGTTTGCAGACGATGTCATAGGATGGCTCCACATGTACAGAGAGTTACTGGAAACACTGTGCCTGTTCCACAATCTGATTAGTGACAGGCACCACAAATCCTCCAGTTTTGAAACATCTACTTATTTGGTTGTCCAATTTGAAATACATTTTAACATCTTAAACTACCATTCCTTTAGTAAGAGAAGTTCACCACCTTGAAGCCACTGACAAATTGAGAACAAAGACTGATTGTTCGAAAGTTCAATTTTTAGTGCTGTAAGTTGAAACACAGTGGGTGCAGTAATTACTTGTGTGTGCTAACATTGGTTTCCATCTGAAAGTTATAAATAAGATTATTCTTTTATAGTGTCAGGTTTTTTGGTTTTTTTTCTTTTTATTAGTACCCATTGTGAGGGGTTCTGGAAGATGGATGGAGTCACCTCTCTTTTGTTAAGAAACAAAACTGTGCTCCCCCTATCCCAATCAAAGAGAACAGGCTACAGCAAAATCCCATTTCTTAAAAAGCAGAAATCTTAGAACATCTCAATATGTCATGGCAAGAACAATGAACATTTTTTCAAATTTTATTTGCACCATCTAGGTGTACAATAGTAACATTCAAAACTCTGTCTTGTTCTTTGCACTCACAAGATTTCATTTCTCCTCATCCCCAAACCCTGATACGTGTATTTCCTGTTAATTAGCCTCTGCTTCTGAGTTTAGCAAGAAGTGCTAAGAAGTTCAGGGTAGTGCTCAAGTCTTACAATGCACATGTCCCTCTAAAATATTTCGCCATGAAGATGCAGCTTCTATCAACGAAGAAGCTAGAGGAACTGGTAAGTCTTAAGTGAAGTAAGTCAAACCAGTAACTACTGAAAATCGGCAGGCAGCTGCCTTTGAAGCCAATAAAAACCACTGCTTACTGAGTATAACATCTTCCTTGGAAAAGCTGGAAAGGACACACACTGGACCCTGACGTAATGAAACGAGGGCAATCTATTTCAGTCCCCACAGAAAAACAAAAAAAGAAACTGAAAATACCCAACAAAAATAAATCCACAAAAACCAAGTCAGAACTTATTATTGGAGAAAAATAGGAAAAACATAACCAGACTTTGTCACTGGTATCAAGCTGGAGATTCATCTAAAAAATAAAAGAATAAGAATGTGGCCCAACATCCTTTGCTAACCTAGAACACTACTGAAGGGTTACAGAACTCAACCACAGCAGATTGAGCGGGACGTTCCATATGCTGGTCACCAGTAAAGAAGCAATGGGTGGAGCAGGAAGGAATGCAGCCTAATGCTGAACAATAGCCTGTTTGTGCCTAACAAATCAGAGAAACTGTGCAATAATGTTTCACCTCTGTGACAATATAACACCTAAATACTGCCAAGGTCAGTGAGACCTTTGGTGATCTACTGTGTAAGTGCCTCTCATGCTTGGTGATGTTTGTTGCCAGCTGCTTTAGGCACATTATTTCTCAAAAGACTATCAAAGTGCTGAATGTTTAGGCCAGTTCCTTCCTGGTTTTCCTTTTGCCAACCCCTATACGACATTTCCTATCACCTCTCCTTTTATTTTCCACCTCCCTGTTTATCTGGTTAAGTATCTTAATAAGTGCACCAAATACTAGATGGGAGAGTGGTGAGACTCAGGTAAGTTAAATACAAGAACTTTTTTTTTTTTTTATGATGCTTTAGTTCAATTACATGAAAATCTGAGAAAGGCGGCATGTAAGTGAGATCAGAATAGGACCCTTTACATATAATCTCAAGAGAGGACTTTGAGTCCAGAGATATTTTTATAGAACATTTTAAAAAATAAAATGCATGAATGGAGAAATAAAAGACAACATAATATCAGAAAGACATTTTAAACTTCATTCGCTGCAACATTCATGAACCAATTGAGCTACACCTGCCATCCAACCATAAGGAACTAAGACCCTGCACTGCGAAAAAGAAACAAACCCAAACAAAACAAAAAAAGCAACCGCGTAATATTGTAAAAATGGAGTGCAATGCTACTACAGAATGCAATAAAATATCAGTGCTGCATCGTCAAACAGCACTTATCAAAATAATTTCTGAAATGTTTCTTCTGAAACACAGACAAAGCAATAAAAAGAGGATATATGTTTATCATTTTAAGCATAACAATGTGAGTTAAGAGCTTAAGAATACAAAAGTACTTGGAATGAATAGTGCTACCCTTTTTTCCTAAGTAGGCATAAAAATATTTTCATTTCCTTCTTGTTTTTCATACCATTAATATCAACAAATTTCATTCATTTCATGTTATCGTTTACAACTTTAATGCACACACACAGAAAAAAAGATACCTACTGCAATAGAAATAGTTGCTTCATTACCTTGTTTGCTACATTTGCAAATGTAAACAGCGAGGCAGAGCCAGAACTGACTCTAATGCATGATGGAATATCTTTGTTGCATACGTACACTGTAGAAAATAATTATTCAATATGTCAGGCACCATTATTTGAAATGTAATACATTAATATTTACTAGAAAAATAAGGTTTTTTTTCTATTTGTTCTCCCAACTTCTTTAATGAAATAAGTTAATCTGACAGTGCATCCAGTAGCTTGTAATATCTTCTACATCCCTGTGGCAAAATAATAAACTACTGGTTGGGACACTATAATGAAAATGATTAAAGTCAGTTCTTGTACACCCTTGTAGCAAGCATGGAGGCTCGTCTAACAGCACCTTTAACCAATTTTTTAATATTTAGTTATTTAGCCCTATTTCCCTGAGCAGTTATGCTGAGGAGCTTTCCCTTCATGGATAGTTTTTAAAAAGCTTTAAGTATTAAAAAGTACTATGAAGACATTTAATGCTACTTAGCAAAAGCTGGTATAAGTCTACTGAAGGGATTGACTGGTATGTATAGCAATGTTAAGCCTGTGGAGAAGTAACCTTAGACTTTAAGGTTTAGAAATGTAATATATTAAAAATATATTAAAATAAAATACAGCAGGTTACCTTATTCTATGCAAATTAAACCCAGAGTGTGGCTTCTGTATTAGAGAGTTCACTTGCACAAAATGGTTTTCCTAGACTAAAGTGTGCCAGAAAGAATGTAGTGATAAAATGGTAGCTAAAAATCAACTGAGTCTGAGAAACACATAGATGACACTGCTGCAAAAGCTCTGAGGACAATGTGATCCTAAGGCATGTTGTAGGGCAGAAATTTGCCCAAATTAAAGAAAAGAAAATGACCTTTTAACATCTGTATATTTAACACGTCTAGTTCTTATATACAATGTGCATATGTTCACTATACCCCTGCAGCAGTATATACATATACACATCTTTGCACTCTTGCCAGTTATGTCTCTTACACAACAGCAAAGGTATTAATTGTCCAGTAAAATTTTCTCAAGGTTATTCGGCATGATTCACTGCATTCTGGCTAGCTTTGGTGGGCCATGTCCCACTGAAATATCTTCCTCCCCTTCTGGCCACCATCCAACTGTTCTTTTTTCTTGGTAACCCACTCATTTAAAATGAAAAAAAAAAAAAAAAAAAAAGGGAAAAAAAGGAAAAAAAAGGAAAAAATAAAGAAAAAAAAAGAAAATAACAAGGGATTTAATATTGGATAAGGCATGCTCTCTATATGAAGTGCTTTATAGGTCTTCACAAGACATTACAAGCTATTGAATTCCCATCAAGGAAACCTATTTCTGTTTAATTGTGCTAAGTGCTAAGGTTTACTCTTTAGGTTTTCCATTCTTTTCAGCTTGTGCATTGTTCCTGTGTAGGCCCCTCTGGATGTGAGTTGTGAAGTCATACTTGTCCGTGCAAAGATGCTGGCATATGCTGCACTGGAAAGGTCCACTGTCACCATGGCAACTCATATGCAATGCATACATCACTTCATCCAGAAAGACAATGCCACAGTGCACACACTTGGTAGAAAGTTCATCTTGAGTACTTCTATCAACTTTCTCTGTTTTTACTACATTCAAGGGACCTTCATTTTTTACATTTGGTGGTGCCTTACTCTTTTCCTTGGAGGCACCATTTGCAGTTGGCCCAGGTCTGGAATGCTTTATCGCCAAATCTAGAGGAATGTCATTGTCTGATCCGACAGCTGAAAAATGAGGAGGCAGATTAAAGGTGGGATAAGGCACATAGTTTTGGCAAGGATTTGGTAGGCCAGGCACATGACTCAAGTAGTGTGGATTCCCAGGAACAGACAGCTTATATTTACTCCAGAATCTCAGCCAGTCAGCTTCACTCTGAAAGTCATTGTGTACAAACGGAAGTCCAAAAAGTGGGTACTGGTATTTTTCAATAGGGCTTCCAGGTGGAGAATAGTTTGGGTGTTTCACAGGTCTCATGTATTTTTCTATCGGGCTGCCTCTCTCTGAGCTTCCTTTCCCTTCTGATATTGATGAACTGTTTCCTGGGTCTCCAGTACTTTCCTGAGGACTTTTTATCTGAATGTGCAAAGGTTGCATCCTTTTGTGAATATCCAGAGTTTGGCTGACCAATATTGGCTGCTGAGCAGAATGGCTTTTAGTCAATGAACCTGGGGCCTCGTATTTACTGAGGCTGGGAAGCTGAATTTCTCTCTGATGACCTTCAGGTAAATGATCCTCTGACCTCCTCTCTAAGGGGCTTCCATTGACTTGCTCCTCACTGTTACCCCTCTGCTGTTTGTTTAGCTGCTCAGCCTGAAGTGCCTCCGGGTTAAGGCGCTTTCTTGTTCGTCTCCTAATGATCTGTTCACCATTGTTCTGTTTAATGATGTTTAAAGGCCTGGGAGTCTGCATGGAACACACAGAGAATGAACAAAAGGAAAAAAGAAAGACACATTAAACAAATCTGTGAGACTACACTCATGCAAATTTATCTTTTCTTTTGTGAAGAACTGTATTACAACAGTGTTACAGGAATGACCAAATTTCAATCCAAATGCTGGCTCGTGGCCCCTCATGATGAAAGTAAGCTATAAAATGGCTTGTTTTACCAACCTGAGTCAACTGTCTTAGACATCCTGTACCTATTTACTTAAAAAGGCATGAAGTATCCAAGCCGTCAAACCACTTATTATCTCTTACTCCTAAAAAATTCTGGGGGTGACATGTTGGAAGTAGGTGCTGAGAGCTGGGGGTGAGGTGGGAGATGCACTAGCACTGTTCTATGCACTGTGCCACCAGAGCTGCTCTCAGGCAGGGGTTTGCACAGGTCTCACCGGGACAAGAACTGAGCAATGAACTTACCTTCATACTCACCCTGCTCTGACATGGACAGAAAA
Source organism: Trochalopteron elliotii (assembly GCA_024734555.1). Lineage (NCBI taxonomy): Eukaryota > Metazoa > Chordata > Aves > Passeriformes > Leiothrichidae > Trochalopteron > Trochalopteron elliotii. The sequence goes on from JANPWX010000019.1 coordinate 2,143,413, forward strand.
CACAAGCATACACAGGGCTTGCTGACCACCATTACTGCCACATAGTAAAAGGGCTGCAGGTCCACTGTGTGCTGAGTGGGATGAGAAGAAAGCCCAGGAGAACTATGCACCAAAAGGTCTACCTCTACTTTGGTATCAACTCCCCCTCCTTCACCCCAACTTCATCACTTTCTAAGTGATACTGATGTGTTACTAAGGCATGAAGGAGAGAAGGCATCCCCTGAAGGCAGGGCAAAAGGCATCTGTAAAGAAATAAACACCACAAAGATGCAGAGGGAAGAATCAAGTGAGGACTTCTGCTTCCATTTGCTACTACCCTACACCAGCTAATGTTAAGTGGCCATAACATTAGAGAAGGAGTGAAAATACCTTTGTGAGGAAAACAAAAAAATGATACAAGGAAGGACAGCAGTTAGGCTTCCTTTAAAGGCTCCCCAAAAGAAAAGCGATAGTATCTGAATGAAAAATGGTGCTGCACTATCAGTATGTTTCTGTACTGGGCACATGGTAGAGCAACAAAAACTACCTAAAAGTCATTCAGTTCGGTGTACTGGCAGCTGAAATTTTTCTTCCCAAAGGCACACAGTCCTGTTTTGGTTGGAGACCAGAAAAGTGCCCCTGCCCCAGTATTCCACTCATATGTTTATTTAGACATTTTAACATTGTTTTAAAAAGCAGATTTAATTTTGGCTTACAGTTGATATCCAAAGTAATCTGTACCTAGAATGTAAATTTTTAATATATTCATAACTTCAAGCTAATATAAAAACATCCAGACCTGCAAGAGCACCCATTCCATTATTTGTAGAGATTTAGTCTCTCTCTTGAGTTGCTATATTCCTCTACTTTCACTTATTTATTTTCCTGCAGTTGGCTTACTCTTGATTAACTACAATGGTTAATGGTTAACTACATTTTAGACAGTGTAGCTATTTTTTAAGATTTTACTTTCTATTAAAATGCTGAATGAGAAGTATATACACAGTTTGATTTAGATTTTTAATAGAAATTTAAACTTGGCAGAAAAACAGCACCTGAACCAGACTCCTCACACAGACAGAAGTTGAAACAAAATCGTGTTTAAAGAAATTACTGTATTTTCTATGTAAATTCTATTCAGATAAAGATCATCGTCTGCACAATCAATAGCCAATTAATACACATAGGCATGTACTTTTTATTATAAGGTCTGTATACTTTCCTTGCCTTTCTATGACAAGGGACAATTGTAACTCAGATGCTGTGTGAGATCTTACAATGTTGTTGTTGCTCTCATTAGATGTTAAACACTACAGACCATTTTATATGGCTTCCAGATAACCCTCCAGTATTCTGGAAATATTTTTAGTCTTCATTTTCATGCTACAGGTAGGAAGTCTGATTATGGAACAGTTGAAAGAAACATCTTCCAGCTGAGATATTAGGGACCCTCACACATTGACTTGAGGCTCCAGCTATTCCAAGTTATTGTAGGTTCAGCTTTAAAATTCTTCAGCTTGCCAATGACTCTGCTCATCTGATTGAACCAGCCTTTAGATTATTAAAATGTATTCTTTCGTACTGTAAATCTACTCATTTTCCTTATCCATAGTAGCAAGGTGCAGATAAAAATATCCTGTGTTTGGTTACAAGCAAGGCAAATAGCAAAGTTTAAGGCCACTTCTTGATTTTCAGTGGGGCATTAAATTTAGAATATAGTGGAAACATTACCAGAACATTACTTTTAAAATGGCCTATATCAGATCCTTAAATATATATTAGACATAATATATTGAAGATGATCACAAATATTTCTGCCATCTTTGTATCAACTGCCAATCTCCCCACTCCAATATTATGAGCAATTTAAAAAAATAAAACAAAAAATTCAACAAATGCTTCAATAAATTATTGTGATCAGATTTCTCAAATGCCATGGGAAACTGGAGCCTCCTCTACACTAATCCAAGAATATGCTGCAATTCTTTACTGAATTAGTCCAAGGATGTTGTCAAGGAATCACCATGGAACAAAACGTAGTGTTCTATGACCAAGTTTGAGCTATTTAAAAATGAGATACAGCACCACAATAATAATGGTCAAATTCATTATTCTGGGGAGACAGCAAATGTGAATATTGTGTATATGTTTGCAGTGAGATGCATTTTTTCACTTAAACTATTTTAATAATAGACTCTTGGATTATAATTACACATTTCTTGACATAGTTGTTTGCATTAAAGGAGAGAAATGTGAAAAATGCGACAAGTTTGGAACATTTTTGGAACATTTTTGAAAACACACTAAAAAGTTATTCAAGGGTATCACAGAAATAATAGTGTAACTTATAGCAGAAATCATTACCACGCTAACATTTGTCAGTCACTATCACTAGTAGCATCTGATAGATCACAGATTTTTCTTCTTATTAAATGAAAGTGAAAAAAGAACTTCAGGCTTGAGTTAATGAGGATGGTAGTAATAAAAAATACTAGATAGTAATAATCCAATCAAAAGGGAGCTAAGAAATGTGCAAACTACTACAGGTGAGTTTTACTCAGCAGCGTAGCATAATTTAGATGAACAGCAGTCTTACAGAAGGGAATTCTATTCACTTGAATTTTTATAGTTTTGGACATTTCCCTAATAACTGCATCATCCTAGACTCCTTAATTCAAAACCATACATGACACATACCTACTGCAATTTTTCCTCAACAGACAGGCAGACAGATAAAAGCAACTTCCATCTTTCTGGTGTCAGTCTAAAGAACATCCCTTTGCATGGGACTGTCTCAAAAGGTGTCCCAAAGGAGAGATTTGTTGGATTATTTCAGACTCCTACTTATAAAGAACTGCTATCATACCACAACAGAGTAAGGCTTAATTAAATTCTTTTCGTTTGTTTGGTCAAAGTTCAATTGAAGATATTAATGTCAAATGTCCACTGAATGGCAGCTTATTGCCATGCCTAAATAGTGGAGCTTAGAGATAGTGCCAACTTCTTGCTTTTGAGATGCATAAAATAAACTTTGACATTGTATTTCTAATAAATGTTGCTGGAAGTGCACTAGTTCATTCCTACTGCTTCATAAAGATGATTCAAGTTGCACTTAAATTCAAAACTGATTCTTGTAGCTTATCTATTCAAAAAGTTATGCTGAAAATCATGGTAAGTTCCAACATTCCAGCTGTGAAAAGTATACTTGAAAAAGGGAAAATGGAGTCTGCAAATGGAAGTTCTACAAATAACCAGACTCAAATGTCAAATTAAAAGGCGAAACTGTCCTTAAAATCTTTGTGGATGTTTACCAATGATCAATTTCCTTAAATTAGATATTTTATCCACAACTTTTGAGAGGTGTCCCGAAAAATGATACCTGGAGCAAGACCCAGCCAATATGCTGGCCAGAGACCATGCATTAGTCCGTCTTCTTAGATATTGGCCTGACTTGGCTATTCTGGGCCTTAAAAACAGTGAGTGACCCCAGAACGACACACATGGCAAACAGCCAACTCTTCAGACTGGTGATGGTCATGCTGCTTTTGAAAATTTTAGGTTTTTTGTCTGTTCATTTTATTAAGTGGGTTTGTTTGGCAGGATGTTGCCTAAACAGGGTTGTTGTATAGGCAGTAGACAAGACCATTGAGAAGCTTATGTCTCATATTTAATTTCTGGGAAACATTTTAAAAAATGCACACTCTCAGTCACCACATTTATTTCTGAGTTAGGCTCTAAGCCTGAACCGATACATTGCCCTGGCAAACTCCCAAAGACTACCTCAGTTTCCATTTCTGAATAATAGTAACACTTTTTAGTTTCATGGGAATGTTGTAAAAATTAATTAATTAGTCACCTGACTCTCCTATGTGTGCCTATTAAAGACTGCAAGGATAATATTTAACCAGTGGGTCTTAACCTAAAAGATTCCAAGCATTTTGGCACTGATCCAAGGAAACACTTCAGCATGGCTTTCCTGGACCTGGACCAGAGCATTCAACATCTTTCAGGATCAAGTCAAGTGTCAATAAGACAAAAAGCAATATAGAGAGACCATGATTATTATTTATTCCTTGACTGATCCTGAGGGATGGTGACTCTTCCCCTCAGCAAGTGATGAGTGCCTTCAAGTGAATAGCTTCCTTGTTGAGTTATTTATCTTCCTACAGACTGTAAGAACTGTAGAAAAAGGATCGGAAAACCCCACCACCTGCTATCTCCAGGAAATTTACTATCAAGAATAAAGAAGGTAAGAGATGTTAAAGTAGACAAAAACTGTTTCAAGAGATATTCTAATATAGATGTGATGTCTAATTTCAAGAATTTTGCTTTTTATTATGAGGACTCTACAATTTAGAGAGCTTTCATCACAACATATCATATGCCTTTAAAAGGAATTCCCAGAAAAGAAATAATTTTCCCCTTATTCTGTATCAAAATAATTAAATGCATCACTGGTGATCTCAAACACATCTACTCACAGCATCCCAGGCTGTTTCATAATGAATCACATCTGATCCCAAAGTGACCATTCTGCAAAACCCTGTTAGGAAATTAGCTGCAGGCCAGGGAGTGGTACTAATCACACGGGCAGACAAGACCACAGCTACCCAGCTGAGCTGTGTAGCTCTTTTTCCCACTGAACAAACCGGTGAGTTCTTCCTACCGAGTGAAGCTTCTGGTAGAGGCCACACGCATTGCATACATATCCACCATTTGCATTCTTTCGCCAGAGAGAGGTCTTTGTGGTCAGGCAATTGGCACAGAAAACACCCGAGCCTCTACGTCTCTGAAATAGGGAAGAAAAAGGGAAAAAAAACAGGTCAGAGGTGAGTCACATGAGCTGTGGAGTTAGGACAAATCAACACAGGAGTTTTGTCTCTAGACTGGCAACAATGACAGTATAAAACCACACTGCCCATAATGAGGTCAGGTTCAATTGTGCTTAATAGGCACCACTGATTTTCATTATAATTAACCCCAGAGTGATGGATGAGGTGTGTGAAACACCAAAGCCTTTTCAGAATAACAACTTTAACTTTTTGAACTTCAGGTTTTGTGCATTTAATGATAGTTTCTAAACAGCAAATTCCAAAAAAACCCCTTGGAAGCTGACAGAACATTGTAAACTCTCTTGGTTTCACAACAGATTATTTCTTTTTAGCTAGCTTTATTTAAAAGTGTGATTGGTAACAAGAATTTTGAAACACCACCAGGTCAATTAATTACGGTTTGTACTTGTGTCATACTAATTTCTTTTTATAGAGATTATATTGAATACATGATATTCAGTTCCAGTCTTTTCCATTTATTTCTGAAATCAGTATAAGCTACCATATATACCTGCAGCCCACTATGAACAAATAAAAATACAGTATTCTTTAATGAGACCTCTTCTGAACTTCATTTGAAACCCAAGAAAACACAGTCTCATCAACAGTTAGATTTATTTGTTTTATTTTAGTCAGCCAAAGAAGGGCACAGTACAGCTTCCCTAAATACAAACTGATTTTAACCAGACTGAGCTGTGCATTTATCAGCTTTCATAATGATCCAGGAATATTTTAAAAAGTCGGCAACTTTAAGAGTATTGGTCATTAAATTTTTTCTGTGGAGTAATGATTTCATTAAACTTCTCATTTAAACAAAAGTCAGGCTGTGTTTGTGGGCCCAAATACTAATAAGCAGGAAATGGAATTCTTTTGCCGAGAAGATAATCCAAATTTTAACTCTGTTCCTTTTTGCAAAGGGAAAAAACGATCAGTAAGAAACCTTCAGCATCTAAGATGAGAATGAGTGAGTACAGGAAAAACAGTCTGGGTTAAAACTAATTTTATTATAAATTAAAAATTACTAACACTATAAGTTAAAATTTCTGGGTTTCATAAAATTTAAGTAATTTATTTAACTTTAGTTCATACTGTAGAAGAATGGTGTTCATGCCAAAAAAATACAATGGTTATAATTGTACTCTGATACATTTCAAATGGAAAGCTTTCTGCAGACATAATTTTGGCTTCAAGACTGGAACACTTTCTTGGCATTGAAAGGGCATTTGATTCATCGGGTGTTTCACAATGTATCACTAAAAAGACCTGGTGAGCAGCCAGTTCCCTATAGGGTAATTTTTCCATCCAGATGCAAGTGCTATCAGAGGCCCTCGTCAGCTAAACTAATTATGATCTTGCATTTGCTGATGCCTGCTCACTCTAACATTCGACATCCTCCATTAATCATCAATACAAGGAAAATGAATGAAACGTAAAGAAATGAGGGCTGGTAAGCTGCACAGCCATAAAAATCTGAAACGAGTGCAATAATTTAACAAGATTGGGGAAATGTTTTTAGTGAGCACAAAGTCAGGCTAACAATTGCCCTTTTAAACCAAGAACACAATTTCATTTGTAGAGCAGGTTGTGCTACTTTAAAGTGATACAATAAGATCAAGATTGTCATCAAGATAATCTCTCTCTCACCCCCTTACATCATTCCCTTACTTTGTCTCTTAAATCAGATGCAGAAGTTTATGACATTTTTCTCAGTGTAGCTAAGGGGAGAACTAAATGGTAGTTGATGTCCTTCAGCAAACATTTAACTAGTTGTGCAAATATGATGCAGCTCGCCCTGTAAAGGCACGCTCATCTATAAGTACATTGAAGATCCCAATTCTTTTTGTGGCTGGATATCCTAGACCAGTTTCACCTGGCTGCTGAAATATTTTCCATAAGAGTACAATAAAAACCTCACTAGACTAATCCCAATTTGGTCCACTTGGGGGTGAGAAGTTTCCAAGCGGAAATGACTGTATATGGCCAGGATTCAGCTACAACTGCAGAACAGTTCCTTTTCATTCCTACTTCTCGTCTGCTGGCCTCTAGTTTCTTGGTGTAGTGTATTAACCAAGTGGAGTCTTAATCTGAGTCACTCTTTCCATTGTTTTATTTCTGTTTGTGTTCCCCGAGTTTGGGAAATACCCTCTATAAACTCATGAAAGACTATTAAAATACAGAGAGAGTGGTCTGGTTTGTATGCTGAATTTCTACACACCTGAAGGGGGACAGAAGGTAAAATTACACAGATTATCTTCATTAAATGCAATGGAGCTGGTATATCTATAAAACACTGACAAAAGCAACTAATTTTTTTCTCTCTTTTCTAAAGCAAGATCTGATTCAAACTGGGTATTAGTTGCAGTGAAATTGTACAATGACTACACCTGACAGCAACCTACAAAATACATAGTAGTAACTGTATGTATTCAAATCATATATCTCTGCTTATTCACTACTTAAAAATAGTTATGTTTAAAATTTCAAGTAGTCCAGCTAAACATCCTTCCCTAAATTTAATGCAAAGTATGAAAATTCATCTTTTGTGCTGTTCTAAGTGTTGCATCTTATCTTTCTTTATCTTCTCTTATTTCTGTATTATTTAAGGACCTTACAGGATAATCAACATTGACTATTTCGGTACCAAGGTGTTTCAACATAGCTACATATACTAATAAATGAAGAACTAAAACACCTCTGAAAAAACTTAAATGCTGCTATACTTTGTTGAGCACTTTGGTTATGAAACAGTGATTTATAGTGGAGATACACAGCTTTAGAATGGATTTTCTGCCACAAAACAGGACTATGGCAGAGTTGGACTAAAGATTCTTGACTCTCACATGCTACTAACCACAGAATGGACCTGCTTGTCAAAATACACCTCAGAAATTTTGATGTCTGCAAGAAAAAAAACAGAGGGCTTTTTAAAAAGCCTACAATGAAGTAATCCTATTATCTTAAATAAGTACAGTTTCTTAAAAAGGAAAACAACAAAAACCTAGGCCGTTACTTTGCATATACCAAGCTAAGTTTCTAAGTTATTGGTTAGTAGAAATTATTTACATTTTTCTGTTGCTAAATGTTAATCAGCAATTCTACTGTTAGTGATGGTACTTCTGCATGGGTCTGTTTGGCTTTGCATACTCACCACCTGAACTAGTCAGTAATATTGGCCAATATTTTTGTGTTTCTGGGTAGCTTTGCAAAGAAACAGGCACTTGAGCTCAAATCCAGCAAAGCCTGTGCAGCAGCTATGGCCAATAGCCCCCATAAAACCCAGCCATGAGCTCAAGTGCTCTGCTAAGCACCACCACCAGCATTCTCAAGAAATACGTTAAGAGAACTTTTGGTCTCCTTCTAATGTGATTTTACCACAGTGAATTTCTTAAATCAACATAGTAAAGGTAGGTCAACATGACTAGTCATGAGAGAGACTGAGCCACAGATAAAAAGGTTTCAGTCTGTGATCAATGCCACTAGCTGGAATTATCAATGAAAATGTCATGTACATCCTTGGAAGAATAACCCAAAAGGGTCTAAATAACTAAAACATGTATCTACTAAGTCAAGCTTTAATCATCTGGAGCCTTACAATCACTACATTACAATCCCAAACCCTGAAGGGGCCAGTGAAGAGAAGAGCCTGTCTCTATTTCCATTCTGGTTTCGAGGTCTGGGCATTTAATATCACAGTTGTCTCAAATCACATTAGGCTGAAACTTGGCGTATGTTTTTGTCAGCCCAGATGTAACTTTTTTTTTCTTTCTTGGTACTGAAAACTTTATTTAAATCAGTTCAGCTGTTTATAATTTGGAGATTGGCCAAACTGAGGGGTGGGGGGAGAGGAGATTTCAAGTTTTTCAGATAACTTTCTAACAAATCTACAGTCAGAGTGGCTTTGCTCTGGGGAAAAAAAAGTATGCACACATTTTAGTATTTTAGTAGTAGCAAAGGGACAAGTGGATTATTATTTTTATGTAGTAAAGTTATGAAAGTTTGTAATTATTCACTGAATATGTCTTGCAGACCTCTCTACTAACTGTTCTCCCTCAGTAAGAACCATGATGAAAGCATGTAATTGCATAACAACCCTTGATATGCAGAGTATTTACTCACATTTTTTATGGTTTCATATCTTAACCATTTCAAATTGAACAAGTCTGAAACTTGGTATATACAGCATCAAGCCCGAATGCCTAATTTTTTTTTTAACTCCTTAGATGATTTTCACTAGTTATCAATACTTCATTGAAACAAAGCAATTATTAGTAGTCCTTTCTGCTAAGCAATAAACCAGCAGAGAATACAATAACAAGTGATTCACACAGGTGTCTTGCCAGGCTCAGGCCTTTCTTCATAAAACTGCTTTCGATTTTAAAGGATTGACTCTGCAGTTCACATGATTCCAAACTTTGTAGCCATGCAGAAGAAATACCTATGCTCCACATTATAAAAAAAGTATTTCATAATGTACTAAACTTTCAGGTTTTTTTTCAGTGGAACTTCATGTAGCAAAATATATCCTGTAAGAGCACAGCCAAAAACACTGCTTAGGAACTGTGACTTTTTAGCTAGCTAGACCAAGCAACGGTGCCTGACACTCTGCTAGTGCCAAATACATCCTGTTTTCAAAATTTCTGCCAGAAGATGCCTTTAGAATCTCAAATAGGCTCCGCAAGCAGCAGCCAAGCATTTTTCTTACATCACTCTCTTGGTTTTGGACACAGCAAAACTTATTGCTGATTACTTTCACTTCAACACAAAACGACGATATGATGAGGACTGTGTGGATTTTTTACTATCTCTGGCCTCCCTAACGTGCCAGAAACAGAGCACACTGTAATCACGGCTCCAGAACACGAGGTGCAGTGAAACCTTAAGTGTTGCCCATGAATAAGAATGTGCCTGACCTATTTCCAACAATGAAGCTGGGGAATACAAACATATATGCCTCACTGAAAAAAGGTGAAACACTGGCTCTGGATGCTCTCCGGCAACACGGGAGGTCCAATAGGAGAGCTCCAGGAAACCTGCGTGCGCGTTCAGTATGAGCCAGGTGAATTGTTGTGGAGAGCAACAATTGTAAGTAGCAGGTCTCCTATCTTTAATCACTAGGCTGCTACCACACAGTACAGAAAAACAGTATAACGCACTTGTGACTGCATCTGTCTTTGCTGTGTTTGCACTGCCATCAGTATGAAAGAGTTTCTTGGTCCACACCTGCTACACCATTCCTGCTTTGTTCTCCTTATATAAGAAGGTATTGGATTATCTTGAGTTTTGGTGAGGTTTAGATTAATGATAGTTTAAAACCTGGGCAGCAGGACAGCATCTGGATGCTGGAGTAAGCTCTGCTTTCTTCTATTTAAGATGGGGAAGGCATCTTTCAGACCTCATTTCTTTTGGTTGCAAAGGGACTCAGACCTTTCTGAATGCTTTTAATCAAAACTGCTTTCTCTCTCTACTGTGAAAACAGACACAACTATATTTCTGTGAAATTTCACATTTTAAAAATTCAGTTGCTTTTGCTGTAACTATGTCTAAATTAAAGAGAAATTCATTGAGGTTTTCTTCCTTTTATAACCTCAACAGCTTTTGGGAATACAACAGATAAAGCAATTTTTTTCCCAGAAATGAAAAGCTGAAACACAAAAATCAGAGTATTAAAGTAGAAGTTGTTTTCAACATTATGTATGAGTTAAGAGATGCCTCTAAGTTAATTTAATGTGCCAAATCCAAACTCTTTATCTAAGACATTTTCAAGAACAATTGCAATAAACAGCTGTATTTGAAAGACACATAAGAAAGACATTAGGAAAGATAAGGTAAAAAGAAAATAAAAATGCCATAAAGAAAAGTAAAAACTACACACTTAATTCATATAGAAAGTTTAGTGGAATTTTTAATGCTCTATCGTGACAGCATCTTTTTATGATATATGCTGTATCATAAACTTTTAATGAGAGGAATCAGGGGGGTTTTAGAGAGAGAAAAAACCCAGACAGTAAATTAAACATTACTGCTAGCACAGCCTTTCAGAATCCTACTCCTGATCCCTTAGGGAGAATAAATATTTTAATGTGCATGTAAACTGCAATTATTTTTTTAACAGCAACAAAAATGAAGATGAGTAGATTCTGTCCCAGCATTTGAAGCTGTATTTTGTAAAGCTACCTTAGAGACAGCAGCATTCACTCTCAAAAAGACCCCCCAAGTCCACCCCAAAAACCAGGCAGCAAACTAGAGTCTTTTTGTGTTGTATTGAGCAAGAATGGTTAAGTAGAGGTAATAGTTTAGGATGATTTGCATCAAAGTAAAACAATGATCAAAATACTACTAAATTAAGAAAAAACAGAGCTATGAAAAGAAGCCAGTAAATCACTTGTTGGAACTCTTCACTCTCGTCACCTTCTCCCCTTTACGTCCTCCCTCAAGTTACAGCTGACCCAACCCTTGCCACTGTGCAGGAAGGGACCTGGCTTTGGGCACCACCTTGAGCCAGAGCCTGAGCTCCACAGGCAGGAATTTACCACCACTTTCATCTCCCGTTAATAGTCATATGCAACTATACTATCACTCAAATAATTGTAACACATTTTACAATGACTTACTAATTTTTCATTCACTTCAGCATTTGTCAGTCAAAATTAGGTAGTTCAAATCATATTTCCTTGTCAATCCAAACAGTTATGGAAGGCAATTTCATAGTTTTGCCCTCAAGATCTGCAGTGGCAGAAATACAAAATAATAAAACCTTTTCTGCTGGTAAGATTTCCTTGTCACAGTTAGTGGCAGTTAATTTTTTACCACAGCATGTTAAAAATGCATGTGATCTTCTGACAGGCCAAATACATACACAAAGACTAAACAGATACACATTTCTTAAAAATGTGTATTATTTATATATTTATACCACTTATTTATGATATCAGGCATTTGTAATGAACAATGAGAAATATTTTCTGGTTAGCTATTTGTTGGTCTGGTTTACATAGAGCAGCTAAATATTTATTTAACCATTTTAAACAAAGCACTATTTTTTATAAAGCGGTTGCCTTCAACTGTCTTTTACTGGATATAATGTATTTTTATGGTCTTGGCCTCCAATTTGCACAAGGTGACCACCATTAAATCTCTTCCAATGCCTCAAAGCAGCCAGCACGGTACGGTATAGGCTCACTTCTGGTGTATTTTGCCACTGAATATCAGCAGTATATAAGACTAAGACTTCCATGGAGGCAACCCAAAAATTTATGTTTAAGGTTTTATTAAGACCAATAGCAAACAGCAAAAAGCAGCCTGGAGACCTGCATTTCCTGCACAAGAATGATGTCACTTTGCAGCAACTGAAACCTATTCAAGAGGAATAGAAATTCTGCCTCCAATAATTCACCAAGTCAATTACACAGGAAAGTACTGTAATGGGCTGTCCCCCGTCACACAGCTCACGTACACCACTTCCTTCTCAATTACCAACTTGTCTGCATTGCCATCTGTAAAAACGAACGCATACCTTGTGCTGCCAGTTTCTGCTCTTGCACTTCCATTAGTGGAACTGGCTGCAGCTGCTCAAGAAGAAAGCCCTGATTGTCTTTGTTTCCCCTCCATGTAGGTACCATTTTTCTCCTTTCCTTCTGTACTTCAGCTCAAGGTAACACATTATCTTTGTTGAGGTGTGCTCACAACTCTTTAAACTAAAGTCTGCCTAAATTTGAGTTGTGTTATCTTTTCACAGTTTATCTAACACAGTAAAAAGCTTCCAGCAGCATCTTTCAGCATCTTCACCAGAATTATGGAGTTAGTCTTGCAACAGGTTTTATCAATCCTTTTTAAGTACTGCTGTAAAAATTCCTAAGTTGCTGGATAAACAATTTCACACTTTTCTAAATCAGCTTGACCACTCAGGCAATTTTAAAGCAGTATTTATGTGAAGCATTCAAAAATAAGATTTTAAAAGAAGTCTTATTTAGGAATAATAATACAATTATCTGCAAAAAATGTTTAAGTAGACATATTAGTGTACATGAGCAGGACAGAGGGAGCCTGGTTTGGGAACTGTGATCCTGGGCCCATAGCATTTCTCTGCTTGCACTTTGCTGCAGCAGATTCACGCAGCACCTCTGATGCTGAACGGCCGCTTGAAACCTCGGTGCTCACACAGAGAGACCACTGCTCCTGCCCAAACACCATGTGCTTCCAAACAAACTCAGCTTTTCTTAGAGAACAGAACTAAGTCATAATGAGTCTCTTGCATTTTAGTTTTAAATAAGAAACACAATAAAAAATGGTATAAAATGTACAGAATTAGACTACTCTTCTGATCAGCAACTGGCTAGAAGTAGTATCCTCAGAACTAAGCATGCTGAAAGTGACACTGAGAAAACTGGAAATGCCTCTGACTCTTTTACTTCTTGGCACAAAGCAAAATTACCCAGCCTTTGCTGTCTCAAACAGGGAATCTAAATCAACAGTCAGACTTTGCTATAAACTAACTGACTTTCTGAGATAAAGAGTCAGTTATGATGGTGCCTAAGCATGGAATTAGGTGCTTAAACTTAGGCATCAGTACCAGAGGATTTATGTTCAAGCAGGCACTCCATGTACTCCTTCTTTCACAAAGTAATCTTACTCATTAAATGAACAGACAAGACTGGAGCAAAGCTCCGTCTGTATTTCCTTTAACAGCCTGGCTTTGACATGGCAGAAGCAGCAGTCTGCTTTTGCAGATCTCAGCTACGAGCCAGTATGTAACTCTACATGTGATAGTAATTGAGGGTCCCAATCCCACAAGTGCTCTGCTGCAAGCGTGAGCACAAAGCTGCTGGAGTTCTCAGCTTCTGGCGTCTGTTCCCACTTCCACAGAAATCAGATGGGCAAAATTAAGTTTTGAGGAAAAAAAAAAAAATCACAGACATTTAAAAAACATTCCCTGACCTTATTAAAGCCCACGTGATCTCTATTTATACAGAAAATAGCTCAGAAAGCCAGCATCTGAGAAGAGGAACTCTCATTTGTAGATTTTGGCTGAGGGCTGCCAAAATCAGCAGGGGAAAGGCTCCTCAGGGGTAAAAATTTCAAAAGCCATTAAGAGTCTTAGAAGCCTCAGTCCCACTGACTTTTGATCACATACATCCTTCCAAATTTGCACCCCAAATCTGGAAAATACACTGTAAGAATAACTTTAAATTCAAAGTTACAAAATTAGGATCTGAAGTTTTCACAGAAGTCCTCAAGACTCAGAGAGGAAATGGCAATTAGGTGTCTACTGCTTGGTGAAAATCGGTGAGGTAAAATTTAGCTGTTACTTGTACTTCAAAAAAATTTCCCTTAGGACCATTAATTTATTTAAAGAAAAAAATGTAATGAAAAAATGTTTCATATGGGCAACTATAGCTCAAATACTCATACTGGTTCAGAAATTGTAATAACTATCATTTGAGTCTCATGCAGACCCCATAAGAAAGCTGTTCCTAGAGTAGGATACAAAGCAGACTATGTCCATCTTTTATTTTCATTACACTTGGGACTGCAGTCTTATTGCAGATCTTGTTACATGCTGTTGCCAGAATGATTTCCATTCAGAAAAATCAACATTTGCCAACCCATACCACACAATTACCATAGTTATTTCCTATTGTGAGCTTAGGGAGAAACTGTGGTATCCCAGACACCACGGTGTGGTAAATATTGAAAATTAGTGGCCTTTTTATAACGGACATTTTCATCTAATCCAATCCATTCTGAACACTTCCAGATAAAAAGACAATATGATAGATTCTGTGTCTAAGTGGTTGGTCCTAACATAACCATCTTATTCCATCCTGTGATCAGTTTCAGCAAAAACCCTTGATGGCTTCCTTAGGTAGTTTTAGGAAGAATGGACTAGAGCTGTGATCAACTCCAACACCTACCTAAGAAAGTAACTCCTGACAGAGAAAAGAGGAGGAAAAAAAGCCCCAAATACCATCTCTGTGTTTTTATCTTTTAAAAGCTAGCCCATCTCAAATTGCCTAAAGCCTCCCAGGTTGCACCGGGCAAAGCACTGCCAACAGGTCAAGGGAGGTGATCCTTCATTCTGCTCAGCCCTGGTGAGGCCACAGCTGGAGCACTGTGTCCAGTTCTGGGATCCCCAGTACAAGGAATACCTGGATGTATCAGAGAGAGTCCAGTTAAGTGACACAAAAATGATTAAGGGACACAGATTTTTATCAGACAAGGAGAGCTAGGACTGTGCAGCCTAAAGGAGAAGGCTCAGGGGGATCTTTTCAGTATGTACTTGATGGGGGAAGGAAAAGACAGAGCCATGCTCTTCTCAGTGGTGCTCCATGAGAGGACAAGAGGCAAAGGCACGAACTGAAATACAGAAATTTCATGTGAACATAATGGAAAATCTTTGTTACTGTGAGGGTTGTTGAACACAAGAGCAGGTTGCTCTGAGAGGCTGTGGAGTGTCTGCCCTTGGAGAAACTCCAAAGTGACAGGACACAGAGCTTAGCACCATGTACTGGCTGATCTTCCTCTGGGCAATGGGGTTGGATTAGATGACCTCCAGAGCTGCCTCTCCCAGCCTCAACTATTCTCTGAAGCTTTCTTCAGTGAGAGGCTGTAGATTGCTTGTCACTCTTCTGTTCTATTAATTTCTATCCATTTTAGCCTTAATTGCTATTCATTTGCATTGTAACAGAAAGTATTTTAAATTTCAAGGCTATAAAAGTATTAATTAGAATAGACCAGACAAAATTTTACAGATTGTAAACTGCACAGCTATTAAAAATTAAGAAACCTACTTTCAAATTCCACTGTAAATAATTTCGGAATGTTTACAATGAACATGGTAAAATATCTGAAGTAGTTTTTACAAAAGTATTTCACTGCTTGCTCTTTCCTATCAAGATCCTAATGCCTACTTGTAAATGAGACTCAACATACGGTGTTATATAGCTTTCCTTAAAAATACCATTAAGATGAGAAGAAGAGAACAACTGTTCTACATTTTAGAGACATTTCTCCTTAAATAGTGTTTATGTACTGCAAGCATCCCTTCCATAAACAAACCAGGTCTTTGGAACAAGTGAACACAATCTCTGAAGAATCTTTACCAGCTTCTATTTCTGGTACATGATGCATTGTGAATTTTAGGCCAACATGGGCATATGGTATCCTAGTTTGATAGGAAACATTTCATGGAATTCAAGACAGAGCCACAGCACAATGACTGGAGATCTTAAAATCTGTGATACAACACAGGGTTAAAAAAAAAAAAAAAAGAGAGAGAGAAAGAAAAAAAGAGAAAAACTAGTATTTCCTTTCCTGATATAAAATTTAGAGGCAGCAGAGGCATGTAAAAGCACAAGAAAAAGTAAAGTCGTAGTAACTGGTGCTCACAAAAGAATACTCTGAATCCCCTGTTAATCAAGCTTAACCTCATTAACTAAACTGCCTCAACCTCTCTTTTTTTTCCTTTAGGAGAATCAACCCATTAGGAAATAATAAAAATAAAATCCAAACTAAACAAACAACAAATAACAAACAATATTTATCTTAGGAACACTCATGAAGGATCTGGGGCTCTTCTGCCTTTGCAGCCTTAGAAGCTGGTATGCCCTCTGTTCTTTCTCCACTCATTCACATCTGCCCTGAGAGAACACTGTTATTACTGCACAGCAGTGCTTCCAGCAGCCCTAGTCTAATTTTTCTCTTACTGGTAAGAAAGTGGATCTTAAATTGCTTAAGACCAGCTCCAAAATCTGTATTGTCGGAATCAGAATGCATTTCACCAAAGGAGTATTTTCTAATGCAAGTGGCAAGGGGACAGCTTACTGCTGGGGGCAGTCATTCTCTGAAATGGCACAAGCCTGACAAGAGCAGTAAGAGAGAAACACATAACTTAGCAGGGTTTTCCATCAGGAGTTCTGCGTGCCGAGGACAAAATGTACCCACCCTGTCACATACTCAGGCTTTAGTTCAGAGCGCTGTGAAGGACTGAAAAATGACTTTCAAGAAAGAAATCAGGCACTGCCTGAAGGAGAGGCATGGCAAAAGCTGTCCTGCCAGCCCACAGCTACCTTATTTTTCACATCCTTTGGAGTCTTCTTAAATGAAGCTGACTGTGCAGAAATGCCTTGTAAAACAAGCCCTCTCCTTCCCTTCTGAAGTGGCATCAGTGAAGCAGCTCTGCAGCCTCACTCCCAGGCGGCTGTGGCTGATCCATATGTAACTGTGAGGCAAAAACCACAGCTCTGCCTGTACGTGTTCATGTGCTCGTGCACGTCCTGGACACCAACTCAAAGAAAAACTGATTGGTCCCATTCTACTAGTCAATTTATCAGACTTTAGATAGAAAACATCAGGAAACAGTTTCCTTTTTACCTTCCACCTGCCAGTATCAGAATTCATCTGATTCTGAAACCGGCCTGCAGAAGGTCTACGTATACAAATTTGAAAAAAAAATAAACCTTTAAATTTAGACATGCTGTATGAAATCACAGCTGCTATTTGTGAACAGTCTATATTCAAAGACATATCTGTGTTACTGACAGAACAAAAACTCCGACACTCTTAAGAATTCACTTTTCAATTTAATACAGGTTTTATTTAACAGTGAATGTCAAATTTTTTTCACTCCCTTTCTTTTTATCACCTACTGGAATCTTCAGAAGTGAGAAGGAAAAATACACCAGAAAGGAGTACATTTATAATGACATGCCTTTTTTCTAGGAGAAAAAAAATAACCTTCCATTTCATCAGCATCTTTGCCAAAAGCCCTTTCAGGAACTGAAAAGAGAAGGGCCTTTATTTCCTACATATATTTTATAGGAAACATTTTTTGGTTCTGTGTCATGGACTAGGATTTCACACCTTAGTGGCTGGTCGTATGGAAATGGACATGACTGTGGAAACTTCATGGCTGTGAAACCCTGATAGTAAAATCAGCAGGAAGATGAAGAAGGTGTGGGGAACACTGAATGATTCATGCAGTAACAACCTCTGGATACTTTGAAGGGATTTTGAGACGGCTGCCAATGCTACCTGACTATGACCAGCATCCTGCACCCTCTAAAGCAGGCTGTAAATCTGAGCATGATAGAGTATTGCTCTTTAAAATAATGCCCACACATGTAAGTGGATGTGACATGTATGGATTTTTATATAGAGAGATCTTTCCAAAATCAGGGTGCAATTACCAATGAGTTATACCTCCCAGAAATAATTCCTAGCATATAAATACCAGGCCCTGTTTCCTTTATTAATAACAGTCTGAGTTAATGAGGGAACAGCTTCCAGAAGTTACTATAAGCAGTGCAAAGCTAAGCAACTTAGCCACAACATTCAACAAATCAGTGCTTTGCAACTGACTCTTCCACTGCCAGATCAAAGACAAATCCTCTCCTACTTCATACTCAGTTAACCTATTGCATAAAGTACAAGGAAAACAGAAGACAGTAGAAAATCTACATAGTTAGCCATGACTTGATTCCAGTCTGTTTTCAACACAGAAGAAGAAAAGAGGAAGATTAAAAACCGACTGCATTGAATTTGCTTTTTGCTATGGTAAGGATAATACTTGGCTGATTTTACTATGGCCTTACATTCTGTCTTTGGACCCCTGGCATATGTGTGGCAAAACCAGAGCAGACATGGCAGACTAATCTTGAAGATGACCTGCACAATTTTACATCTCAGGAATGACAGTCCCAAAGCACAGACTGCCTGCACAGCCAGGGCTGTGATTTCTCCTATGTTTCAGCTGATTAATGGCCTCGTAATGGAATACAAGTTTCCTACAGAATGTTGTAATCTCCCTACAAATTTGGTCTTGTCTGCTATTTACTGGCAGGTTGTAGGAGGAGCAGAGAGATCAGTGCTGCTCAAAGCACTGGGTGCAGTTTCAGGTACAGAGGGGAAGGGGCAGGAAGCAGCTGGGCAGGACTGTCACCATCAGTTGCTGGCACCAGAGGGTCCTGTGAGGGCTCTGAAAGGGCGCTGCTCCCATGGCAGGGACAAAAGAAACACTGGGAAACCATACTTTGGGCAACGTAACTCAACAACTGGAACGAGCTATTTTAAAGATGTGTTAGCCTTAAAAACACCTAATCCCAGCCCTCATTTTGAAGTGTTCCTGCAGGACATATTTGCACACACACACATGCCACCAATAAGCCAAGCAACTCATGACTATGGTTCATTTTTGAATCCAGTGCAGAGGATCATGAGTCACACAGTCTGTTCTTACGCAAAAGGCCAAGCAGCTACCGACAGCAGAGTGAGAATGAAATTCCTCCATTTTTAACAATGATTACTCACAGAAGGCAAGATGAGGATCCCCTTGTTTATCACACCACCATGAAAGATTACACGGCTATTTAAACAGCAAAGTAGTACCAA
Organism: Trochalopteron elliotii; assembly: GCA_024734555.1. Classification (NCBI taxonomy): domain Eukaryota; kingdom Metazoa; phylum Chordata; class Aves; order Passeriformes; family Leiothrichidae; genus Trochalopteron; species Trochalopteron elliotii. The sequence goes on from JANPWX010000019.1 coordinate 2,162,609, forward strand.
AAGAAAAACAGACAAAGAATCTTAACATTTAAATTCAGAAGACATCACTATGTTTATTAGTAAAGCAATAAGAAATCTACCACTCACCTAGTAAAGACTCCTAGCCACTACCTCTTCTAAGTTTATCCATTAAACACTGCTATTCTGGATAGAATAAATAATTACCAGGAAACCTACTGCTCATAGTTCAATATTCTGGTATTTTTAAAACACATAACCCTTTTCATGCATGGATATCCCTTAATGTGTCTGCTGGAGATTCTGTGCTTTGCACAGACTTGCAAGAAGGGATGTTGGATGATGGTTGCATTATGGTCTTAAGTTCTAATAGATTTTAGTAATGAGACTGATCAACTAGGACATTCCAGACTTTACTGCATATCTTTCTTTTTCCATTTCTTCCATCAACCAACTAGTTAATAAGACAACAGGAAGAAAATGTGTGTGCAATGGATAGCAAAGCATTCCAGTAAGACAGAGAAGTGGACAAATAATATAATAGCTGGGAATACCAAGCAAAGATGTTAACATTAACTAGGTGTACTTTTCACACTATTTAAATACAAAAAAATTAAAGTAAGAAGTTTCTTTATTTTAGTCTCAGCCAATTTTGGGCCACACTGAATGTTAAATAAACTATTATTTAATCAAATACAGGCATATTAGCCTCACTCCTGCTGACAACTTCAATTAGAATATTTTTGCTTCATACAAAAAAAAAAAAAAGGAAAAAAGAAAAAGCTCATGATCTTTAAACTACTATGGCTTCTGCACAACATCTGGTTACAATTTTTTATATATTCAACCATCAAACTTCTATCTCCACAAAACAGTTTACTCAAGATTTGTTTTAATTATCTTGCATTTCAAGCTTCATATGGCTTTGAAAAGAGGGTGAAAAGATCACTTATGATGCAGACAGACGCAAACTGAAAAGGACTATACATTGAAAGATGATTTTGAAACAGTTCTTAAAAATGAAAAAATCCTTTCTATCATTGCCAGGAAACAAGTGCTACTTTAACTGTTTCATTACACAATACATCTTGGCTTGTTCATTAACAATTTTAATGGGTTTTAGCTGGATTCTAGGATTAAGGCAACAGTTTTCAGCACTTTCATTGGAGCCATACACATCACGAATATTTATTTTCTCTTTTTCTAGCCAATGCAACAGTGGGAACACTGTAATTCTTGAAGAGCTAGTTTAAAACAGAATCCATAGTAAAAAAAAATCATCTGAATACGATAAAGCAAAAAATAAGAATAAATTTTATAGCAGCATAGAAAACCCTTGCTCATACAAAACAATAATAATAAAAAGTTGCAATGCATATTAAGCATGGGAGAAATCTAATTTATTTTCATGAGCCTATTCACCTGTGTAAAGTTAAGCACATCAACAAGCTTTTCCAGGACTGGACCTAAGACAAAAATCAGGAAAATACCTGAGGTTCTGTTTTTATTAAATGTTAGAGCCTCAGGCAGCAGCAAGGCCATAATTACATTTTTCTTAAACAAGTATAGGGGTGCTACATCAAATCAGTGAGTCATCACTAGAGATAGAAACTATTTGTCTTCTTGTGGTAGGATCACTGTAAATGGTGGAGGATATGAAACTTCTTATTCATTTATTTGCATTACAGATATGGATTAATGGAAAAACATTATGGAAAGCTGTTATTTATTTTATGAGGTAACTGCTTTCAAATCCAGTAAATTAAACATCTTTTTCCTGTTTTTTAATCAGTCAGTACACATCATTCCAAGATAGGATATTCAAAGAAACTTCAGAGTTTTTCTCCTAGAGGTTTTTTCTGATGCCATGCATGGATTAGTTTAGACATGGAAGGTCGTATTTTATTTTTTCCTCTTCTTAAAGATGCTCCAAAGAACCCAGCAGAAGTCATAGCTGCAAAAACACAACTTATAACCATGATAAACTTATAAACAGTTGTGTTTTACTGACTCCAATTCTCAAACAGAAAATCTCTTAAGTTTGGTACTGGAGCAATACACACAGCCTTTTTAGAATTTATTTTTCACGAGAAAACTTCATTTCACTATTAAAAAGGTCAAGAAAAGACCTTTTTAATAGTCAAATTGAAATGGTTAAATGGTTAAAACTAAAAATAGTCAAATTATTTTGGTTCTGTGAGAAATTCTGGAATTAAAGCCATGATAGAGTAATATGTCTAAATAGGTCACCACCAGTGACCGAAGCATATACAACACATGCATGAAAAAACCACCAACCCTTTTCAATCCATGGCCAACTACACCAAAATAAATCTAATCTCCAGAGTCTACCTGAAGTAGTCAGGAGGACCTCTGAGCAGGCCACCTCACTGAACTCCAGGCACTGCCTCTACTGGGACTGCAAGAACTGCTGAAACGTTTCCCCTTTTAGGGGTAATATTTGACACTTTGTTTTCTAACCAGAAACAGAAAAATCTGGAAAAATGCAAAACTCTAAGAACATGAACATTGCTGATAAAAATAAGTCACCATTTTTCACAAAGCCCTGGTTGGCAGAGAGGATGATGACAGAGATGAAGAAGCTGTATTTTATGGAACAGCTTTGCAATTTCAGGTTCAAAATCCTGCAGCTCCCCTAAAAGACATGACTGATTCTCTGGGTTACAGTTGCCACCTCAGCCTCTCAGCAAAGCTGGCTCATGCGGATTGAAGTGAGGAAACCTGAATTGTCTCTGACCTCACTGACACAGCCTGTGAACAACAGGTATCAATATTCCCTGCCACCTTTTATTTCAGGTATGAAGAGCAGGATTTCAACTCTGAATAAGAGGAAGCCAGTGGTCAAACCTATTGCATGTGCACCTCCTGCACACAATCCAACCCCACCAATGATCCCACAGTACATTTGGAGTGTGGTGGGAATTCAGACACGCGATTTTGATTAATGTTAATGCAAGTCGTGTGGCCAAATCCCTGTACACTACTTTGAGAGCTTATTCTAAAATCGAAATATAATTAAGGTTGCAACACAAACCAAATAAGGCAGGGAAATGACACTTCATTAGTAACCTATTGGATGCAAGCCCCATAGGTAACCTGTTGCCTCAGTACTATAATAAAATGTTTAAAGTGTTTATATACCACCACTGTCAGCTGCTTATGAAAATATGGTAAAGACATCCGGACACAATTTTAAGACAAGGTTAGCTTCTGCAACTATATAAATTACTTCTATAGATTATTTAGTTGTGGTGCTGACTCACAAGATTTTGCATAGTCTTCCTAGTGACACTTGGAGATCAGCACATTTGTTCTCTTTGTAAATTTATACTAAAGAGCAGCCATGCATAATACAACTGACTGTCAAGAGAGGAAACAAAGAGCTGAAGGGAGTAGGAATGCACATGAGGAGTCTATTTAGTCAAGCTCACAGGTAACAGATAAATGATCTGAAGATTGTTTTAAGTTTTCCTCTTTGCACAAATCTGTATTCCAGATCCTTACAACTATGAATACCAAATTTGAAATCCAGAGTGAGAAAGGGTACCATGCACAGTCCTTTGTCCCTAGCATTGCTTTTGCAGATGACTGAAGTGGCATTTCTGCAGTAACTCTCTTTATTCTTGATCTGCAGAAAACTGCCAAGCCAGTTTTGGTTTGGGTCTTTTGCTTCCTTTTGTTATTATGATTGTTATTATCATGAACATTAACACTGGTGTTACCATTAACACTATTATTCCTGTGGACTATGGGATAAGGCTTTTTGTCTTTCTCCATCACATAAAAACCAATGGAAAGAGGAGTTCTCTGAACTCTTTCATGGAGGTGACAGTAACCTTTTTACTGAAGGTAAGTAGAAGATATCAAAGAAGCTAATGGCTACAAATTATAATCTGCAATAACCTCCTTTTACAGTCTTTGCAGAGTAGAACGAATGGGGTGGTTTTGTGTGGGTACATGTGTGCATGAACAATGTAGGGGAAAGAGAGACAACTGATAGCAGCAATATTCTGCTGTGCTTCACAGAACACGGAGATCTCACAGTAGCAAGCAGGCAATGGTTTTGACATCAAGCAACTTTCCTTATTAGTGCTAAAAGTAAAAGAAATTAAAGAACAAAATACAATTCAGTCCTTCATGTAAGATCTAGGACTATAAACCTCAAGTATTTTGTGCTGGCATTCTGGATACGTGTAATATTGTTGCTAGCACTAAATTAAAAGCTTTTAACATGTACAACAAAACAAAATCTGGGAAAAAGAACTGCTGCTTAATGGAAAAAATATTAGGACAGTGTTAACCTCTATTACACATCTATTCATTATACTCCTTGCCATATTTCTAGCAAGCTCAGAAGAGAGGACTACTAAGATAAATTTCACTTGAAGTCTGTAATATTACTTTACAAGCAGATTTGGTAGGCTCACATAAAATGTCCAAGTAAAATGATCTAGATTACAATGAAGATTTTTTTTTCCTTTAAAAACTCATTGAGTGTGTCTTATATAGATAGTCTTTTCTTTAAAATTATGGTCTCTTTAAAAATAGATTAGAGGTACACTGTCTTTTGACACAGTGCAAGAAGCAGGAGTGTGCAGACAGCTCATAGGATGTAATTTTTTCCCTCTAACATAATGTGTGAAGTTACTATGGCTCTTCAAAAAGGCCTAGTAATTGAGCCCAGTTATGGTCTCATTAATGTGCAAGTTTCATTTATCACCTTCTTTCTTTGAGGATTATATGCATTGATTCATCAAGACTTGTGACACATGGTTTTCATTTGCTCTATTCAGTGCTTCTTTTTAAGTCAGTTTGTACTGGATTGTAAGAAAAAGTCTGAAAGTAAATCAGACTAGTCTCCTGAAAACAGAAATGAGAAAATTTCAGCTTTAAGAAAAAAACTACAATTAAAGGTACTTTTATTCTCATTTCATGCTCTTTATGTGTTTTTTCTTTCAAGTATGTTTAATAACACAATTGCTGGAGTTAGTCATAACACAAAAAGAGCAAACAAAACAATGTACACTGAACAGGGGAGATGTAGTTGTCTAGTAAGTTCATTATCACAAAAAGCAATTGATTTTAATTCATGTAAATGCAAGTGACAAGAATAACACAGGCAAGGTCTTTTCCTGCTGACCAACAATACCCACGATAAGTTGTACAGTTTAATAATGAGATGTCCTCATATAAATTTCCTTCTGCCTTCTTTCTTTACTTTGCTTTTCTAAAATATGTATCACTTCAAGTATTTCCATTCTGTGTGTCACTGGCAAATGCCAAAAACAGAGAAAGAGAGATCTGATAAAGATAAAGCATGACAAAAGTTTCACGGATAATTGCCTTCACATATCCAGTTCAGCTCTCATCTCTCCTAATTAGCCTCATTACCATACCTTAAGACAGACCAGCAGTCACTCAAACTCCCTGTTTTTAATGTCAAAACTATTGCTGACAGGCAAATGGACAACACATGCACTGAGTGAGTCTATTCTAGACTATTCTTTTACAAGACTAGCCTCCAGCAGAAAATACTAAACAATAGGTCTTCTATAAATGTATAATGAAAGTATACATAGAGTGTGTGAATACTCAATAAATTATTGTTCTATTCATTGCTCCATCATCTCTTAAAATGAGGACAATAAAAAAGGAAAAATAATTCTCCAGAATACTAAAAAAGATCAAACCATTGCAGTACTTCACTAATACTGATAGAGACTTTTAGAACAGCTTTGCCACGGTGATTGAAAAAAAAATCACTTGAATTCTGTAAAGTTTGACTGTGTTGGTACAGTGCTGCTTTCAGCATACCCACACTATCTCAGGAAGATTTTTTGTTTTTACAAATCATGTTCAAATAAAAAAGCTTCATCCCATTGCTCATATTCATGTAAAATTAGCTCATAAAAAGTATTTGCAAGTAGTTCACAGGGGCACTAGAAATATTGTAGTATTAAACTCCACTGACTATCAAAACATTAAACTGTATAATGGGAAGGCATTGAAACCCTTCACAATGTCCATTTCCTTTTCACTGTTGTTTTAGTCACACATTACATTATGTATAGCGTTTACATACATGGTACTTTGTTTTCATTTTCTCTATTTCTCTATAAATATCATTCTGTCTAACATCTAACAATTTTTATATGTTTTTCTACTACAACCTCCTGGTAAAAGGTGCCATTTTTTAGTGATTTGTCATATTTTCATGTTCACAGTACCGTTAATAAAATAAAAATACTGTTTTATAATTTTCGTAACAGAAATTTAACACTTGCAGTATCACTTATTTAAGAATAGGACATTACACATTTACTGGCCTCTTTCCTCCCAAGCTCCTCAGACACAATCTTCTTTGTGATATTACTTTTCTTTTGTACAGTTGTGATACAATCTCTATAAAAACCCAAAACAACAAAACCCCCCCAAAAAATAACAAAACGAAACAAAACAAAAAAAAAACACCCCAGTGAAATGGACTTTCTGCACTTTGCAGTTTGGGAAAACTAACAGTCCATTCAGCATGACTGAAAAATACCCTGAAGGCTAATATTTACTAAGCATGGCACACACACAGGAGCCTTGTTAAAAATCCACAACAAATCTCTCATTGCAAACAAATCCAGAGGCTTGAGAGCCACTGCAACTGTCGGGGTAATGCTGATCCTGACAGCAGAAAGCTGCTTTTTTACCAGGCTAACAGTCTGCTGGCTTCTCACCAAGATTTCACTATTTCAATTTCTTCTCTTCAGGATTTATTAGGTGATGAATATACAGCAATCTCTTAAAGGGCTGAAAAGCATCAAAAGAAGGTAAGGCTGACACATCCGGGCACTCGGTACTCAAACAACGCCGGTGACCAAGGACTGCAACTATTTCATGCGAATAGTCAAATAAAGCCAGCTGAAATTAAACTCTACGCTGGAGTCAGACACCGTGAGGGAATGAAATGGGTCAAAAAAGGGCTTCCAAATAACAGGAAATACTTTCAGTTTCACACGTAATGGTTCAAAATGCTTTTTTTTTTTCCTTTTCTTTCAGAGGTGTCAGTGTAGAAAAAGATGAAAACACCATCTACTGGGAGAGCAAAAAATTAAAATGAAATGCAGGGACGCTAATGTGTGAACAGAAATGATATGCAGGAATGCAATGCCAGTAGGGTAAACTCGTACATTATGTACACATACCACACAGCTTCAGCAGTATGAGTGGGCATGTTTGAGAGAAGGGCATTTCCAGCAGTTGTTTAAAAAGTGCTGTGAAGCAGTAAACTGCTGCTGAAGTCTGCTCCTTGCAGCCCTCTGTGCAGGCCGGCTAACACACGCTGTCCTTGTGCTGCAGAGCCAGGAACTGAATT
>JANPWX010000019.1:2174950-2330532 GCA_024734555.1 Trochalopteron elliotii
TCAAATAGCACCCTGATGACTATAAGACAACTGACCTGAGAAGAGCAGGAAAAGCAGAGCAAACTCCTCATTTGGAAAGAAAGTTTATCCTTCTATTTTCAGTATCTGTGATTACAATGTTGGTGAATTTATAGCAGCCCGTCCGAGATGAGTAATTCTGAACAATATCATTTTGCCATTTATTTTGCCTATCACTTTGAGGGAAAGTTGTTACGGGGTTGCAGCCAACAGAGATATTTATTTCTTTCTTTTTAAAGGTAAGGAGGAAAAGCATGAAGAGCAACACAGCAAAGAGAAAAAGAGAACAGGCTGGCATCCTCAATGACTTCCTGGTAGGACAGATTCAACAGCAGCCAACAACAACATCATCCCATAGGACTGCAAGAGTGGCCAGTCCCTCTGTGCTTTGCATCATGTAGGTGCTTAAATGTTGCACAGAATTAGATCGTATGAACACCTAACCAAACAGATACCCACTGTCAATTTATGCAGATTGAACATAAACGCCAACACCTGCTCACTTACTCTGGCAGACAGAAAAATATCCCAGTTAAACCTGTGCTCACCACTCTTTCCTGAGCCCCCTACCAACTTCTCCCTATTCTCTTCATCATAACTGATGCCTACACTTCTGTAATTAGTTTTAAAACAGCAGAGTAGTAGTGGATTGCAGAGAGCACTTCAGAGAAACTGCTGAATCAAAAAAACAAACAACCCTTTCCACTTATATATTGTCAGGTAAGTAAAATCCCAAAGTAGCACAGGTCCACTGGGATGGCCCAATTTGTTGGGACTGCTGTCTTCCATGGAAAGTATCTAGGTCCACAGGGGGGCTAGGACTGTTTTTCAGGCACAGACACTTATCTCTGACCAGTAATGTTAGTCATAAACTGAAATACAGGTAACGATCATCCTCTGGCAACAGATGCATCATATTCTTGTTATTCCCAGGCTTAGTTAACAAGGAAAACCACTCAATACCAAGTGAGAAGATCACAGCAACATTTGTTGTTCACTATCACTATTTACATGGAAAGAAATTATAGTATTTCCCAGCAAGAAAAACTAAAATCTTCAGCTGAAACTAGTATGAAAATGGACTCAGCTGTCTTTCCCAAGAACATGAGGATGGTTAAACCATCCAAGGATCTCGGAAATTTATCATCTGACTTCAACCTCAACCTTTCAGCACAAACTCAAAAGAAAATCAAGACAGGCAACAAGAAACAATCACTTTCATCACCTGATTCCCATTCTTTTTGATCCATATCCTTTGTGGTTTTCATTGCCTGAAAGCACCCGTTATGAAAGATCTACAAGGAGACAGAGACAACTGCAATGTTACTGCTCTTCTAAATGTTAGTCTTACAATAAGAAGAAAGAAAAAATGGTGTCAGAGACAAAAAGATTACCTATTTCTTTGCATGTCTAAGAAATTACTTAGAAAGAGAACTGCATAATGTTCTTAAATTCAAGAAAGTAAGCCATTAAAAGTAAAATATGCAGAAAAACCAGTAAGAAATAAAAGTTGGATAGTAAAATCTGAATATATGAGGTAACAGAAATAATTACATTGCTTTACATAGCTTATGCAGAACAAATATTTAAATAGATCTCAAATGCTGAAAGCATTGTCTACATTAAGGCCATTTTAACAGATTAGATTACTTTGATATATTTCTTACTTGCTTTTTACTCTAGAACCTAACTTATATGAAGAGAGGAGACATTTTGAAAAAAAAAATGAATGGCAAACACTTCAGACAAGTTGATGTTTTCAGATGTTTGCTCCTCTTTTTTCAACATGGTCAATTAATAATGAATGCACCAAAAATTCACTCTGCAATTTGAAGTCTTTTGAAAACTGGCACATGAAGAGAGTAAATGCTGTTGCCATTACATCAATGCCTCCGCACAAAATTTTCCCACATTATCTTGAAAGCTCTAAATGACTGTCTTTGGGAAAAGAGAGGAAAGGTATTTTTAAATGCAGTAAATGGATGGGGGTTTTAAACACTCATATAAAGCATGTTCCTTATAAATACTGTGGATTCAAATGAGCATGCAGAGCTTGCCACTGTATGTACACATGACAAACCAAATCTGCTTGTTGCACTCCTTTGACTTAAGGAGCCTGCAAAGAATCGGGTAAGATATGAGAGGAGGCCATTCCCTTACCCTTTGGCATTCTGTATCTACACAAAGGGCAGAGCAGCCAAGGTCTGTTATATATTACTCTGAAAATATCCCACAAACAGTACATAAAAGCCCCATATTTTGGTCAAATCTATTCTAGATACATACATGCAAGTACAGAATTAGACCAGTGGAAATTAACTAAAGAGTTACAGATGGCCCTGTATATAAAGCAGTACAATATAAGAGAGACCATCTGGAAGTATGTTTTGTCCTTAACTGATTTTTTTTTTAAAACAACAACAAAAAAAATCCTCCTTTCTGTTTTTCTTTTTCTAGCTGCAAGTTTTCACTGTGCAATGAAACTGTGTGTGTTTTAGTTTCCAAAAATATGAGGACTTGATCTATACACCTGCCAAGCTGAGAATCTGAAGTAGAAGTGCAAGCTAAATATTGAGGAAGTCAATATTTTAAGCATCAAACTTAGCTGGTGATGCTTGGGATGTGTTTAAGGAGCGCAGTTACATAGTGAGTCCTTACTGATTTTTCCTTATCAAAAAAAAGATACATATTTAACAAATAACTTGTTCAGGAAACACGCAGATATTCTTTGACTGAGATGCACGCAATTATTGTTGCTGTCTTCAATGGGAACAACATTTGACTGTAAGCATTAACCCAGCTTGTAAAAAAAGCTTGTTGGCACCCACCCCGTGTTGCTACAATTGCACAGGATTTGTGCTACCAGAGTCAGGAGAGGAATTGTGGGATCAAACACAAATAGTGAAATAGTTTTGTACTGCCACACTCATAGCAAAATGTCACCTGCTGACGTATAGCCAGGTAAAAATTAGGTACTGGCTAATAAGGAGGTACTGAACCTCCTGAGACTGTCAGCCTTGCCTCAAGTACCACATTTGCTGAGTTCTACCTTTTTTCACATGGATTAAAGGTCTTCAGGTGTATGATATTTTCAACTAACAGTAAAAAATATTTAATTAGCTTCTTTTTTCAGAGGAATGCCTTGCAATGAAACATTAGAGTACAGTTTTCCTATCCTGAAGTATGGGAGTAAGTCCCTTTAGCATAAATGTCCCATTAGCGACATTGAATGTGGTATGGTTTAGATTATATTCTCAGGCTAATATGTTATGGCCCTGGACAAATAAAACCAAAATAAATTATATCCATCTTTTCATAAATTCCATTATAGCTTAATTGTAAGATTTTTCTTTTTTTTCTTTAATTTGCCATTTTTTAATATCTGAATTGCTTGCATGTGCTCTTTCCCTTCTTGCTTCTCCTCTGCTTTCCCTCTCTGAGTCATCAGGGCCTGGAAATTTGTCATTATGATAGATGAAAACGGGGAGAAACTCGAGATTTTTTTTTTTTAGTTAGTTAATATATCTGTAGCCCACAATTAATGGTATTACATACATAACACCAAAATTATATACTGCATTTTCCTTACATGCTGCTGCATTACACTTAGGTTCACATTTTTCCATCACACGTAATATGGAGCAAAGCTACAGTGTGTTCTTCTGTATCAACAAATCAGGGAGGTCTTCCTCACATGGGACAAACGCAGTAGCATTAACAGCATCACTCATTGTTTGTGAGACACAGGCACTGCTACTATATCAGGTCAAGTGCTCTGTAACCTGCTTATCAGCAGTTAGCATTAGATACAGTTTAAGAGAACAATTCAAAAATGGTTTTGATTGATTGCAACCAACTGGCAGTGTAATTGCACTCAAGCCATTAGGAATCCAATTGAACCCTGATCGAGTACTTCATTACTCCTGCTCTTTTCACAAGGGCACACCATCCCAAGTAATATTTTGTATGTTATAAAAGGTTAGGTTTGAAAAATTAGCATTACAAATGTCACATTTACTTCCAGCTGGAAATGTGCAACAATGTGTGACAATACTGAATAAAATGTTGAAACATGTTTTCCTTTTGTTTTACTTTACTCATTTTTGTAATACAACACTGGTTACTGGAAAATGCCTTACAGCTTTATTCAAAACACATGTTCAAAGATCTGAATGAAAAAAAGCTTTGACTCCCTCTGGAACATCTAACCAATATATCATTTGTGTGCTTCAATTTTTTTTTTAGTGTCAAGAACACTTTTATGTCTTTAAGATTTATTTAAACTAGTTTATTATATAATGAAGCTTGTCAGATCATAAGAACAAAGTCAAACAATATGCTCTATATCAAAGTATAACATTTAACATATAGATTTAAGTATACATATCAAGTACAATGCAATCAAGCAGGGTTTAATCTGAAAATGCAAATGGTTCAGATTATTAAAGACACATCTGGCCTTTGAAGCACAATTTAGGCTGTTTATCAAAAAGCTGTGTGCAATTACATTATTCCCTCCCACCATGGTATTTTAGCCATGGATTTCTTCACTTGAAAACCTTTAGGTTTAACCCCAGGGCCAAAATTTCATAGTCTAAGCCACTAACTAAAATATAAACACAAACATAAATTTCAGAATGTATCTAATCACTTCTAGTCCACAAACTATTATGGTAGGACAGCCATTTTGATTACATTAATCTCATGGTGATAACAGAGTTGAATAAACTATCAAGTATTAAGTATGAGTTTTTGTATTCCTTTTCTCTCTGTTTGTAAAGATACATTGCTTTGCCTGCTACTGTGCAGAAGCCTGTATGAGACAAACAAAGAAGATAGGACTCTGCTTTCTTTTGCTTTGAACAACAGTGTCAATTTTAAACATACACTCCTTATTGCTTAAGTGGTGAACACTCCTAAAATTCATAATATATTTAATAACAATATATACAAAAAAATTACCTCCCTCATTTTCAAACACTATAGTAAAGATCTGACTCATATGTACATTAAACATTTCCCGTATTGATAAAGTGAAATGTAAATCCTTGCAAAGATCAACAAGTGATTGTCCCAGCTGTAAACAGTACATACCTGCAGATTTAAACTCTAAATTGTAAATAGAACCTGCCATGCAAGCAGTCCATTAATACTATTTTAAATGCATGGAAAATACTTAACAATGGGGATCTATACTGCTGTATTACCATGCACAGATCTAGCAACCGTGCATACAGAGTAGTAATAACTCTCACTACAAACAGAGCTACAAGTAAAACATTTGTGCTTTAAGCACATTAAAAATGCCTTCTTCTGCACAAAAGAAGGATATTTTATGAGTTCCTGGAAATCTGAGCGTCTGAGTGCTATATTTAGTTCTTGTGAGTCTAGTAAAATGCAACATGCCACACAATCAACACCCATTAAAGCAGTTTCAAAAGCTAAAATATTGCAACGGCTACATAGATGAAAAACATCAACTTCTTTAATATGCTTCATTTTGAGAATCACAGGCCACACATTAAAATGTTTGTTTACTCTGTACTTCAGAAACAGACACTCAAGTGTTCACCTGTCAATATTTTTGAAAAGAGATATTCTTCACTGCTCTTTGATTTTTTTGGATCTAGTCTCACCATGATAATTTATACACTTGCATCAAATATCCATAGGGCACACAAATGCATAAAAAACTGAAAGGTGTCTATTTATGATTTATCCTCTTTCCCCAGCCCCATACAGAAAATTGCTGTTTCCTGTAACAAAATGCTGAGATGAGTGTTTGGTGTTCAGAAGCCAGGATTCCTATTCAGGACAAAGCTACTCATCTTTCTAGAAATATTTCTTTATTTTAGAGGGAAAGAACAGTTTGGAAGAGGAAGAAAAGAAGCACTCAAAAAGCATTAGCTCATCTTAACTTGGTTGGCTGTTTTCAAATGTATATGTAGTCCCACTAAGCAAACAGAATAACTTTTAAAAGAGACACCAATAGTTATTCTTTTTCACAATGCAGGCATTGTTTGATGGAATTTACACACCATGGGTGGCTTGTTAGATAAATAATAGAAAAACAAGTACAGTATTACAGTATCTGTTCAGAATGCTATTTTGGGATGCTGGAAGCAGTAACCAAGATTTAACTGCTTTTACAATATTGAAAAATGAAAGAGCATGAAAAGCAGTACAGCTACAGCAACCTGCAGCATTAAGGCCAATGGTCTTCGTACATGTTACTAAAAACTAAGCTAGGTTCACATCAGGCTCAGAAGGTTAACAAATCAGGCTCTGGTCAGCCAAAAACATAACAGAGACAACATCTTTTTAACTGTTTATACTGGTTGCATGATAATAAACTGTTCCACATGAAGATAATAAACCCCAGTGGCAGATACAGAGACAACCATATTTGTTGGGATAAAGGGGGTTTGAGTCTGGTGGAGGAGGACAGAAATACTAATGTAATAATTCTACCCAGGATTTCCTTGATTTTTTTAGGCTTAGATCTCGATCTGAATGTCTTTTAACACTAATTTATACATAAGATTCTTGCTTTTCTCATTTTAATAAAGTCTAAGTATCTGCATGTTGAAATCAGTGCTTATATTCTCCACAACATTTCTCCAAACATAAAGGATTTGGTCCAGATCCAAAGCAGGCTTTAGGTATCTAAACCAGGATTTAGTTTGTCCTGAGGTGCCTGAATCCAAAACTGTGAGCTACATTAGCCATGCTTAGCAGCCATTAACCCTGAAAACAGCTCTGGCTTTCACCTGAAAGCTTCTCAGCCACATGAAGTTTTCCCCCCAGTCAGTAGAGCTCCCTGTGCCTCAAGAATTCTGTCTGTTCCCTACATAAGCTCAGCAGGAACCTGGAATATAGGCAAAATACACTGAAATGTCTCTTAAGAAAATAATCAGAACAGCAAGCACAGAAAAATTTCAGAGTAACTGGGGACACAGTGACTTGGAAACATAGATGGAAGTGCTTTCCTCTAGCTTAGCTGGTACAACACCTGCACAAAAAATGAGGTGGATTGTAGATCTTTATCCAGAGTCAAGCTTTGTTGAAGCAAAGGCCATTTTTCAGTAATGAATTCAAAAAGCGAGGGAGAGAAGAAGAAAGGAAGAGCCTGACTCTAGAGCTCAGCATCTGGTTCAAGAGTGCTACTTCTTTGGGTTCGCTCCAGAAGCTACTTCTGTCTAACAACTGCTGTAACCAGCCATGTTAAGCAGAAATTGTCATCCTCATTTCCCAAATGTATAGTTGGGCTCTTCTTTTTGTGTTGCAGACATTAAAGAAACTTTTTTAAAAATTGGTCCCTAGACTATGCTTCCTGGATGTGTCTAATAACCTTCCTCCCTTTCAATCACTTCCCTTTGAACAGTCTTCTGCTGTCTCTTTTTCAGCTCTTTTAATTACTCATAGCTAATTCCCAGAGAAAATCTACAACTTGCTTCAATAGTTCAAATGATAGCTTAGACTCCAAATCAAATGTAAGATCAATATTTGAAGATATAATGGATTTTATTGTGCCTGCAGGTAAATTACCAAGCACAGTTAGCAGTTCAGTGAGTGCTCTCCCGTGTTGACAAGGACCTCATCCTAATCTCAAGAACAGAGAAAGGTTACTCAAGTTCTGAAACTGAGCATTACCAGTACCCAGAAAACCAACCCCAAATATCTCTTGGATATGAACAGACTTCCACTCAAATTCCCAGATCCCACACATTCTTCTCAGTCTTTTAAAGTCAGTAATTCAACAACTGAGGTTTACTAAGATGACACTCACATAAATGGCATACCACAAATGAGAATAAACAAATAATGATGTAATTTGTCTAGTCTTTTGTCAATTATGGTCAGGCATAAATTGAGGGCAAGAAAGGAGAAGATGGTTTTATAGCAAGAGGACTTCTGGAACACTCCTTCCACAAGAATAGCAGCAGAGGAGGAAAGAAAAAAGTTCTATGCATTTTAAAATAGAACGTGATCTAATTCTTAAAAGGACAATGTGACATCCTATGATTGCACTGGACTGAAGCAAGTGATACATGAGGTCTCTTCTTCTCCAGTTATAGGTCCAGACAAACAAGCTGTACAGAAACATTTCTTTCTTCTCTTCTCCAAAGAACACCTATCTTGATTATAATTTTGCAGTGGATCTTCTGAAAGCTGTCAGCAGCTTCATTACTCAGAAAGGTACAGATAAACAGAAGCTGAATTACAGATGCCATTATACTATAACACTGTGCTCAGTTTCCTGGTGAAATATATGGCTTTGCTATACTGAAGAAGCCTATATGGGAAACCCATAGTCCCATTAACATAAAAAATGAGCCGAAAAGCCAGCCTGGACAAAAATCTAATTGTCAAGACGCGGCTGTCTGCAGCGGCCCAAGTTTCTCTCCCGCAGTTGCGTAACAGGCTTTTTGGGTTGCAGTATTCTTGGCAGTCTGAGCAAGAACAGAGACTGTTCAAGTTACACAACTGCAATGTCATTAGTGGCTTCTTAGGAGTGTGCCCAGAGCTGCCCGAGTAAGTTAGCATTACACTAAAACATAAGCTGCTAGTTGCAATGTCCCTGTTGTGCACACGAGTCAGACTCTATCACTGGTTCTTATGCACCACATCCCGGCGAGCGGCGGGAGCACTGCCCAGGCTGCCCTGAGCGCTGTGCCTGCCCACTCACTGGCTTCTTCCAAGAGCTGAAAGCCAGAAAGCCCATTCATTTTTATTCTTCATTTTTAGCAAGGTCAAAGGCTTTATTCAGACGCCATTTACATCAGTTATTACTCCTTTTCACCGAGCACCTCACTCTCTGATCTGTGCTGGGTATTTCTGTCCATCACTGACTTTCAGGTGAAATCTCTGCCTTTGTTACTGGGCTAAATTTCCCATTTGCTGCATGTTCTTTTGCTCTAGTGATCAGCATTACTGATCATACCCATTTACTTAAGAAATTTCACTTAATCACTCACTTTATAGCATGCTAAACCCATTTACTCAAACATCCACTCTGACATTATCAGAAGCACTATCAAGTATCCATTTCCTGTGCAAGGAGATGCTATTCTTTAAAGCGCTCAATAGTAGTAACAGTAGTATGTAATACCATGAACTGCTATTTGCAGTCCTGTTTCAGTATTTTTTTTAATACAGCATCATTCTTTTCTTGCATTGCGATAGGATGTGTAGGAGGTATAACAGCACCTCATGGCCAATTCAAGCTTGCAGTTTTAAAATACTCAACTGCTATGTGAACTACAATATTAACTGAAGTACCCAGTTATACCTCTAGTGGTTTTGGTACTGCCCAAAACCCATCACAGAATTGAAATAAAAAGTCTTTTCCTTGCTATCTACTTTTCTCTTTGCTTTCTTTTTTAATTGTAATAGATCATCCTTAAGGAGGAATGACATGTATGTGAGATCAAAATATGAAATTATATTTAATAAAGCAAGATTTTAAAAGTAATATTGACTTTTTTAAAAAAAAGTCATGTTGTGCTTTTTTCTCATCATGTACCCTTTAAAGTATCTAAGGGTCTTAATAGCCTTAGGACAGGATTTTTTCAATTGACTTTAATCATGGTTATACAGTACTAAAGAAAACTAGAAGGTGTCTAAGCTATGAAGAATACCGAGATGACAAGTGAAGTTAAACATGTAGCACTGGCATGAGCATCTGTGAGATGTCTAACATTCCTACTGCCAGAACATGAGCTCCCTTTCTGACTTGTCTCCTTGCTGTATAAAGCTGCAATGTCTGAATTCATCTCAAGTTTTGGACTTAAGACTATCCTTTCCCATTTTTCTGAAAATTAATAACTTAGAAATATTCCAAACCCATCAAGAAACGTTTTGATCAAGTGGATGAGATTTTCCAAAAGAGAACTTTGAAGTGTCCAGTCTCATTGAATCATTTTTTGGCAGCAGGGGTTGCTCCATTTGGAAAGCCAGTCCATTTTACTGCATCTCAGAGAACCACCTTGAACGGAATGCACTTACAATGCCAAGGTTTAATAGTTACTTTTTAATTTTTTTAATTTTCTTTTCTTTTCTCTCCTGTTTGTCCAGAACTCCCACAGCAAATCCAATGCTTTCACAAAGCAAATGCTCCTGCTATGTCACTAAAAATCCACATTTTAGAAAGAGACTTTCACTTTGACATTTGTGGTTCCTGAAATCACTGACATAAGGGAAAACACTTGCACTTAAAGCAGTCAAAATGATAACTGACCTTTCACTTGTACTGACCGAGTGTATTATGTGCCACTCAGTAACTGGGATCTATCATTCTTAATTAGCATCTACACAATAAAATAGCTCAGCTCAGAAGTGTATTAATTACTGTTTTATGACTCCGCTTTCTATTCTCCTGGCTGTACAGTACCAACCATAAAAAGCTGGGGACTTTTCCAGCACAAAGGGGCAGTATGTGTTATGTGTGATTCATGAAAGCTTCATTAATATTTAAGTTCATGTGGTTTTGAGGAGCAGAGGGGAATGAGCTGTTTCTTCTTACTTCACACCCAGAGGATTTAGCTCAGTTTTCAGGGTAGTACAAATCTCACAGTATGATAGGACAGAAGATCTGCTTTGTATATATACTTTGTTTCACGTTGCAATCCATGAATCAAAATAAACAAAAAAATACATCAATTCAGGCAATTCTATTCAAAATTCTGTGTACTGATACAAAAATATACTGGAGAAAAAATAAAAGAAAACATCATTCCTTTGAACCACCAGCCTTGGATAGAGGAGAAGAATCATCTACTATATTCTTTGTATTTAAATTAATGTGGGTTTTTCCCCCTTTTTCTAATGATGTTGCAGTTCAAAGGACAGAGTGATAATAGACCGTCATTTGCTAAAATATTTCTCATGATGTGT
This sequence comes from Trochalopteron elliotii, assembly GCA_024734555.1. Lineage (NCBI taxonomy): Eukaryota > Metazoa > Chordata > Aves > Passeriformes > Leiothrichidae > Trochalopteron > Trochalopteron elliotii. Next base: position 2,185,865 of record JANPWX010000019.1, read on the forward strand.
CATTTGAGACCATGTACCTCACACCCAGAGTTTAGAAATATAATCTATCTGAATGAATTGGCTGCAAGCTGAAACTAGAAAGAAGGATTCATTACTCTTTTATTTCAGAGATCTGTCTGGGGCAAAGTGCATGACTACAGCTCAAGGAAAAACAAAAGCAGCAGAAAGATGAAATACTGAAAGATTAAAAAAAACCCTAAAACTTGCTTGGCACCAAGAAAATGTATTTACAAACTTGTAACCTGAAAATGTAAGATTTGTCTGCAAAAGTCACTTGGCCTTGAACACGTTAGCTGGACACCAGGTTGGATAAGGCGGCCTGGTCTGGCGAGAGGTATCCCTGCCCTTGGCAGGGGGGACTGGGACTAGGTGACCTTTAAGATCCATTCCAACTCTTAATATTCTGTGATTCTAACACAAGCATAAAGATTTTTAACTTAAAGAAACTGGAGTATTGGGACCGTCCTGTTTCAGTCCTGCTCTGCAGCTCTGGCTGCCAGAGCAGATCCCGCAGCACACACAGCCTCATTTCCAGGGAGGGAAACCCGTCAGCACCAACAGGCAGACTGTGCTCTGAGCAAGTGCAGAGTGTGCAGGAGAGATTCACATCCCTGAGATCAGAGGAGACCTCAGCTTTAAGTTTTCAGAGAAGACAGAAGGGACCAAGCACCTTTACCAGCTCCCTGCTTCACAAGCTGCTTTCTTGCTAAGAACTCACCTTTACTGCAGATGATATCACAGGATCACAGAATCACAGCATTTTTTAGGTTGGAAAAGACCTATAAGATCCTCAAGTTCAACTGTTAAACCAGCAGAGAGTATCAATAGTCTAATCAATAGATTTGAATTTGATAGTGATTTGAAAATGATGTTAAGTCAATTGAACTAAAGTGGGTACCTTTCTTTGTCAGTCCTGGATTATTTTTAGCAGTATCTCAGTAAAGCCCTGATGACATTAACCTGTTGATATGCAATAAGATAAGATTTATCTGTCTTGGAGCCAAGAAAATTCAGTCTAGTAATATGGAACAGTAGGTTATGCAAGTAACTGCGGGGGCGTGGGGGTGCTGCTACCTCCTGAGATGAGAAATCACAGGAAAAAATATCAGAAGTCAGCTGTACCTTTCTGCCAGTTTGGAAGGAGAAGAGAAACTGAGAAATACTGATGCTGATTGCAGTGAGACTAAGATTACATTGTTCATTTTTGGAAATGTCAAATTTATGGCTGGAAAGGACTAAATTTCAAGTCATTGCTGCTGGATGGAACCCAGCAATTTGCAGTTGGTTAAAACTTGTATTGGGCTAAAGCAGTCCTGTAAAAAGACAAACCAAGAGACCCCACTGGCAGTTTCCCAAAGCTGATCTTTTCTCATCTGATTTTATAAGACTTCAGCTTCTAGTCAGGAGTCTTCCCTGTGGTTGAAAAAAGATGTTTATTAGGACTCTGCATTTTGTACTCAGGAACCTCCTATACATGGAAATGAAATAATCTCTGAGGTTGTCTTTTTGCCTATGAGCTAAAAGGGCTTAACCATAAATATCCTCCAAGCATTTGGGGTTATGTGGAGTGATGTGGTTCATGTTCCCAAGTCACTGTTATACTGATGGAGCCCTTCTTTCCTGGGGATGGCAGAACACCTGGCTGCCCATGGGAAGGAGGGACTGAATTCTATGATTCGCTTTGCTTGTGCACGCGGCTTCTGCTTCACCTCCTCAACTGTCTTTATCTCAACTCACAAATTCTCTCACTTTTACCCTTCTGATTCTCTTCCCCAGCCTGACACAGGGGATGTGGGGTGTGAGCAAGTGGCTGTGTGAGGCTGAGTTGCTGGCTGGGGTTAAGTCATTACAGTCCTTTTGGACTTTTAATTAGTATTTGTGCATTTATGCTCTAAACATTTCTAATCAGCTGTGGTTTTCCACTAATGACAACTTTTTTCAGATTTGTCAGTTAAGTAGTTCTTAACTCTGTACATTGCTGGTATTTCACAAATCTAAATTTTAATGCAAGTATACGGCAAATCAGTTACCCCTAATAAGCCTAAAAATACTTCTTTTAAATGTCAAATACACAAGTTGAAATAGTTTTCTTCTCTGATTTCTATACTTCTGTAAAAAACTAACTCGGGTGGGACCTAGCCTTCTTAACGAGATAGACAACACTCACAATGTTACCTTTGGATCACAGTTCTCCTTAAATGATGTACAGTCAATTGGAAAAACATTCTGGTTCATTAAATATGAATAAACATTATTACATCAATACATAGGATATAATAAAAGAAGTTACTCTAAATATATCTATTTTCCAATTAGTTTACTTCTGTTGACATGGACATGAAATTTAGAATTAAAGTGAAAACTAAGAGAAAAAACTTTTTCCATCATATGTCAGAAGAATTTTTGTAATATTTCTTTGTTCTTCTTTCTCAGAAAATTAAGTTTTCTTTAATACTTGTTGACACTCAGGGCTTCACCCCTCTGAAGTTTTGAAACTTGACTCCTATTTTGATTTTTAATTGTTTTTTTCTTTGCTTACACAAACTTTTCCTCAAAAGAATTCTTCCATCAAGTCTAAATGGTAACACATACTGCACTTTTAAAAAGTTACATACGTGGACAAATAACATGAGAAAGTCAAAGTCTTAACAGGAAACAAACCTGAAATGTGCTTTGTGTTAAAGGGTTGGAGGAATAATCAAATTACCAAAGATCTCTTTTGTGTTGAATGATTGACAAAGTATAATTTTGGTAACGACAGATTGTCTGCTCAGCCATACATGTGCATGCCTGTTTTGTGCTAAACATTAAGAGCTACTTTCCACTTACATGAAGCACAAAACCCTCAGAACAAAGCAGTAAATCCTTTACAGACCAATAATAGCCCATTGGGCTATTTAGAAAAACTCAATGTGTAGTCTTCATTTATTGCTCTAAACTTTCCATTAAGGTTACAAATACCTGATCACAAGGAAGCCACAGGAGTAAACCTGAAATCAAGAACCCTACCAATTCAAAACAGATGAACCAATATAATAGTTCATCCCCTCACAAATCAGAAGAAATCAATTGATATGTAAAGAAAGATCATAGTTCCATTTACAGGTGAAATATGTCTTAGATTGAAAAAGATAGTTTCTATAAATTAACTCAAAATAATAGCTGGATGTTTTCATTTGACCTCACTGATAAACATTTCTAAAGTATCTGATGGCAATATTCTGCTTAAAATAGAGTAACTCTTCATTATTACTGTTATTACTACTATTATCGTTTTCCTTTTTAGATTCCTCAGTGATACCTTTCAGACAATCATTCATTTGCTCAGGGCATAGGTTGCTGCCACTGCTCTCATCTGTGAAATATGCTGGTAAAGTAACAGACAGTAACTTCAACCTTTACCCAAGATACTACAGTCAAGGGTTTACTTGAACTTGGGGCCTGATCCATTTAGTACACCAAAGAGAAAAGTTTGCTACTTCAACCACTCCCTATGATTTCTACATCATGATTTAAGAACATTGCTTGGCCAACTCAACTCTTTGGGCGCTGTTCTTTATTGTCCATTGCACAAAAATAAGTAACTAGCTTATTTTTTAACTATCAAATCCCTTACAGCCAAGGGAGGCACCATCAAGGTGAAAGAGAAACTGGCATGAGACTGTTTTGGAGATTTCTATGTGTATTATTTTGGGCAAGACAGCAGTTACACCTTCCAAAGAGAAATCAGGTGTGCCAATAGGGGACTCAGGATCTGTCAAGGAGAAACTGAAAGGCCTGCCACTTTCCATCTCTAGTTAAATGTCAGGTTCTGCAGCCTCATCAGCAGAACAGCCAAGGAACGCTCTTCCTTGAAAATGAGTCAGTCAGGAGGACACTGGGTGTATCACAAGACTGGCCTTTAAAGATCTATGAGACTGTGAGAATGTACTGATATGTTTACATCCTCCTTTTCCACCTACTCCTCTTGTGTTGCCTTTAACACAAACACAACAAAACTGGAAGCAGTTACAGTATCAGTTCTTCTATGGCAACATTCCAGCAGAAACACGTGAAGTTACATTGAACTTAGTCTTAAATTTCACCTACTTTTGGCTTGTGCAAGAAGTGGTAAAATTGAAACCTTCTATACCAAAGAGAGAACACATCAAAATAATAAATACAAATTAAAGTAGCAAAGAAGTATTTAAGATGGCTATCTTACATAATGCAGCTCATCATAGGCTCCCTCACTACTGAACACTTAGATGTGCTTTTTTGCAGACCACAGAGATCTCCCTCCACAACAAATCAGCTTAGTGTGAAGGCAGCAAAAATCTCCTTCTTCCTTAGCATGTCCTTCTTCAGTCCAAGGAGGAAGGAGGAAGTTTCATGTGGGAGAATGTAAATGACTTACAAAGAATACAGATGTGTTGGAAGAAGCAGTTGCCCTACAGGAACTGGCTACCTCTGACTGGGGAGGTGCTGGCAAGAAGCCGAGTTGCCACACTTTGCTTTCATCATTGCAGGCAGAGCCTGAAGATGCCACCTTCATTGATTACTGTCCTAGAAAAGGATTCACACCTAGCTGCCTTGCCAATCTCCTCTGCAGAAAAATTCCTCTCTAACACCAGATCTAGAGATTAGTTCAGTTCCGTGCATGAGTGAATATTATTACTCTATTTTCTGACAGCAATTCCTAGGACACCCTCTGTAGGCTCCCCCAAAAATGAATGAGCCCCTGAAAGATTCCATTGTTCTGTAATTCCCACTTAAAGACATAATCTGTATTTTACGCCAGAAGTGATTGACACAGAGAGGACTCTTACGTCACAACCTGAAGATTAGAGCTTAAATGCTCCCGTAATAAAAATGGAGACCAAGGATGTATTAGCAGAATTATTTCTAAATAAATTCTTTCCAAAGCTTTCTGTCAGCCATTTCAAACACTATTTTGGGGTCACCCATGACTCACATTTCCTTTAGCTGTTTCACATGCATATATCTTCTTTCTGCATTTTTTCAGCCTTATGATGCAAGGGCTAATAATCTGGTGAAGACAAGAAACAGTGCAGCAAATGGCACATTACACCTTCTCCAGCAAGATTACTTTTAAGTCCTATTGCATGTTTAGGAATTTTTTGCTTAATGTTTTAAGTAGATGACTGCCATGGTAAAATAAAATGAACAAAATAAAAGTTTGATTTAGAACAAATTCTGATTTGTGGTAACTGACAGTGATCACCAGCCAGCACAGACTTGAGATCACACCCACCAGCTCATCCTGATGGCTGCAAACTAACTTCTGAGCTTCTCTGTGAATAGAGACCTTATCTGTGAGATGGCAGAAAAATGACCTAAGCACATAAACTATTGATGACATCCTTGTGCTTATCCTGTCTCATCCCCATCTTTACAGTTATTTATACAAGCAGCTCCCCCAGTAGGCAGCTTAAAAGAAAACCATTTGGACACAGCTCACTTCCTCTTCCGATCACCCATACTTTCATTCATTTGAAAGTCTCTATAGTTTAAGTCTTTTTAGGAGCAATGACCACAATAAAAGAAATTGATTGCTTTCAAGTTCTGACCTAGCCCAAATAACAAAACTGTAGCCACCACAGCAACTGAATATCCATCTCACCCATGCTAGGAGTCTAAATAGAGGGCTAAAGAGAACACAGAGTTTGCAGGGTTAGTCTTGGAAAACAGGTGGGCTGGGTTGCTGTCTGGGACTTCAAGTGAAACTCAAAACTAGAAGACTACATGAATTTTCAAAAGACTGTTTAACAAGGAATGACATCCCTCTGTGCATGGAAGAGGCAAGTCATCATGTCATCAGAGCACACCAGAGAAGCTTCACTGAATTCAGCAGACCTATATCATTCTGTACAATGGCAGAGGCGTCTTGAATCAGGGAGTCACACACAGAGTAACTTGCTGGCTCCTTCAGTGGGCCTGAAAACCACATTGCTTTCTTATGGCAGGATTCACACTTAATGTTTTGTGTCACTCACTTTATAGAGTCTGGAAAGTGTTTTACTCACTTTGACTTATGTTTCTAATGCCTTTGTTAATGACTGGATCTCTTCTCAATACAGAATATTCAAGACCTGCTTCAGACCTTTAACACAAACCCCACCGTCAAATACAGTATTGGCAGCACTTACATGATAGTATTAATTTCAAAATTGGATTATTTCTTAAAATAAGCCATTTTCTGGATATGAGAGGTTGGCTGGAGAAATGTAACCAGACAGAAAGCAGTTTATTTCAAGCCACAGATGTTTACCTTTTGCCTTGCTTATATATCATGGAGAACATGACAGGCTTGCTATGTGCAGAGCTAAGATCAGACATGTTCTACAAGCCTTTGTAGTAGAGAACTTAGATTTTGTCAGATGAAAGAGGTCTTCCTGCTTTCAGAAAAACAGTAAACCCTGTAAAAATGAGTTCCTTGCAGTGAATTATTCCTAAGGTAAATTTTCATGATTTATTTCTTTTCAAGACAACTTATAAACATTCAAGTCCTCCTAGTCTGTGGAGCTGCCAACTGTGGTGATTTTCCTGTTAAGCATCAAATTTTCTCACCTTTCTACCATGATAACTAGAAATTTCACAGAGAACTGCCTAGAATTAAAGATTTTAAAAAACGTCATGAGAGTTGTGTGAAAGGTAGCTTACAACACGTCATGTTTTCTTTTGATTTGTTTTCTGACTGACTCTAAGAAAAATGTATGCACCTTTTAATGAGAAAGAAACATCATCTTTGACCCACCCTACAAGTCCTATATTCCCATTTACATGAAAAAGAGTTGCTCCACATCAAGGAGATCTAGTTTAGAATTTTTTGTTACTTAAACCTAAGAGGTTCTCACTCCATAGTCCACAAATAATCATGTAACAAAGGAATTATTTCATTTCTGAGTGAACATTGAAGGATAAATTCTCCATATAAGTCAAGTAAAAAAGAAACAAAACATAAACAGCAGATTGTTCCATAAATATTATGAAATATTTGGCTTGTATCTGAAAAGTATATAGCAATTACCACAAGCTGATGCATCATCTCTCTCACCCACTTTCTTTTTCTGTGCATAATAAATTTCATAACTTTAAAAAGGAAAAAAGTGGGTTTTATCACACAATGCTTTCAGAATTCCAAAGCAATAACATGAAAATGCTACTTTTATTTTTTAATAAAGTAAAATTAACTTAATCTGAACATCCTCAGGGCAGTAAGGATATTATTTTTTCATCACCACAAACCAATCCAACTGTTTCTCAGTTTTTAAGAACTACTTTCAGATTTTAATACAAAAATCCAATAACTCCTCCTATTTTTAATTCCATTACTTACAGTGTTTAGTCACATCATGCTGCTGGCATACAGAATCACTGCTAGATATTGAAACCGAAATAATTTTCAGTTACTGTCACATCCACTATCCATTCATTATCCACTGGGCAGAATTCAAAAATGTGTGCAGGAATTTAAAAAAATGATGTGACCAATAAAGAAAGAAGCACTGTTTTTAGGAAAGCTTGCTATATCTCTAAAATTATATATATGAGGGGTCCTGGAAAAAAATACTTTTTTCATTGTAGTCTGGTTAAGTAACAGCTTTATCCCATACACTTACTGATACTCTACAGTTTTCAGAAAATAACTGGAATCTTTTGTAAGCAGACTGTGGCTTCTAAGGTGATGACCTGAAAGAAGTAAATCCATGCTCCTGAGTACTGCAAGTGACTTGCCACCACCATCATCTCCAAAGCCGGTGACTTTTCTTACCTAGTTTCTAACATGGAGAGGGTAAAGAGAGAAAATGAAGGCTGACAGTCTGTGCCACAGTAAGACAGCTGTTATGTTTTGGAATTGTTACTGCATTTCATATTCAAGGTATGCTAGCACACTTTACAGGTAATGAATTACTCCCTGTCCACAGGCAAAGTGAAGAACTGGTATTAATCTCTAGTAAGCATGAAGGACATTGAAGCCTGCTTAAGAACTTAATTTTGCAATTTACAGAACATTTCTAGTGATTTCAAGGGAATATTAAGACGTGTAGATAACTGCAAAGATCATATAAAGACAAGGCAGATACAAGAGGTGAGGAGTTCCCCACAGCAGAATGATTTCTTAAGTACACTATGATTTTTTGTCCCACTGTACCACTTGTACCCTGCCCATCTTGCACAGCACAGGCAGTGTTCAACCCAGCAAGAGGGAGAGCTCTTATGGTATAGGTAGTTTCGTTTTCTGTTACTTTTTGTGATAATGCCTGGCTGTTTCACTGCAGTCTCACTCATTCAGATAAAAAATGCAGTATTCTCCTATGCTATTCAAGCCAGTATCAGATGTGTTTGTAGCTCTTCCACTGCTTGCATGAGTGGCCTTTAGGTTGTGTTGATGTCTGTAAGCTGTGCAAAATGGACTCACCTGATTTCCCATGAACATAGTCTGATTTCAGCATCTGCCTTCTCCTGGTCTCAAGAAGCCACTGTCTACATGACAGAACTGTTCAGTGCCAGGCAGCCTGTACCAATGCACAGGCACAGTACAACTTGCACTAGCTGCAAGAGAAGAGCATGGCCAGCTTCAGAGGAGCTGCTCACACCATGCTTCACTACATTATACTGGGCAGTAAACAATTCATTGCAAATTTTTTATTTCATTTGATGAAGAAAGAAGACAAAAAAGCAGGATATTTGTTAATAAATCATCATCCACTTGAAGAGGTTATGTGGAGATGCAACATCTGTGACTCCAGTACAGCCAATGTAAATTGCTAGCATTTACACTGGGTACAGGATGAGAGGCCAGTGCATAGACAAAGCTCTCTTTCTCAAGTCAGTGAATAGCAACCAATCTTTTATGAACAGGTATTTAGACACTCAGGACTGGATCACAGCAAAGGTGGTGAAAGTTAGATACCTGAATTCATGTTCAAACAAGTTTGTAATTATCACTATTAATTTGGGATTGCTACTATGCATGTTAAGATTTTTTTTTAAATATGACATTATTTATATGTTTAGCTGTACTTACATTTAAGCAACCCTTCTTAAAACTTTTTCCCATTTAACATTTCAGTCCTGAATAAATCACCAGTCTTATCCACGACTTACACATACTCCCGCCTGTACTTGCAGTCAGATAACAAGGCTACACTACAAAAAGAACAAAATCACTTCCCCTGCCCATTAACAAAACTAGAATTAATTTCACTGATCTGCACTCAGGCATCTTTAATTAAAAGATCATAACCATATAAGTGGCTTTGATTTCTTATTCTAATGTCCTCCTCAATTATTTATTATACTCACCTTCTCACATCTGTATACATTTTTCTATTAGATGAATATAAAATATAAATGCTGTTGCACTTTTGAGTATTTCCAACTGCAGTGCAAATGTTATTAACTCCTTATTCAACTCAGGCAAATATACATACAAGTCAACCAAAGTGAAGCGAGGGTGACGTTGAGATATTGATTCTGCTGCATGTATCTACAAAGCCACCTGAGCTTTTGAAATGCTCTTTACCTACCTGATACCTGAATAACCACAAGAAAGCTTCTGTATAAGCTTTTTCAACAGCTCGATTCTCCTACTCATGACTCACTGTGCTAAATCATAGCCTGGGAGGTTTTCCCTCCATGTACAAGTGCAAATGAAGTTTACAGGGCCTTAAGTACCTACCAGGTGTACCCCACTCCCATCTAGTTTGGAAAGCTCTAGAAAGAACTCAGCAATCTGTCCTAATGGGCAATTGGGAGCAAGCCTCCAATTGTATTTCCCTACTTATATAATTTACAAAAGATAAACAGCAGCTACAACTTTCCTGTGTACATCTATTATGGTATTCGGTCTAAGCAATGGTAGCTACAAAGCATTTGCACTAAGTGCTATGCAATGAAACACTTCTACATACTGCTTCATTTTCCTTTCCTAAGTGTTTCTTCAGTTTCATCCTCTACAACAACACATACTCGTCCATGTAACAGAATGGCTCAGTTCTATCCCTACGGAAGATTAAAATAATTAAACTGGTAATCACATTCACAACTCTGAAATTTTAATCCAGGACTGTGGTGTGTCTGCTCTATCATGAAAGATCTTTTAAAACCCTTACTAAGTAAAGCCAGTACCCTCAAGTGTACAGAGTTAATACAGCAAAACTAGCCCACCACAGTATTTATGATAAGCAAACATCTTCTGAAGATGCTAAATCAATATCTATGCACGGACAGAAATATTCTACGATAAAGTTCACAGAGAAGGAGACCCATTTCATTACAGAATACTGGAAGGTCTTCTTCCCTTTTCTTTTTAGCATGGATAATTTTATTTAAAAGAGCACTTGTGTTTGTATCAGCACAGAAGCTGAAAATTGAACCATTAAGGATTCTGGACAATAAATTACAGGACACATTTTTCTAAATGAAGGGAGAAGTTATACATCTTCACTCCTCCTCTTGGAGGGATAGGATGGATAGAGAAGATGAAGGAAGGGCTTGTTCATGTTCTAAGAAACAAGAAAAAGCTCCTAGGAAATAGAGCTTTCTGCAGTTTCAGAAGACTTAAAGCTTTAGCAAGAGCAAGGGACAATGTACAATGCTATTTTGTTGAATAAAAAATAAAATAAAAATAAAATTTTTTGTGCTCAATTTGTAACTCAGAATCAAATCAAAATGAGTAAATCTTGCTGAATTCAAATATACCTCCATCCCTTCAGATACAAGAATCCCATGATGAATACATCAACCTATCTGAATGTGTACATAGAAAGCCTCAAGAGCTCATGACCAGTCCCTGGACATAAGCATTGCTTTTGGAAAATCCTCTTCCACTTCTGGCACTGTAGCTCCAGAATGAGACAGACAGGAGAGCTGGCTCTCCTGCAACATGGACTGTCAATTCCACCATCACAAGAAGTCTGGGTTAAATACACCATTAAGATGACATGACAGATAGGGAGATATGTTATTATTTCAGCCACTGGGAGAAAATCTATGCTTTAGGTTACATTGTAAAGCATCCTTTTTTACATGAAGGCATAAATAAAAGCAGAGATTATGAAGCATTCATTGCAAAGACCTTATGATAGCTGAATTCATGAATTTTTCACAGACTAAGATTTTCATCTCCCTCAGGCAGCAAGCAAAATTAAACTTTGGTATTTCAAAGGATGACTACAGGATTATACACCATTTTCCCCAGTGGACTGTCAGATGGGTATGAATTTTAAATTTGTTTTTAAATGCCTTAAAAATTAGGCAAAATTGCATCAACTGAAACTGGATTCATTGAAATCAGACTGATTAAAATAGGACATTGACTGTTACTCCTTTTTCTACATTGTTCGTCTATCCAATGCAAGTCCTAATATGCAATCTGAAAAGTACTGCTGACCACTATCGGGAGATCAAAGCAAAAACCCAATCCTCTTCCTTGGCCTTAAATGACATCTGCCATTTCCACACTATTATGACCAGTACTATCTCTCTTTTCAGGATAAAGAGCTTATTCTACATTGATCAAGATTTCAGTTACACCAACAAGTGATCTAGAAGTCAATCTTGGGTCAAAATGCATTCTACAAAGGAGTTTTAAATCTTTCAGAAGTTCAGAAGCATAAAGACCAGAAAACCCTCCTATAAACTTTACAGAGAAATTAAGAAGAGAAATATATATACACATTTTCTACTTTAAGCCTTTTCCCCCTAATTTGTAGAATTACCCATTTTCACATTGGAAGGATCAGTTGCATAACTGTTGACCTTCTGCCCTGCTACAGAACCAGCATATACTTTAGAGCATATACTTTAGTTTATTATTGTACTTGCATGTATTAACTATTTATTTTGATGTGACAAATGATTACTTAGCAGTAACAAAATGCCAAGTGGGCAAAAGTCTAGTACATAAAGCTGAATAACAAAGTACAGAGGTCAAGGCTGCTCTTAAATTCTGAAGCTTCTTTATTCTCAACCTCCAATTCACTGTCTGTCACCTTGCCCAGGTGCCAATCTAAACTAAGTCCCTCCTGAATACTGATGTTTACTTGCCAACTCTTCCATTCATTTACACAAGTGCTGATCTAAGCTAAGCAAAACCGCCTTCCTCTGACACCCCTTGTGCAATTGTGCATATTCATACACCTTAACATGCTCCTTCACTGCCTCTGAGGACTTACAAGCAGTACATCTGGAAGGAGAAGAGGAAAAACACATCTAAGAAAAGATAAAATAGAAGAGGGAGCATGTTGGGCAGGAGGAGGCTCTGCAACAACGATAGCCTTGCCTGCTGCTTGACACTCCAAAAGACTCTACAGCAGTGAAGACACTCTGCTAATATCCTGACTGTAAAACTACCGCTTGCTGAGAAACAGTGAAGAACAATGTGCATGTTTCTGAGAGTCTTTAAAATAACACCTCCCATGATTTTCTCAGGATAAGTCTGCAATCATTTAGAAGTATCTATTATAGAAACCCGCCAGCCGCAGTGAGACAGCCCCGTTACCACCCATGCTGAGGCTGCTCCGCGCCGCCGTTCCGTGTGACACACATTATACTCCTGTAGTTGGCCTATCATCCACACCCTGCTGCTGAGCTGAAAAATGCCCAATGCCAACATCTCACCGTGCCAGTGGAAATACGTTTCTTGGCTCATTTCCACACGTGGTTTAAATGAAGAGCTCAGGAGAGTGGAGCAATTTAAAGAAAGTGATTGAATCTATTAACACCAAAGATGAGAAAAGGAGAAGAGTAAACTTAAAATAAAATTAAACATTTTGCTTAAAATTACTTACATGTATTTCAGGATCTATGTTTCAAATGTGGATGTCAATATAATTACTTTTTGCTCATCATTCACTTTGCTAGTTTTAATACTACATTTTTCACTGTTTCTTGGAATTTAAGCAGAGTTAGTGATTTACAAAATACACATGAGCCCTGTCTATCACTGATTAGTCAAATATATTTATTTTGCAAATACATGAAAATAATTTCATACATTTTTTATGCTCTTATTAAGTCTCTAAAAACTTGCCTTTTTTCTATTATCGTTTTTTTTCTGTCTGTATTCAAAGTATTATTTCTAAAGGATGGGCTTAAGTGCCAAGCAAGAAAATAAGTTTCCAGTGAAGATATGGGCAGTAAATGTCTGCTGTCTCTCTCCTTGCCTGCAAGTCAGCCAGCAGTAGAGCCAGTGTAGTTTACAAGAGCCCTAAGGGGTCCTTTCTCTGGTTTCTCCAGGCCCTGTTGTGCTTTATAACCTTACACACAAAAATGATCTGGAGTGCAAGAAGGACCTGTGTCCCCATGCGTGCAGCTGCCGCCATCCACCCCTCCCTCCTCCCTGCTCTGGAGCCACTGAGGAGGGGACTGGGATTTGCCCCTTCCCTACCAAAAAGCTCAGAGCAGCATTTTGCTAAAAAGGGAGAAATTTCACAGCCTAATGGCACTGGTGTAGTGTTAATCAGCAACATGTCTGAAATTAAGCATCAAATTTGAAGAAAAAAAAAAAGAAAAAACCCAAACATTTCACATCTTCCCCAGGAGATTTTCCCAGCCTACTCCTCGCCTGCCCAAGCCCCCTTATTCTATCAGTGCATTAACAAAGCCAAGGAGCTCCCGCTGTGGCATCTCATCGGAGGGCACTGGAGTTAACAATGAGACTGTGAGCTCCAGTGGCCATGGCAACAGTAGCTAATTCTTCTTCCCAATCAGGGTGGCAATTCTCTCCCATGGCTTGAATCAGTTACAAAACAAAATACTCTCAAAGACCTTTCAGAGCCAATAGCCTTGCAGTTAATCTGCTAATAGGAAATAATCTGCAGCTAATATACACATTCCAGGGCAGCAGTGTGTTTTCTTAATACTTTGTTACATGGGCCTCATTCCAAAGAAAGCAGAGCAAAGAATAGAAAACAGACATTCATTAAAAACAGTATAATACTACCTGGCCACTATTAATGCCTGAAACGTGCTACAACTTGCATGGCTCTTAAAATGGTGATTTGGAGTGACAGCACTAGACAGACTGAGCTCAACGCAATTAGATCAAAAAAAGTTACATACAGTATTAGTTAGCAGCTAGTTCATGTGAAAAATCAGCCTTGAAATGATTTCCACATTGCTCTCTTTTCATTTAAAGTATCTGTGAAGAAAAAGCACTGAGTTGACAGGAATGTGCATCAGTAATAAACAATTCTAGATGGATATAGGAAAATAGATAATAATAAACATTCACTCAGAGCATACTTACCTAACTGGGTGATGGGAGTTTAGCCATACATTCTCCCACCTACCTTAAACATAGGAGTAAACAGCAAATGGATGGTGGGTGAGAAAGCAGTGCTGAAAAACTAACAGTGAATCACCAATTTTTGCATTAGACATGCCAGCAAATCTACACAACATGCTTTAGCTTCACTTTACTAAGGGAAGGACTGCGCGTCTGAAAGCTGGAGTACATTGGCTCCACTGTGTTGTGTTCCAGGGGCAGGCACAAAGGCAGGGTGAGCTTCAAGATCTTAGCCATTGCCATCTTATATGTGTAATTCAGACAGAGACGCTGCGCTACTGTTGGATTAAGGAAAGAACTACACCTCCATTCCTACAAGTCTAAATGCTGCCAGTGGAAGTGGTTGTCACAGGAAATAACTCTCCCAGCTTCACAACCATGTTCGTTCACCACATCCAACCCAAATCACCACATCTGCACCACCAACAGAGTTCAAGTGAAACTCAAAGTCTCTCAGTGCTCAGGTATATTTACACTTTTCTTTCTTTTTCCCCTCCAGGGGTAAAGCCAAGGACACCTGGTCTTGTCAGGCCACTGCACAGGCATATAACAGAATTAAAAGACAGATTGCAGGTTCTGGCAAAGACTGAAAGAGACAGAAGTGACTAACACATTGCTCAGTGCAGTGCAACAGATTGTCTTCAACCATCTACTGCAATTATAGAGGCACCTCTCATTTGGGCTACCAGAATGTTTCATTTCTAGACCATCTTGTAAACTTCTGAAACTTCCATTAATCAGGGTGACATTTCATAGATTTTTCTCTTGTTCCTAAGATGACTACTAGAATTTTAAGCTCTAACATCTAAAAATTCTGTGTCTATACTTAATATAAAAGTGGCTTTATTTTAAATGAAGAGAACAAAAATTGTATCTTTCCACTATGATCTTATTTTTACTTCACTGAAAACTGCTTAAGTACTGAAATGTGAAAAGGAAGGCAGCTCAATGTAACAGCCAAATGATTTTAGCAGCAAAAGCACTTCAAATGTTCCAATTCAGAAATACTGTGCAAGTACCCAAGCCAAAGGCCTTTAAAAATGGCAGCTCTCCCAGTTCACAAGTATGAGATACAGTTTAAGAAATGCTCAGAGCATGGCTAATGGTGAAAGACCTCCACATCAGTGCCCATATCCTTTACAGGGAATTGCGGTAGTCTCTAATTATCCCAAGACTTCATGTCATGCAATCCATTTCTACTTTGTGTCATTCCCCAGGTAAACTAGATGGTTTGTGAGAAGGAGTGAAAATTGGTCACCTGTACATCTTTCCAATGACTGACAGGGAGCTCCTCCTGTATTTGGGGCATTTATGAGAGCTGCTTCCTGTATGAGTTCTTTTTGAAGTCACCCCAGGAGCTCCTGCTGCATGGCCTGGAGCAGAAAGCTCCCAGGACAGGATATCGTCACAAGGCAGTCTGTTTCCCTGAAACATCCAGGAACATTATCTCTGTACATCTGTAAATTTGTCTGAAACAGGCTGACAAGTCTGGGTAAGAGCAGGAGGAGCAGAAATGACTGTACAGACATATATAAACATCCTTCCCTTCATAAATGCAAGAAAAGGATTGCATAAAGCTATGTTACAATGCATACAAGCCCAATGCACAGTGATAAATCAAATTTTGCTTGACCTTGCTCAGAACAAGTAGTTTCACTGCTGGTCTGCAGTTTATACATGAGCATTTAGAGTTTGGTGACAGCTATTTTACACAAACTGACCAACTGCACAATTTACCTTTTTTGTTTGTTTATTTTATCCTGATACTGAGGTTCAATCCCATCCTTAAAACAGTCTGACTCATTCTAAGCACACTCTGCAAAGAGAATGGGATTTCAATAGTGGTCAGCACTAACCTACTTCTCCTCTCTAACCATTGGCATAATAAGTAAATGCTCCTTGATTTTGATGGGAGAAACAGAAACAGGTCATTGCTGAGGGCTCTTGAAATTCCACCAGAATCTCTAAACAGGTCAAACATGTTGCAGTCTCACTGCTGTTTATCCCTGACAAATCCAGACTGTGTAATATCTGTTTATCTTGACATATATTTGAAGCAGTTCCTCGGGAGGAGATTGTGCAAATAGGCCCAAACACCACCTTTTTATTGCATTCTGTCTTTCCCCCAGTACTGGTAAGTGATGGTTTGGTCCAGTAATGTGCTTGCCTCTGCATTTCAATTCTTGCACTCTCTCTGTCTCAGTGAGAAAGAAAAAAAAAAGGCTGCCTGAGTTGCTGTGTATTCCAAGTCTTTACTTGCTGAGAGTCCTGAATGTTGCCCATTTCTCAGGAAAATAAAAAGAGAGAGGCAGGGTAAGAGATAAAAAATAAAAGCTGAAATCTTTAATGTTACATGATTTTCATCATTGTACACTACTTTTATTTTTCTTTAAATCAGTTTTTTATAATTTGAGTTGTCATGACAACATGATGCAACACTTCACTGCCATGACAATGTGACAACTTTCAAAAACAGTAAGTGCTGTTTTTACTCTGTTTTTCAATCGCTCCCAAGGAAACAAGCTGTTATTTACTTCTGTGACGAAACTCATACGATACCATAATGGATCCAATGTCAAGAAAAATTAAAGCATAGAATGGGGGAAACGGGGATGGAAAATATGTTTTTGTGTACATAATTACTCCATAAAAAGTACACATTTTTTTCCACTGTCTTATCCCAGTTCACCACTATAACTCTGCTCATTTCCACCTATGAATGACTTTCTCCATATCCTGACCAAAACTGATTAATCACAGCAGCATAATTGACTCAAAAAGGGCCTGTTTTCTTAGCAGCAGTTTCAGTTGATGTTTTTACGCTTGGTTGTGTGCATTTGGATACTAGAAAACAAACTGAAATAAATGAAATCTCTGTGTGACCACGAGCTAACTCCAGTGGAGCAATGTATTTGTAAATCCAATCAATTTATGTGAGACTTGTGTCTAAATTCTATGGGGACGATAAATCCACTGGCTAACTCTCTTCTAGATGAAGCCAAGAAATGTTTCCAGACACTAGAGCTTAGTTATCTATATTATGCAGTTGTGGGGAGAAAAAAAATCACCGGGATTATATCTATTCTGTTTAGCAAAAATAATTCTCAGGAGCTAGAATGGACCAAGGACCATTCCCAAAAAGGCACTATGGATGCAGTCATCTTGTTCTGGAAACTGAGGCTGTTTAAAACTACTAAAATACATCAGCTGATTCTTAGATTCAATTTCTATACATTGTTTTCCTAGCATCCTTGTTTTGGAGAAACGTGAAAAAGCCCAAAAACAGTTGATACCAAAACACATTACAGTAAAGGCTCACTTCATGTGGGTGTGATGGAGGCTTTGTTAAAGCACAGTGATCCATTTATATAGCACTTACTATAAATACAACCTAACCATGCAAAGTTGCTCGCAGTGCAGGGGAACACTGGCCCAGCCCAAGGGGGTAACCCCAGACCTGCCTGCTGCCCAGTCCCTCCACCCTCAGAACCACCCGGGCCTGGGCACAGACAGAGGGGCAGCAAGCAATCAGGGAGACTTTCAGCCTGATACAACTGTTGATGTGTTTTGAATATCAATGATCTCTTCCTTAAACAAAAGACAGTGCTGGAGCAAAGGAGCTGTACTACTTTTAGGACACTACAGTTGAGAAATTACTTTGTATACACAAACACACCTCTATAACAAAATATTAAAGATATATATATATGTGTGTGTGTGTTTGCACATATATATACTCGATACGTATATAGACCAGTATTTTTAGCAGCAAAGGTAAATCTGTTTCACAGCATCAATATCTAATGAAAGAAAATGAATCATTCTATAGAAGAAAAAAGAAGTACATTCTCATGACTGATATTTTACATAATTTAAAAATTTCACACGCTTTCACCACCCTATTGAGTGGTTTAGTGTCTACTATTTACCCATGTCAGGCTCAGATAAAAGTAAGCTAAACTGGAGGTTTCAGTGTTTTGCTTTCTTTTCTGAAAGTGTTCAAGACTTAATTTGCAACCTGCCTAGAAGACATGAATTCACTAGGCAAAACAGAGCACAGAGGACCTAATAATTGATTAGTCCCATCCTGAAGATCTCATCCAGCTCCCATTTTTCCATTATGGAATCTTTCTACTGATTTCAGTATAACCTAAACCAGAAAAGAAGAGAATTATACATCAGCTCTTCATTAAAAAAAAACCAAACAAAAAACCGAACAAACCAAGATCCACTTCCGCCTCCAAAATCCCACACACTTCCCATTCCACATCTTTATGTCTCTACTTGTTATGAGTTCCTGTTGACAGGAACAGATATAGCCTTTGTTTCCATTGGTACCTTATTAGCAAAGCAAAGTTGCCAAAAGCCAAAGTGGTTGGATATGTTGTTTCACAAAAGCTGCCTATAAACATACTTTTGTTTGTGTCTATCAGTCAAAATGTGCTTGTGCTTGCTGTCATACAAGCTTGCAGTCAGGATTATCTTGACTTTCTTCTCCTGACAGGTGATCAAAATCACAACATATTCTGCTCTACACTCTTCAAAAAGCATCATATATTATATGAAGAATTGTTTCAAATCATAAACCTAGATATTACCAGGAGGTGGAGAGGAGGCAAAATTCACAGCAGAGCAGCAAGAGGAAGTGGGAACTTTGGAAAGTCATCATTCTGCGTGGCATAAGAGTGACTTAAGTCAGAAATCCATACGCTGGGAATTTGTATTTTGACCCTGACAGGCAGAAAGGGGAGACACTCGCAGGCACCATCCAGATGATAATTTGAACTAGTTGGCCATAGCATGGGTGATAAATCATCATTTAACATGGCCTATGGAACCAGGAAAAAAGAGTGGAGAGGACAACTGTGATGTCACACTTGTGTGATGACACTTTATTACTACCAGAGAAACTGGTATGACCTGGATATGTTTTCAGATATGTGAATATCAATATGCAGTTTCAGTAACGGTGTGTTATCAACCTCAGACCCCTTCAATGGTGAATATCAACTTCTCTTTTCCCTGAAATGTTTTTAACCACTTAGAGAAAGGGGGATTTTTATTAAACTCAGCTCTCAAGAAATAAATCAGACCAGAGAAACTTGAGTGGTGATACGTAGTAAATTGGGACACCCATGTCTGATCTTAATCTCACTTGTGTGATGGATCTGTTTCCTGCTGACGGCATGTAACAGGGAGTTGCACAATATACAGAGAAACTTGTGGGCAGCACGATGATGATGATGATGTAGAAAAAGCAACAGTGAAACATGATTAAGCACAGGAAAATTTGTACTGGCTGAAGATGTTCCAGAAGAGTGGGGGCAAGGGATTCATTGATGAGGAGGTGAGAAATACTATCAGCCACCTCTTCAGCTCTTGTCCTTTCAGAGACTGTTAGTTTGGAAAATAACTTTCCCAATCTTCTGTCTTCAGACTCTTTCTTATTTCATTCGTTTTGACAAAAATATTTACTTTAACATAAAGTAAACACAGAGCTCAGGGAAATGTCATAAAATAATCTTTCAGTTAACAGACTTTATCTTTCCTCAGATGAATTGTAAGAATATGCTTAGGTGCCATTTAAATCTGAAAATGTACTTTGCACATTTTTAAAGCAAAATATAACAGAAATTCAGCACATAATTTAGACATTAATATCACTGAAATATCAAGGATTTAAAAATAACTTTACCATAGATTACTATTCTTTGGAATGCAGACATTAATTTTCTCTCCTTTCAAATTTGATTTATTTACAGTAATGGATCCACAACTTTATTTTACTTCACGTGTCTTTCTGAAGTATACATGCCATGTCATAAATATGAGTCATGATTCAAGTAAGAAGTAAGGACGGCAACATCACAAAAAAAGCACCAGTCTTCCCAAAGTTTGTTAAGAATGCAGACCCATTTTCTTATAGTGTTGGCATTGTACTTGATACTTCTGAATGTAAGCCTAATATGATGCTGAATGCCACTTTTACAGCTGATGAACAATATTTAAAAAAACCCGGTTAACATCTATCCTGTGCAAGTTAAAATATTTTAGGGTTTTTTTAATTGTGTGTAGAAGATGTGAGAGATGCAGCATATTAGAAATCTCTTAATAAATTTAGTATGAGCATATACACAACTCATCCAAAGTTCTTCTCTGTATGGTATCAAAATATGACTTCAGTTTTGCAAGAGGTTTGCCACGATGTGCCTTGGGTTCTATTCTGTATCTTTTCAGACTCCATTTCAGTAATGCTGTTAAAGGTGAAGTTTGAGATGGTAGCTAAGAAAGAAGGTACAATACAGAACTAATACACCAGCAGAGAGAGCATCTTGAGTCAGTTTTCTTTGTTTTTAAGGCAAGAAGTTTGAAGTAGCTAGAACTCGTAGCAAACATTCTGACAGCATTTACTGAGACTGGCAGTTGTCTGAGGCAATATTGCATAGACTGTAAACACTTGGAAGTGCAAATGGTTTTTGTTAACACACAACTCACAGCAAAAACAGGAACATGAGCTTTGGGGAACTATGGGGAACTATGGTAATATAAAGAAATAAATGTTAATCATCATCATCATCAATCTTCCAGAAGTTTCCTACTGAATTTGTTGAAGAGGTAAAGACAGACTGCTGCTGACCTGAATAAGGATTTCCTTCTTTTTAAACTGAAAGTCACTTAAAGAAATTATTTTATAAGCCTACTGTGTCAAATGTAATCAAGTTGATTAGTAAATAGTAGCATGTTTTCTATCATTGGAATTTGCAGAAGAAGCAAGTATGCAGGATACATGACAAAAAAAAGTTTGGCTGAAGTTGCTTGAATAATTTATATATTATCCCAAAAGCTGAGTGTCAAGCTGCATCACTACTGAGATTTTAAGAGCAATCACCACCTCACATCAAAAAACTGCATGTTGCTGGATCTCCGCTTTAAGTTATTTCCATGTCCAAAAAGCAATGCACTTAAGTTCTCCGTTCCCAAAGAATATTTATAACAAACAAGGATGGACAAAATCCCCAAGTACAGTATCCTGAATGCAGTAATCATTGTTTTGCCAGACTGGACATACTGGCAATATAGCACTTCTTTGTTGGAGGAATAAAAAAATTATCTCTGCATATCTGTGCTCACTTTGACCAGAAAAGTTTCTCACTTATCACTGACAATTGCCTGAATCAAGATCTTGATATGGACTTGTATTCAAGATGAAGCTCAGCTCCCACCACCATCCCAAAAATTTGCCTGCACTATGCCTCAGAGCCCAAAATTCAGCCCCTTACCTAGGTGTTCCTGAGCTGTTTTGAAAACTTGGCCTTGATCCCAGCATGTTGAACTGTATTCCGATTCTCAGAGAAACTATACCACAAACAGGCACTCCTATGCCCAAAACCTGCTTGGCACTTGCACAACCTCCACCTCCTGCACTGGTCTCAATGGCAGCCATTTGCTCTTCCTTTTGCAAATTTGCACCTCATTTAAGGCTGACCTAGAACTAGGCAAAATTGAACACAGAGTGGGAGCAAAATTTTATCGGAAAAAGTAGAGGGGGAGGAAATTTTTTCAGCCATTAGTTTTCAACCATCTATTTTTTCATCCAACTGCAATTCTAGCACTTCAGTGCTAGCTATACGACATTACTGCAGGAAAGGCAAGGGAATGGTCAAGCTGCCTCCATGTCTGATTTCACAGTAAATACTGCAACACATTCACAGTTTGTCAATCCCTGTTCCTGAGGTGCAACCATGTAGCACATTGACTTGGATGGCAGATACATTTCCCTATTCCCTAGACTGGCATCAGAGGGATTCGTATTTAATGTGTGCATGCTCGTGCTTGTGTGATAAGGGGCCAATACTATTTCCCACTGCCCCCCAAAATTAACTAAGGCCATTACCTGGCAAAATGTCACATAACTTCCCAACCAATACTCTTATGCCCCACATCACACTGAAGATTACTTCAGTAAAGAACTTATCATTATGTGAGCTTGAAAGTTAGGTCTCCCACGAGGGAACATTTCTTGATATTAGCCAAACGATCTGACTAAGAAACACTTCCTATAGTTTTAACATATGGATTACATTTGAACTGACAGTGAGTTTTGCTCTGGACTGATCCCTGCCGCCTCCATACATGGTTATGCTTATTGCTTATGGGGCTCTTTTAAGCACCGCTGCCCTGAAATAAACTCCTACTATTCCTACAGGATTTCACGCCAGCCAATTTAAATATTTTAATAATGAGTAAAAGGTTTAAAATGAAGAGAAAATATTGTGTCAAGCCACAGACGGTGCTGACAGTTCAAAAAGAAAATGCTTTCTTTGCAGCACCCATCAGCACATCTGTGACCATACTACATCTCTGGATTGTTCAGAATTCCCAGTCTTCTCCGGCTTTTCCAAACCAAACCGCTCAGCAGATGGATCAATGAGCCAGGCCAATGGCAACATCTGCCACTGAAGGTCCTGCTGGAGCTGGAAGCACAGTGGCCTTGCCTAGAGAGGTGATGTGCTGGCAGGGGCCATTGCAGTCCCCACCAGTGGCTTTCTGGAGAGCCCCAGCAAGAGCTGAAGTTCAGTGCCCCAGCAGCAAGAGCAACCCTGTAGTTGCTCCAAAGATGGGGTCCTCTTTGGAGTGCCACCTCCCATGAGAATGAGAGACACTTTGGCACTGGCCTACCCATGACAGCCTGGGGACATCAGCACCACAAAGCCTGTGGCCCCAGCCCAGCAAGGAGTGCCTGATCCCCACTCTGTGAGCTGTAACCAGGACAGATGCAAGGCACCTTAAGAAATTTACTCCTGCTTTCAGAATTGTCCACAACTGTTTGAGGCTTCCCTCAGCCCTGGAGACACAATGCTGGACACCACTGAAGGTACCTATGAGCTTCATAGGTGACTGGTGCTCACCCAGAATGGTACTTCTGAGCGCCCTGGCATGGCTCCTTTGCTTATGTAAAAAACATGTGGTACCATGGGCTATGTTACATCTCCAAACTTTCTTCTGGCTCTTTGTGCTTTCCTTTCAGTAAAGATAAAAAGCAGCTAACAGAGTTCCCCAAAATCCACCACATCCTGGCAGAAGGAAATGCTTCAGATTTCGTGGTGATTTGGGTTTCTCAGTGCCAGTCACTGTTTCTGTTTTTATATATTTAATAGCTATCTAAAAACTAGAAACTTAGCAACGTATTTTGTAGCTGATTTGGCTGATAATGCCTTTTTTAAAGCTCGTTTCCTGGTTTAGGATAGCATAGTAACAAAAAGAGCTGGGTTTACTCCATTAAGAGAAGACAGTGCATTAAGCCAAACAAGAAAAAACAAATGCTGAAAGGGAAAAAAAATGAAACTAACATCAAGCTGATGAACAGATTAGTTCTATTTATTTTAATTTTCCTGTGCCCCCTTTTTAGATAGTTTATTATTAACTAAAGTAAATTCAGCTGTTCACAGAAATTAGAAAAATTATATGAAAAAGCAAGTTAACTAAAATGAGCTGATACAATTTTTTTTTTTTTTTGGTTGGATTCAGTTGTGGGACTTTAGCCAAGGAGTACAAGAACAGAATACAGAATTGTATCTAATGAGAAATCTAACTAACAGAAATACTTTTAATGCAGAAGACAAATTAAAAAGGCCAAAAAAAGACATTATTCCCTCTCCGTATAATGATGTAGCCCGTTTCAGTGAATACTGCCATGTCTTATAGCTCAAGTCTAAACAGTCAGTGCTGATAGAGAAGGGTGCACTTTGCATTCCTTTCTCAATATGGTAAAGCTGTAACTTATACCTCTGACTTATCACAGCATTGGGAAACACATGTTTTCCCCTTATTTGGTAGCACAGAACATCTGGAAAGGAAAAAGGACATACTTCCCAATACCAACTGAGAGCAACCACCACAATAGGACCTGCCTACAAAAGCTGACACTCCACCTTGTTTGAGCAGGATAGAAACCAAAACTCAGAAATATACAGGGCTGCAGAACATCTGAAACTCTACAAGTACAGAGAGAAATGGTGCGAGAAAGGATGGAGGGAGTTGCACACAGCATTCAGAAGAGCTCAGGATTCAGCTGCCCACCTTGCAGCTGACACCTTGCAAGTCAGCATCCACTTTTTCTAGTTTTCTAAGAAGCTCCTAACACATCAAAATAAACAGTCAATGCACAGGTAACTTTCTACAGTGGAAGGCAGGAGGAAAAATCTTGCCTTCACTGGAACACTGAAGGTCACAAAGTTGCAATGGCCTCCTACCCACAAGTGCTTCCCAAGGGCTACAGAAACGGCAACACAGGGAAGGGAAGGGCCATGCTATCTTTTCCAGTATATAGGATAGAGCTGTAGGGCAGCTCAACAGCTGCATGGAGAAATGAACTTCACGGCGAAAAATAAGGAGAATAAGGGAGACTTTAGCTATCTCAGTACCAAACTGCCTTTCTAAAAGCAACTAAACACCACGGGTGCCAGGATTGGTGAACTTAAAGCTCAGAAACTGGGTCAAAAATATTCAGTTCTGAACAAGGGCAGGAAACTGAGGTTTGGCCTCTCTGAGCAGCCCTGTACAAGTCTTCTTGTCTGGAAGCAAAAGAGCTGCCTGTCCTGCCCAGGTGCTGAAGCAGCATCAGCTTCCCTCCAGAACATTGCAACAGATCCTGCTCTTCTCAAATTAGACTGGAACATCTAAGATACAGCATAAAAGGAAATCATGCACTGGGAAAAGCAAACATTTACTGGGTAAAAACTCTTAACAGTAAAAATAAAAGGATGAAGTATTTTCCTTCCTCAAAAAAATTTTCAGCCACACCTCCTAAAGAGATTCCTAATCACTGCACCAGAAGCCAAGGCAGTTCCATGTGGGACATGCAAACCATGGGGGAACTGGTAAAGAAGTATGTCTGAGCTGCTGAGTGCTTCCTCCTGCACATGCCAGCAGCTGGGAGCCAGTGCTGCTGCTGCAGCCGATGATGGCTTGAACATCAGCTC
Organism: Trochalopteron elliotii; assembly: GCA_024734555.1. Taxonomy (NCBI): domain Eukaryota; kingdom Metazoa; phylum Chordata; class Aves; order Passeriformes; family Leiothrichidae; genus Trochalopteron; species Trochalopteron elliotii. Next base: position 2,211,143 of record JANPWX010000019.1, read on the forward strand.
ATTTGGAAACTCCTGGTGAGAGCGGTGCCAGGAAGGAAAAGTCTCTTAGGGTCCAGCCCACACCCTAGAGATGATCCTCCCTTCTGACTGCTGCCATTGGCATCTGGTCTCTGTACTCTGGGGCATTTTTAAAAATCTCTTTAGAATTCCAAGTTTTACTTGTTTCCAGTAGCAATGCTGCTCACACACATGGTGGGAGGGAGGGAAGTAAGGCTTAAACTGAGCTATAAAGAAGAGACAACACCTGGTAGAAGGCTGCTACCAGAGCTGGCTTCGCCATTCTCTGTGGAAAACCCTCAGCTGGACACAAGCAGCCAGCATGGTGCTATTCCTAACACTGCACAGCAACCACCCACCATCTTGTCAGGAGCAGCTGGCAAGAGCCTTCCTGTCAGGACTTGTTTTGGAGCTGAAGAGCTCCAACACACACCCGCACAGCAGTAACATTTGCGCAAGAGGCATGAAAATGTTGCTACAAAAACTGATCACAAAGTGAAGTTAACATTTTGGTTCATTCCTGTCCCCCTGAACAGCAACTTTGCAGACACCAGTTTCTCCATGCAACTGAAGAAGGAGGTATTTTTAATATCATTTTCTGAATGGAAAATTAAAACAGAGGGCTAAGTGAATTTTCCGAGGACACAGGTCCAAGCAATGTCAGGCCCCAGAAGGGAAATTCCTTATAAAGTTACTTTGCAGAAAGTCACTGCTGTCCCTTCCTCCCCACACCCTGCAGACTTCAAATACATTTAGAAACACAACTTCAGAGTTCTGTTTTTTTCTCTTTCTAGATACATATATACATGCACCATTTCCCATGATGTATTAATTAAGTCAATCGGTTTTCTTCAGATCCTTACTTGCTGAAAGATTGTTTTACAGAATGAAAAGCAAAGCCAAACAAAAAAATTTTTATGGGTGCTTTTGAAGAAAACAGCTACAGAAATGACTATCTGGCACAGGCAAAACAGAAGACAACAACCAAGGGAAAGCATTCAAGAATCTCTGAGGATGAAGCAATTCCTACTGTTTTGAACTGCACACATGAACCGAGAGCTGGGCAACACTCCCTAGGAGGAGCTGCAATGGGACATGCTGCACAGCGATACTGCCAGTGATGGTATCACTGTCTTACTGTTTCTGCTCAACTCCATTGCAGGAAGTAAAGGGTTCACAATGCCATAGAGATTGGAGAATCCATAGGGATTGGATCTTGGAGAACCCCTGGGGAATATGATGGAAACAAATACGTCCCTTTGCCACAGAGAAGCATCACTGTAGTGTTAATGGCTCTGACAGTGTGACTGAGTTCACTTAAACCCCCCTGTAACCAAATCCAGGCTTACTGCTAAACACCTAAACTATCAGGAATTCATATAATCTCCTGTCTTTGAACCTGTTATCATTAAAAAGATATGTCCCAGTGCTATCAGACTGTGGTGGCTTGATTCAGGATTTGCCATATGGAAAACATGCAGCCATCAAACTAGTCTAAGTGATCACAGCAGCATCTTTGGAAAAAGACACCCAGGAACTGATGCTCCTCTCCTTAAGATGTTAAAGTAACAATTATAAAACCACTTCTAAATGTTCTAAAATGAGATACCTCTTCTAACCCTTGATAGCATTGTTGTTTTTTGGTTTAAAATCTCATTTATATATTGCCATTTGCCAGCATTAGTGAGGTGTTCATTAAATTAAAAAAGAAACAAAGGCAAGAAAATCCCACATGAAAAGATGTTTTCATTATGAAAAACAAACAAACCAAGGAAAATACCAACCACAGTAAGGCATGTCCATAGTTTGAAATACACCCCTTCAAAGAAACAAATTGCTGATTACAAAAACCACTTTAGTGACATAAGCATTACAAAGAATAAAGCCTTTTATTCTTTGTCACACAGCATAATGAACTGAATACTGAGATGACACAGGAAAAGAGGAGTTAGTGATTCATTATAAAATGCCATCATAAGATAGGACACCTGCTTCTTACATTACCCCAAGGTAACCAAGTTTTAAGGGTTGATTTTATTCTTCTAATACAGATAGCACAATACAGTGCCTTGGTTTGTCCTTTTCTGGGCAGGCTGATGCTAATCACATTGCACAGGCATTCACAGAAATGTTGCACTCTGCCACTGACTGAAATATATGCCAGTTGGATGTCATTAATAATACTCTCAAACCAAGTAACAGGAGTTGAAGGGAAAATGGCAGATATAGGCAGAATTTCTTGAATTTCCTGAATTTCTCCAACAGGACCACATGTGCCATGGTTTAACACCTAGACCTTAATTTAGGCAGCATATAAAACATTTTCAGGCAGATATGCACATCTTTATGCACATTGAAAAGATATTTATTTTGAGAAAAGCATCACAGGACATGTTACACAGCAGTAAGTGTATTTGACACAATCTCCTTTTGAGTTATGATAAGCTTTGCATTCAAAGATCCCTGATAATGTTGTGATCATTTTTCCCAGAACAGATGCATCACAGATGCTAGAGATTAGCAAGGCAAGTCAAGTCACCAGCACCTACCATCCTTCTCCATACCAAACAGTTATTCCTACAGCACAGGACTGTGAACTCCATGAATCACAAGCAATGCCCATTCACAGAAGCAAAACAAACATTCCTGTCACTCTGTGCCATCCTGTTTGATCTCACTGGAACATAAAAGTGATGCAAGGTCAGGCAGGGGCAAGAGCTGGAGAGCAAGACTGCCATGCAAAGCTGGGACACCCAGCAGGGGACAGCATTAGAGGTACATGACATTTCTCTGCCTGTTTTCTGATCTCACATGACTGAAATCACACCCAATTCAGCAGAAATGGAGGATATCCCGGGTCAGCACTAAATCAGTGCCTCAGCATGGTATCAGGGGCCGCTCGGCCGCTGGACGTCTCACTTCTGATTTAAGTCAGGAGAATTTTCCACCACCTGTGATCATTAAAGATTCCCTCATGCTTCTGTCAGGGGTGAGTTAACCCTCCTGACCTGGCCAGATGATTACTTTTTACCTATTTAATATCCACCTGTAGTTTCAGTTTCCTTACTTCCTAGCACAAATTACTCTGTGTTCCTAAAGGGCCCTGTAAGTCACATTTCTGGAAGTGATCCCTGAAGAAAGGAATAGACCCTTTGGGAGTGGAATGTACAGAATTACTGAACAATTAAAAGTGACTCATAGAAGAATATAAAAAATTGTTATTGGAGGTACATGCTGTAAAACCCTGATTATTTCCAGGCTCCATAAAGCCAATATTGAATTTATAAGGGATAAAGGAAGCAGCATGCAATATGCCAGATGGATCAACAGTGAAGGAATGCCAAACTCTCCTCTCCAACTCACCAACTCAGCATCACTGCAGTTTCACTGCCTTCAGATGCTTTACATTCATTTCATGCAGGGCAAACCAGAAACTTTCAGGTCTCACCAGCTGACTGTCTCCCTGTTCTTAAGGAAAATAACAAAGAAAATACTTCCAAGAAAAATTACAGTATGGTCAATGACAGTCCCTTTGCAACTGCATGAAAGTTAATTTTGTAGTACTTCGTGCACATATCTGCCTGAGGCTTGATCCAACCCAATTTTACCATGAAACTGGAATTCACAGAAACACAAGACGAAATTTATTTCATTTTATTGTAATACCTTCTCTTTTTATCCCCTTCCTTTTTTGCCTAAAGTGATTTGAAAGTGAGGGCAGCTTTGGTCAAAAGGTTGGTGAGACAGCAAGCCCTGCCTAAACTGCAAACTAGTCCACATGCTATAGTTGTGTTTGTCCCAGCTCTCATCCAGACATGTTACACACTACACAAAAAACCTCTACAGAATCTGGGTGATTTTGACTCTGCTGTTTGTGCTCCTCTTCAATAAACAAAAAACAGTGCAGATACCTATTAACTGTTTTGTGATACAAATCCTGTGGGAGGGGAGAAACTCAAGCCAGAAAATCAAAGAAGCTGAACTCATTTCCATTTGTAAAGAGCTGCTTTACTGTCTGTCTGCAAATAAATCTCCTCAGTAAATAGCTCCAAGGTTGAACTAGAGAATATTGTATGGATCAAAGAATTCATGTCTTCCTGTGTAAAGTGAACAGACTGCAAGCTCACTTGTTTGTCTAAAACAATTAGGGCTGGTATGAAAAGGAGGGGGCAGGGACAAATAAACCACAGCTGATTTTACTTTGCAAAATATTTTGGGAGGGGGGTTCAAATTAATAACTGTTCAGGCCCCCAAACAGTCTAATCTTTGTCAATTGGTGCCAAATTATGCAAGGTGCTGCCAATTCTGGTTGTCTAACAAATCACTAGCAGTGTACATCTAGGCTGAAGCCTGATTGATTTTGGTCATTATTTGGGCTGATCTCATTTGCACACATGGAACCAATATGCAGTCCAGATGTTCATTTGCAGTGAACCACTGAGTGAAACTACTCATCTACACGCAACTTCAATCCTGCAGCACAGCACCACAGCCCCATCCCTTCTCCTCACCAAGGCAAGGATTCATCCAGTACAAAAATCTATAAAACATTCTGCTAATATTTCTGTCAGCTGAATGACTTTTACAGTACTATATAAAGCTGACAGATAACGCATGCCAGTCCTAATTTGAGATAAACTTTTCTTTTGGGACTTTAACCATTGAACAAGCAAACAGATTGAGCAGTAACATTTATTACAAAGCATAAATCACTTCCCTGCAACTACTACGGGTCTTGCCTGAGGGCAAAACTTCCAAGTAGCCCATGAATTCTAATATACTGGATAAACTACTAAATTGAATTGTTACTCTGCCATTTGCTTATCAAAAGCAAATTCATAAAGCTTTTCAAAAGTAATTTGACAACCTTATTTTTACCATGTGCAGCCTTTATAAATATGTAATAGCAACATTTTTCCAGGGCTTGTAATAATAATTTTATAGTGTCTTCTCCTGGGTTAAGTGAAAGCAACTATTAATTTTGCATAAATATTAGGCTAATTATATTTCATTGCACCACTATTTACTGAAGCTCACTGTCCTAATCTACACAACCATTCTTGCTTCTAACTTAAGCTTATGTAGAAGGGCTTATGAACCCACATGTCACAGCAATATAAGGGAGGTGAACTTAGAAGCAACCTTCTGAATATGAGTTTCAGACAGATGAGGGCCCTTTCATACTACAACATCCATGGCAAAAGATCCTTCAAGTGTCTAAATGAAACTGGTAAAGGAGAATCTGATGCTTTATTTTTACAATGATTATGAGATTAGCAAGCAAAGAAGCAACATTCAAGTACTTTTGTAAGTGTAATCTAAGGTGGGGTAGTTTAAAATTCTCACCTTAGAAATGACATGTAGATGAAACAACTACTGTAAATAGTGAATCATTCTTTAAAATTGCTCAACCACTCTTTAACGTAAAACCCAAATTCTATATCGGAAAGTAACACCAATTCCTTCTTTACAAGTAATCAATGAAGTGACTGTCACTGCGTCTTCTATATAGTTGTTTATGGTTTCTAGGGAAATGCATTTATGTTTTAACTACTAAACTTGGATTTTTGTTTTTTTTATTAAAAAAAAAATGTCTTTCCTCACAATGATGATTCCATACTTTAAAATCCATCTGTTTCCTCTGGCTTTTCTGCCATTTTGGCCTCAGTGGAGTCCTTTTAATTGCATTTAGCCTCATCCTGGATTGTACGAGCCCATTCCCAAGGATGTCTGGTTTTCATCAGGTAATGACCATTAATTCTGGCTGCATTTCCTTCTAAATCTTGTTGAATGGCATAAGAAACAGAAGCCCCATGTCTTTTTTTGTGTATCCTATTGTTTTGGAAATCACAATTTTCTCTGAGCTTCGGCTGAAGGTTGTTTCACCTAAAAGCACAGAGATGGCCTTCACACCAGAGAATCCTCATAGCTTCTCACTCCTCACAGTTTGTTGTTTCTAACTATCGATCTCACCTCTGCTGTTGTCATACACACTTCATCCAGAGCTCCGGATCATTTCCCACTACTTGCATCTGTAGCTGCTCCCTGCATCACTTACAGGAATGTAGCAGAGCACAGCTTATGGTACCACACAGGTCCTCCTCTGGGCCCTACAAACTCAACCTGAAAAGAGTCTGTAACTCAAGTAACATTTATAGGCTTTCAGTTCTAGGCTGAAGTCTTGCTATGGTGAGTTTATGGGATCCAGTAACAGTTAATAAAGGAAATGTAACAGCAGAACACATCTTGGTAAACACAGTCTCGCTGTCTGCAATTTACCCCTGTGGATGTGTATGTACATGCTGAAGGACCAACTTTATCTTCCACTATAGCTAAAAATGATTTTAATGTCTTAAATGTCATATTTGCTTTTATTAAATAATGCTAAAATGATAGAAATAACCCCATAAACATGAAGGTCTAAGGGATTGTTTTTGTTCTTTTTAGAAGTTAATATTGTAGCATTACTTAGTGCTTGATTTGCAGCTAATTTGCAGAAGACCAAAATATAAACCCCAACTTTTACCACAAATGATGACAATAATTTATTTTCTGTTACAGCTGGACAATGAACTAAAATCTCTGAGAAGTATAGGTCATAATAATGGATTTGGTCCACACAGAAAATTTAGGAACATGGATTCTGTTAATTTGACACAATTTTCCATTTTTACTGCAGTTACATTACCATGCTTACCAATCAAGTTTAAAACCCCTAAACATTTTACTTGAGCTGTACTCTTCAAATCTGCCCATGAGTCTACACAACTTCCTCAGGGCAAGGGCAGGTTTCAGCTGCCAGTGGGAGCACAGCGCTAACACTGCCAGGCAGAGGCTTTTCTCCCTTCCAACCTCCATTCTCCCACCATTTTATTACCAAAAGGAGGAAAAACCCCAAGATTTATGTCTGACCCTAGCTGCTGCTGTACTTCAGAAATCTTTGTTTCCATCCTACTGTGGCGATACCTCCTCTTCACATGCTCCTGATTTTGACAAGCACTCCGTATCTCAAAAAGAATTCAAGTTCACTTGATTACCCTTGACTTGGTCATGAATGATCTGTACATGCCAAGAACCCAAGACCACTTCTTAACTTCCAATTTGAAAATACTTTCCCCTACAATCTGCAAAGTTCCTGCTACTGAAAAGCAGGAGTTGAGAAGATCTGAATTCCAAGTTCTTGCATCAGCAAGAGTGTGTGTTAGATTGAACTACTGTATTACTAAACACATAAGCTTCCATTACTTTTACTATTCTGAGGCAGAAATAAACATCTACGTCTATTTATAAGGAAGTAAAACATACGCAAAAACACATCTTCTCGGAAAAATTGTTTAAGAAAAAGAAATTAAGATTCATCTGTGCATGTTGTACCCTCTCCTCCCTTTTTCTCTCTTCTATGTTTCAATGTCACTCTGCAGGTTCTTACCTTGACTTGCAAGACTAAAGAGTTAAGCAAATATAACCTCAAAGGTCTCTACGTGCACTGACAACCATGGGTGGATTACAAACCAAGCCTGAATCAGGGCCCACCCATTACAGGAAGAGAAAGTACTTTGCTGCAAGAAAGAGGGAAACAATCTTCCTCATGAGGTGCCCAGGACACTGTCACTCTACCAACAAGTCTATTGAAAAAATCCTTTGAGTTTCAGGTTGCTTTTGTGGCCACAACTTTCAATAGAAGAGACTGAAGCTGGTGGGTGAAGCTCATTTAACTAAAAGAACAGTTAAATGTTTGATATAAATTCTATCACATTTTTCCTTCCACCTCTGCTGGAGTTTTTACTATATCAAGATGGAATTTGGTCATCTTAATTGAAGTTTAAAATTGCATTTGCCAAGCAGTCAATGTCCAGGATCTCAAACAGTGAGCATTAGATTTGTATGAAGCAAATCTTCTAAGAAAATATCAACTTATAAAAGAGAAATAAATAACAGAGGACAGGGGATTCTTTCCACACTGGCTTTTTTATCTGCTCATTACATGAAGGGATCTTGTCCTCTTTTTAATGGAGAAAAAGAACATTACCAGAATGCTCAGTCACTTTCTTCAGTCATTTGATAGCTCAGGCTTTTCTCCAGCACTGAGTAATATGCTGCTTCTAACCCTTAAATTGCAAAGAAACAGTTTCCTGGGAGTTAGTCTCCTGGGTTCAACAAAGTACTTCCAATTTCTTCAGATGACAGCATCCCCAGCTGTCAACTTCTTCCTGTGAAGCAGAGCTTTTATTAGGCTTGAAATTCCCTTCCATTAAGTCATACACTAAAGTCTGACCTTGGCTGTATTTAGTTAATTCCATATCCACTTCTTTGGGGTTCCTCTGCCACTCATTCACTCAACTGGACTTGTTCTACTGCCAATCATTTGTTCAACATCTCAGTCTTAGATCTTCTTTTTCCTCCCAAGCCAAAGATTTTTCATGAATCTTTCTATCCTGACTCTTTTTTTGAACTTTACTTATCAGAAACGCTGTTTCAGACACTGAAGTTATGATGCTTTGTTACACAACAGAGTTAAACTCTTGGCTTCTGGTTCTGCAACTACACAACATCCAAGCGGAAGCAACCCTGTCTTGCTTGAGCTCTAAACTGGCTTTCCCTGGATTAAATGCAGAGCCACACATCTCTGGATTAGCTGCCCCCTCTTGCTGAGTTTTCCTCCCTCTCTGTGGTAAATTAAGTGCAATATTAATACATATCTCAATTAATATGACATTCTTAGCTTTGATAACTAACTAATTTTTAATTAGATTGTTATGCAGAAGCACTTAATGTATTTCTGTAAGTGACACCTATGTTGGCAGATTTAAAAAGTGTCTGTTAAGATGTCAAAGTTTAATTAGCTTTCACTGCAAATAAAAGACATATTAACTCACAGTTTGCTTAGAAAGTCATATAATACATGATCATTATTTTTCCAAAGGTGAAGCCACTAATTTTTTAATATGGGATTTTTTTCTCATTTACTTCATACAGAAGTCCCTTAACTCCTTATGCATACTGTAAATCACTTCTCATGCCTTTGACCTCTTTACAAATCAAAGTCCTATTTCCAATAGGACTTTTCCAATGTTAATGAAAAGAAAATTTATATATCATTTCTAAAGAAAATCTCTTGTGTAAGAGCCAACATTCATTGGAATTTACTTGCCATCAGTTTATGGCCTCTTGCACATGGCAGATGAGAGGCTATCTCTGAAGGAATCGTTATAGCACTAGCAGAAGGCTTTAAATGCACTTTTCTCACACTGCATTATTTAATCTTTTTCTATATTAAGAAATAATGATTTAATTCAGTAACTGCCATAGGTAGCCAATAAGAAGAATGTGGAAGCAGGATATATTAATCCAAAAAAGGTTGTTTTTCCTATTTTCTATTTCATATGGGAAATGACACTGACAAAAAGGAAATGGGACGTAATTAATTCTCTGGGAATAGAAAGTTGGATGACTTTGTAATACGTATGATCCCTTAAACCTACATTTATCATAGCACATATAACTGCTTTCTTTTGGAAAAGTACATATCAAACACAAAAGCCATATTGCAGTTTCAACAGCATAAGCACAATTTTGCATGAACTGAATTGCTCTGGATGAACTCAACTACTTTACAAACTAAGATTAAAATTTGGCCTGTAGACATTTTAATTTCATTGCATCTTTTCTAAAATGTAGACTGATACAGAAACACAACTGCCCCTGCATAGAGACCTCATATACGCTATCTTTATAATCCATTATTCTAAGTTCACTCTTTCTCTTACACGTAATGTCTGTGTCTTTGTATTTTCTGCAACAGAAATATTCAGAATGAATTCTGATTCTGTTTCCTCCAGACATCTCTACAGAGGGTAACAGAAAGATACAGTTGTATTACTACACTTATTTTAATAACAGACATATTATTTTCTGGTTTAAAATGAAGTTGAGTATTCTTAGTAAGCCTGTTTCTTTTTTTTTTTGTAATACCTGAAGTACCATCTTTCCCTCTGCACTGATATATTGAATTCAATGCTCTTCAAAGCAAAGGAATTATGCAACAGAAAAAACAAAACAAAAACAAATTGAAAAAATACAGTAACAGCTCTCTTGCAAGAAATGAGGACATCTTTTTCTAGATGCAAATACACCAGTCAACAACTGTTCTGACAGCAAACTTTTCCCAAAATGTTGTAATCCACTTTTAAACTTACAGGTACCTTAAAAACAAACGCTGATAAGGTAAATAAAATTTGCATAAGCCCAAAAATATTAAGAGAAAAAGAAATGTATTTTGAAAATCTGCATTTTTAGCTTTCATATTATACAAATGACATTTTAATGCCTACAGACTAATGTCCCACTGAACATGCATATTCATACTCATCTTTTTGCAGTGTTCTGCTGTTTACCTATGAGGTCAGACTTCACATGAAAGGTACACGAACTGTCATTAAGAGATGATAGACTAAATAGCCAAGGAAGTGTCATTGAATCCACTAAGTCAAGCAGTTGGTTACTATCACAAATAACCCAATCTGCTACAGTGCCTGACACTGACACTGCTCACATCTTGATTTACACTGTAGCAATCCTTTCTAACTACTGATGATCTCTTAATAGAGGATGAGACCATATAAGGATCCTATAATGGCGCTCTGAGAACCACAGAAACCCTCTAATGCAAAAAAGAAGTTATATTGAACTGCCCAATATTCTTAAAGCATTCTTTTCAAAGTATTTTAAACTCTGTCAATAACGGAGTGCCCACTTTACAAGACCAGTTACCTTACCACACAAGACTCTCTGACAGGAGAACCAAATGGCATATTTTTTAAAATAGAGGATGACTTGCACATGTCATGCAAAACAAAGCAGCCAGGTCATTAAGCTGGGTCAAAGCTTCAGATCCTATTCTAAGAGTCTGTCCCAATAATGGAGCGAAGCATGGATCAAATGATAAATTTTAGTGAAGAAAGTATTCAAAATCCATAGATCTTGAAGGTTTTTCAAACTGAGTCTGCAGCAAGCAATATAATAACAAGAAGTATGTTTTCTTCTACTCTTGATAACATTTTAACTGTAGAAATTGGAAATTTTAATACCTTCCAACTGCACTGAAACTAGGACTCCACATTTTATACTAATGCAGTAGCACTGCATTTCCCATTTTTTTGATTCAAGAATACAGGGTGAGAATAATTTGGTCTGTTTAAGCTCACTTAACATTTTACACAAGCCAGTTGCAGGGATGAATTAACTTCATAAATTCACAGCTTCAAGTGATACTACTTTTAGAATTTAGTTTCCTGACCATATTTTTTTTACGCTTCAGAAAAAATGAAGAAAAAAACCCAGATTCTTTCTCTTTTAGCTTCTTTACCAAAATTATATTCTAACAGCTCTAGTACTGTCTCTAGGCAAAATTTCCTTACTGCCACTACAATGAGAGCCATAAAAAAGGACCCAGGGCCTGCAGAAAGCTCTCATTAACTTTCCAGCCTGAGTCCACTTTGTTATCAGGGTTTGATTGTTCAACAGCCCTGGTTAAATATATACATTTGTACATAACTGTCAAACTCACCAGAAATTATGATAATAGTAATGTTGCCTGGCAGAAACTACTGTCAAATTCTTCACTATTTCTCTAGAATAATTCTATTGGAAACTCGTGGATTTACTTGGTTTTAGTAACAAGAATGAGACAAAATCAAACTGCCAAAGATTTTGAGTATTTTGCACACTATCATGGATTACCCTTCAAGGTTCTTATTACCATTTAGATAGATATTCCTAGATGCTGTCTTAGGTCAGCAAGTATTCGAATCACTGGAACAAATTTGTGTTAACACATGCTGTGGACAGATGCAGCAGAAATAACTGCATTCTCTGAAAAAAAAAATCAAAAACACTCACTGCACCTTAACAGTATACGAATGCTCTCTTCTGTGGAAAAGGCTGCAAACTGCCTAATTTTCTCCTCATATTTAATACTTCCTTTCATTATCAGAAGACCTTTACGGTCCCTTCCAACCTAACCCACTGTGTGATTCTATAATTTTAAGATTGAGCAGTCAATTTTTCATTACCATGCTGTAAATGTAAATAAAAGGGGTGCATTCTTGTTCCCTGAGGATTTTTTACATCTTTCTGTGGCTGCAGTGTAGATAGGGGACAGTGTAAATCTGTACAGCTAAATCTTCACATAGTCCAACAGTTGTTTATTATTGCTATTATTATTAATATATTATTTCTCATAAATACAACCTCACCTCCATTTGAGCACTGCTAAAATGAAATGCCTACAGGCATGAGAATATACACTACTTCAAACCAGAGGAAGATCAATACTTCAGATGTAGGTCATGCAAACTGACAAAGAGTAATAGCAAAATACATTCTGGCACTTCTTTAAGTTAACTTATTGCAGGAAAAACTGAAAAACCATGCTACTAAATTCATAGACTTTTTGGTCGACCAGAATGAGAAAGATCAGTTTCAGGAATAAAATTTAAAACCTTCACAGATAACTTTGTTCCCAACTAATGCCATCCTATGTATTCTTATTACAGTATTTAACCCACTGCTGAAATCATCACCTGATTTCAAAATATTCTGTGTTTCTAAAGTATGAAGTTTTGGTAGAATCCACTTTCTGTTTCTCGTACTGAGTCAAAATATGTATCTGAAAAAGCGACAGAGAATGTGATACCCAATAATAATACTGTATGCAAGCCAAGGTCAAAGCAATATAGAAAGTTAAATACATCAGCTGCCTGACATAAGCAAACCAAACCTTTGTTGATCCAGAGTATTTTCCTTGCATGTTTCATGATAAGCCATGGTTTACATAGTCATCTATTATGGTCATACTTATTTCCCATTTTTGACATCCTCTAGTCTGGTAGACACTGATATTTAAACCAGAGCAACCTTGCCAAATACAGCTGTGTTATCTTCATAACACACTAAAAAGCATATCTGCTTTGTTCCAAAGAATGCTTGTGTAGGCAACTGGGTCAAAAAAGCAAACACTGTTTTGCAGTGATTTAGTGGCTACTGTCAGCAGCCAGAAGTAAAAAATATCACGCTTGCTTTGACTGACTGAATAAGGAAGATCAACACGAAACTTGATTCAACTGCTAGAGATGCCAAGGAGGATTGTCTGAGGATTACAGTAAGAGATGGCTAAGGCCATACTGAAGAGTCAAAATCAGGAGTAAATGCAGTTGGGTGAAGGAATGCTTTTTGATGGAAGGGATGTGCCATAATCCCTCCTTAAAACTAGCAATATTTCTCTTAGGGCAGCAAGCTGTTTAGGTGACTTCAGTTGCAAGGCACTTTATGACTTCTTCTGCATAGTACTTTTAGACCAACTGCAGCTGAAGCCTTTTACCCACAGCCACAGGCAATAAAATATAAGAAACTTTATTCTTAAAATGTTTTTAGTATGAGAAAACTTTTCTCTCAGTACTAAACATGACAGTAGTTTTAAACAAACAACTTAAGCTCTAAAGGTTACAGAATCACAAGATGTTTAATACAAAGAATACACTAATCCAATTTCAATGCAGAAGCTGGAATTGTTTTTGAGTCACACTGCTTGCAAAGCAAGAACAGCAAGAAGCCTATTGCTATTACATCCTTACAAATTATGGCCAAAGCTGTAAGTGTTCTCTAATGAACCTCCTCTTGTATTGCTAAAATATACACAGGTTCCTCCTCCTTTTATCACATCAGCCCTACATGTTGTATCTGTTAGCATTTTTCAGTCTCCAGAATACAATTTATGCCAACAAAATGTTCTCTGTTAAAGTTTTCAGAAAAGAGTGAAGAGGTAAATTGATCCCATAACTGAAAGACCAGTTTAAGTAGTGTTAGAGACAGAGAGCCAACACGAAAGTCCTGAAACAATGAGAAAGCACTGGAAGGTCCATGTGCTATTTAATCAGTGATAGAAACCTGGGGGTGTTTCTTGTATCTACAAATTGGATGGGGAAATACTCCTAAATCACATGCAGTACATGCAGGAAACACAGAAATACTATGAATTCACTTAACAGCACTAATGTCTTGTATACTGTCTTAGGTACTTATTATATATAATGTCTTATTTCTAACCTGTGCAACCTCCAAACTACATGTATTTGCCTTATTTTTTAAGTGAAATTAAATATGAAAGTAATTCCCACTCGAAAAAAGCATGAGAAAAAAAAAGCAAGAGAGAAAAAGACACACAGATAGAAAGACAGAAGAGAGAAAGACAAGAGGACATCTGCAAAATAATCACGTAGAAACTATATAAATCCAAATTAATAACCAGGCCAACTTAAGAAGCATCATCCAACTGCTGGAAATAAATAAATTTACCTGGGATGTGAACCAGGCTGTGTCATGAAGGCACTTATCCCTTATTATTTGATTTGTAGTAGCAAGTAATGAAGCCAAGCATGCATTTAAACAGTTTGAAGCAGATGGACAGCATACTCTGGAAAACAAGTTAATGGCAGAGGCAAGGTATATCTGCACAACTCAATAGTTAAAATGGCCTCAACAATTAGAGAAAGTCACAGATGTAGCATTTTTACATTTGGATCCTGTGCATGTATATATGCAAAAATATTTATGTGGCTCCTATGCATAGGTTTTCTCTGGAAAAATTGTTTTTTTCCAGGAAGCAAATTAATAAGGTATAAGTTGGATTATTGTTAAACAAAAATTGCCCTTTTTTTTCTCTATTTTTTTAGAAGCTGTTGAACACCATTAAGGCAACTCCACTTCTTCCCATCATTGGTGCAAAGGCCACTGTCCACAGCAAAGCTAATGCATGAGAGGAGACCCCAGTACCTTTGCTACACAATCCAACCACACTGCTCCTGAGAACAGCAGATCAGGGCAGAGGAAGAAGAGAAAGCCAGTTTGTCCACTTTTATAATACCTACAAAATAAGGTAACATTCTCACATCACAGCTTAGAGAAGCCAAGGTTCAAAATCACACAAAAGCCTCATTGCACTTAAGCCTAGTGAAAAAATCTCAGCAGCAGGTAAAGAGATTGAGCATATCTGTATTTTACTCTTCTTTACAACAGCATTTTTTAATTCAAGCACTTGCACAAGCTACTGATACCACCTAGAAGGCATGTACACAGGTCAGCCATGATGCCTGAGCACACACCAGGCAAGCTGAAATACAGGAAAACCTATAATCCTTTATTTTCTTCATGGATACAGAGGAGTTCGTGACCTGTCCTACACACAAGTTTACATTTAAGTGTAAACCACGAAAGTTAAAAAAATTGTTTAAATTAAAAACTTTATACTAGTCAGACAAAAAAATATGAGCAATAAATAGAAGTTCAAATTCTTCCTGGTATAAAATTAAATAGATCATAAAGTCCAGGCCAAAAAACCCAAAAAAACACAAACACACAAAATATCAAAAAATTCAGTTAAGCAGTACTTCTTAAGATATATTACCATAATCAATCAATGCAAGCTTAGAAAATCACATACTAATCTCCATGGCTCACAGCTATAATTAACCCTATTAATAAATAATAACAAACAAAATGCCTAAATCTAGATCTTTTAATTGCTTATAGAAGCCAATAAAGCACACATCACACCAATAACTTCATATTTCCTGAAGCAAATTCACAAAAGATGCTTAATTATCTCTCATAGAGCAAATTTTGAATGCAGAAAGAGAAAAAAATGGCGTTCTGAATATCTCTTCTACAAACTTCAGCAAAAACACACTTCACAGAAGCATTTATTTCTCTCTGCAGTATTAGCCTTCGAATTATATGTCCATGAGGCTTTCAATTTACCAAATCCCTTGTTCTCAAGGTGGTCTCTGGGACCACAGGGCTTTGCCAGCAGCCTCTTCCTACATTTCAAGCAGCATTTGTGCAGTGTCTGCTGTGGGCCTCAACCCTCCTTTGTGTTTGTGCTCTGCCCTGCCATGCTACACTGCTTCTGCACCAGGCACCATGGGTCACATTTCTCTTGGTTTCAGTTCTAAAAAGTGTTTTTACAACTCCAGAGTACATGTGGATCCCAGAAGCTGTGTCCTCTACCCCACCTAACCTTGCCAGAAAAGCATGGCAGAAAAAAAAATGCTCCTTCCCTGTGTAGCTCCCACTGTAGCTGATACTGAAGCTGTGATTATATTCTAATTCAAATTCCTCATAGCCAAGTTTCAGTTGCACATGCCTCGTTATCCTTCATATTTCTAACACTGTATTATCATAGAAGGTGCCAAGTGACTGCACTGCCTTTTAACTGAGGAATGTCTCTTGTTTCTATTAATAATGTATTAGACAAGGCAGCACTGAAAATTTTTGAAAAGTCAAGAGCTCTATTTGTTTCTGTCAATTTATTATTTCAGAAACAGGAGCTATTACACAGATAAACAATTTCATATACATGAAAGGAAAGACAGTAAGGTGCACAAGTTAGGAAAAAAGAGGGCTAGAAATCACAGAATCATAGAAATGCTTAGGTTGGAAAAGCCCTCTAGGATTATGAAGTCCAGTCACTAGTTCAGAACTGCCTGGTCGACCACTAAACCATAGAACTAGGAATGGTTTGGGTTGGATGGGGTCTTTAAAGACCATCCAGTTCCAACCCCCCTCTGCTATGGGCAGGGACACCTTTCACTAGGCCAGGTTGCTCAGAGCCCCATCCAACCTGGCCTTTAACACCTCAGAGATATCCACAGCTCCACTGGGTAACCCGCGCCAATGCCCCAATATCCTCACAGTAAAATTTTTTTTTGTAATATCTGATCTTAACCTAACCTCCTTCGGCTTAAGGCCATTTCTCCTATCACTACGTGCCCTTGAGAAAAGTCCCTTTCCATCTTTCTTGTAGACCCTCTTTAAGCACTGCAAAGCTGCTCTAAGGTCTCCCTTGAAGCCTTCTCTTCTCCAGACTGAACAGCCCCAATGCCTTCAGCCTGTCTTCATAGGAGAGGTGGTCCAGCCACTTGATCAATTTTGTGGCCTCCTTTGGACTCACTCCAACAGGTCAGTATCTTCCAACACATCAACCATGTCTCAAAGCACCACATCTACACATTTTCTGTACACCTCCAGGGACAGTGATTCCACCACTTCCCTGGGCAGTCTGTTCTAATGCTTGACTACCCTTCCAGTGAAGAAATTTCTCCCAAAATCCAATTTAAATCTCTCTCCCCTAGTAAGTTTTTAGTTGCTAGTCTTGTGCATGGGTTTGCTATTTGCCTATATACAGATGACCATGTTTTAAAATCTGGGTTTGCTGTGGGATGCTTCATTTGGTCACAATATTTACAGCTTTATGGTCTCCTCTCATCAAGAAGGATGAATGTCGTCAACTTCACATGAAGCTACTAGGAGGTCTAAATTCTCATATTTCTAGAATGATCAAACTGAAGCAAAAGTAAGAGTGCTCCCAAAAGCAGCCACATGACAGGAAAAACCCTCAGACACAGTTTATGCCTTTATTCTGAAATGGAGACACACATCTGCCTAGTTTTTCTAGGTTACTGAGACTCCTGAATGAGATATTCCCTACCAAGATACAATATAAACATGGACCTTCAAAATGGGTTGTGCTCTGTTTACTTCTTCTCCCATTAGTCAGTGCTAGAGATGGTGCAGGGAAGCACTCAGCTCCCAGCACCATGTGAGCAGCAGCTGTGAAACAGCAAAAGAACTCCATATTCGTCGTGTTAATGTGATCATATCAAATTGTGGTGAGTGATTTCTTCCACCCCTATCCCCAGCGTCATTTCTCAGTGTCTCATGGAATCACAGGTGGCAGACCAAAACATGCAGTCTGGTCAAGCAGCCCACCCTATTGTAGCAGTGCAGCATTTTCCTTTACAGTAATCTCTTAATGGTATGTGCAGCCAAGTCCACTTTTAAATACCCTTACTTATTGTTCCGTGAAAGGGAAAACTAAAATCAGTTCTGTTACTTACATGTAGAAATATTCCTGCTATATTTATTTATGACATGCTCTTGTAGTAGACATAAGAAAAAAATAAAGAGGAGGAAATGGGTTTTCAAAACGTTTGGGACAGTTGTATATAGTATTATTACAATTAATTCTCATAAACCCCATCTGCCGCACCAAGGGTTTGTGTTACCAGGAAACCATTTTAAAAGGGTTCTGAGGGAGAAAGAAATTATAATATCCCTTTCCTCTGTTTCTCACACTTCCCAACCTGCCTTTCACAAAAAATAGAGTTATGTGAGCTTTTCCATGCAGACAGCTTACTCTGGGTTTTATGTGAAGTACTGTGCAGATTAGAGGAAATGCTAGATGCTTCTAACCCAAAATGAGGTTTTTCTCTCTGAATGACGCAATAGTCAGTCCTATGCATCCTACAGCTTGCTGGAAGAGACTAAAACATTTGTATCATCCTTTAAACCCAAAAGATGGAAATGAAAAGCGACAATTTCTCTGTGCCTCAGTCTTGTAATTTGGAGATAGGACAGACTGAATAGAGACCCTTCTTAAACCCTGGAAGACAGCTGAGGGGCAAATAGGTTCACATAGATATGGATGAGTAGAAGAATGTACAAAAACAGGATAAATTACAAATGTCTATGATAAAGCACAGCACACTTCTGCTTTTTGTCTTGCATGCATTGCTTCCTTTTACATCTCCACCTACTGTAGACTGTAGGTGTCTGACATGTACTGGAGAGAATCAGACACATCACCTGGCCCAGAGTGGGACCATCTTCTACAGATGCCTCCCCTCATCAGTTTATCATCAAGCGGATTCATTTAATTCACTGAAATTAGACTAAATGAAGTGGTAAACTAAATCTACCACTAAAATCAAACATTATCATCGGGCAAGATAAATTTCACCCTAAAATGTTCCATAAGTGTCACAAAAAAATTTAACTGCAGTTGTTTCCACCAAACTCAGAGGTCCTCTTTAAATATTTGCCAAGGACAAACATCATGCAAGGCAACTCCTCACTGCACTTAGCTGCAGTCTTTTCTGTAAGCATTGTTGACGTCGAGGTGGGAAAAGCAGGACTCGCATGCATCTGTTCTTGTCATGAAGATGATGGGTTAGGAAAGGGATAATTTGTTGTAAGGAAGGCATGTAATACGTACCACACCTGAAATGTGCTGAAGTGTTAGAAATAAACATTAATGAAGTCCTAAGCAGGGCTGCAAATTAACTCTTATTTAGGCATTTTAAAAATTATCAGTAAAGGCAGTTATGGAAATTCTACTATATTTAAATATTTACATTTGTAAGGATTTAAGAAACACTCCTTTCAGTCTATTATCTAAAAATATGTCTCATATTTCTTGAGGGTTTTTTCTAGTTTATTTTTTTAGTTTATTACCTAAAAGTTCCTACCAGAAATGTGAAATCAACCTCACTAAAGTCTCATCACAGCAGAAACTTCAAAATTAACAGAATGGAAACACTCTTAACTTAGATGATGATACAAATTCATATTTCTAAACATTTTCCTAAAAACTCAAATTAGCCAGTGCTTCTGAAATGCCAATGACCTTACATATGCTCCTAAACTACGTGCAAAGATCAGAACAATCAGATCTAATTACAGCAGAAAGAAATTATGCAAGAAAATCAGAGCTACTACGTCAACTCATGTTCCATCTGAAAACCTGGCTGGGAACATCAATAATACTAACATTCCTAACTGCAGATTTCCATCACCTGGGCAATGTGAGTAGCTTGGTGCTAAATTTATGAGCAATAACTATACACCAAACAGCATGAAGAAGAGAACAAAATCATTGTTCAGCCAAAAGCACTCAAAAAAAGGGCAGAGCAAAATCGGGCAATTTGTTAGCAGTTTATATCCCAGGATCAGCCACTGGCAGGTTTGATAGGTTTTGGTGAACACTTGCAACCATACTGGACCAGGAGAATTTACTTCCTGCTATTTTGCAACAACGAGAATTAAGTGGACATCAAGATAAAGAAAATAAAGCCTGATTTGACAAAAGAACAGAGAAATTATGAAATGCTGACCAAAATGTCAGCAAGAACAAGGGCACTTGCCAGCATGACTTACAGGAAAGTTAAGACATTAGGAAGACTATGCAACTGATTTTTTTTTCTGGGTTTGGGGGTTTTGTTGCTTCTTTTATTGCCTCCCCAAATCTGAAGAGAATTTTTGTGTACGTTTCTTGCATTTCAGACCCCGTAGGGCCATTTTGGGATGCACCACTGCAGACAGTATGTCTGGCAGGAACACATCTGTGACCAGGTGCCCATTAAATCATTTCCTGAGCTGTTTTAGGCCTCTTCTGAGGGCCATTTGGTAGCATGCCAGTTCTGGTCTAAAAGCTGCAAAGAACCACTGATTAATTGGGCTTTTGCTATTTCACTCTTGTAAGGAACTCTTACATTCTTATGGGACTCCTTGAGTGGTTTCATTGGCAATTGCAGTAAATTTACCCCCATGTCTATATATTTTGTAAATTAGATGAACTAATGAACAGGGAAAATAGTACTTTAGCGGTGCAACAATACATTGATTCCTTCTCACAACCATATTTTGGATTCACTGTCTTATCTGATGACCTACCCAACATCCAAGTACACAAGTCTCACAAATTTCATTATCTCCTCTTTACTTTTCATCAAGTAAAATCTTGCTATTTTTCTTTTGCTGCACCTAAATCTCATTTTAATGTACACAGGTGGCTAAATAAGGGGATGATGAATACTTAGCAGGGTCTATTGGAGTAAAAGCCACCAGACATACACTCATAAGCAGATAGGCAACCTGGAGAATCAAGACCTGAGAAAGGTGGCACAGCACAACAGGCTTCATCAAGGAGAAGTGAGCCTGCCCAGAGTCCAGGGTGCCAACCTGCCACTGCTATCCCCAGGCCAGAGGAACAAGAGCAACACACAAGCAAGTTTTGCACACTGACACCTGAGATGCAGTCAGATTTTATGGGTGCTGAATTAACTCACAGTTTAAAAAATGTGTTACTTCAGGCAAAAACACACAGCCCTTATTTTTGCTTTTGAAAATCTACCCTTAAATCCCATACTATCTGTCAAAAACTTGACACTTGTTTTCAATTAAGAATGATATATTAGATACACTCAATGGTCAGCAGTCAGTGACCACCTGAAGAAACAGCTGTTGGGCATCTTGGAAAGGAAGACCCTGACTTCTAATTCCAAGGGCAATGGACGGCAGAAAACTCACAGCAATCTGAGCATCCAGCCTCCTACAAGCAAAGTGTTTTTATACATCACCAAAAAATGACTACAAAGATGTGGTAAATGTCACTGAGACTCTGGAACAGACTCCACTATGACTGCAGAAGGCTTCATGAGGCAAAGGTAGACAAGCCAATGTCTTCAGCTCCTCAGTGTGACAAGAACGTTTCTTGTCAGCCTGACACAGCAGACACTGAAAATCTGTCACTACAAAGGTTAGCAAGTATCTAGAATTATTGATTGATGGGATTCTTGCAACTGGACTTTTCTCAGATTTCCAGAAAGCAAGACAAAATAATTTCTCTTAACACAAATACTATCAGAGCCCTGATCTGTCCTGTTACATTAAGAGTCCCATTGACAGGAAGTTTAAAAATTCTTCCAGGATTAGAAAAGGGTTCACCAAGTCCTCACAGCAGAGTTTTGCTCTCAAACAGTGGCTGCCATATATAAGTAATGTATCTTCCAAAGTGCAAAACACTGCTTTCCTGACAACTTACCACATACGGTCTTGGAGAATGGCAGGTAGAAGAAAGAAGGTGGAACCTGTAGTAGTGTATCTGCTCTCAGCTGTCTGTCAATCTCAGTCACAACAGAGCCAGCAATGAAGAGCAGAGGGAGAGGAGTAACCCTGCGGGTTTTCTGTTACACACAACAGCTTGCAAACTTGGCCTCCCTCTGAAATAAGCCTTGTGCCTGAAAATCAGTTCACCTCTATCTCATGATGACCCCAGTCGCACATGCAGGGATGCTCAGCTATTAAATATCAAAGGGATCTTTTTGTCTTGCTTTAGCTTGTTTGCAAAGGATGTTTATTCAAGACAAGGACAACTCAAAAGATCAGATGCAGAAAGATCCAGTAAATGTAAAATGGAACTTGTGGTGATTTTGCTACTCCTTAACCTTGAAAGTCACAGCACAGAGCAAAAAACACTGCTTCAATTAAAACAAAAGATGTGCTGAACATTTCTATTAACTGGCTTTCTACCTGACTGGCCTCAGTGAGCTTCTGTGACTGTAGAATGATTTTAGTACCACAGAAAAAGAAACCAGTGGTAGCATAAGAAGCACAGCTTCCACTTACACGAATATGGAGGTTCAGAGCTGGATCCTATACTTCTTTCTAGTTTTGTCAAGGCCAATAGAGCTCCAGCCATCTACACTATTCTGGCACTGGCCTTAATCAAATTTTAACAGGGTGGTAGGAAAAAAACAACCTAAACAGTTATCTTTATTAGCTTTAGGAAAGGGGAACAGCCCTTTCTTCCTCTAAGGCTTTCCAAGAAACATGTCAGAAAGATTCAACTATCTAAGACAAAAAGAATAAAACAGCAATGTCACAATAAATAAGAACTGAGAGCTATCAGTAAAACAGATACTAGTGATGGCAAGGGGGAAAAAAAGTACATTTTACATTAGTAAGAGTAGTTTTTTTCTTTCTGGCAAGTGGCAACTGTGTCTGAGTTGGTGCTTCCAGAGTATGTTTAAAAGGAGAAATCCAAATAATAGTGTATGCCGACAATTCTTCATAGAATCATAGAACATCCTGAGTTGAGACTTACAAGGATCATTAAACTCCACAAATACAGACAGATATATACAGCTACATACATATGAAGCCAACACACTCTATATGTTATTCTTAATACTTACTTTCAAATGCATTTTGTATTTTCCTACAGTTTCTCATCCAAACTCACTGCAATCAATGGAAAAACTTCCATTGCTTTGAAGGGACTTTGGAAGAGACTGAAAAGCTACTGCAAAACAGAATTGTTACTTATATTCCTTGTGAAGTAATTCTTTTCTTTATAATTGTCATTCAATTAATATGTTTTTTTATTCATGAAATTGATTTTATCAATGCTGTTCTGTCCAGGCATGGGCATGACATTATCTCCCTTCACTAAACTAAAATGAAAGGAAACTCTTACATCCTTGGGCATTTTTTCCCTCTTGCAGCTATGTCTGTGTTTATCTGGGTTTTTTTCTTAAGTTTTGCTTTTTTTTCATTCTCTGTAAATAAAAAAAGTCTCCAGAGGAACTTGCTGGATTCTCAGTTTTGAATAAGGCTAATCAGGTTCCCAGAGAACAATCTTGCTTTTTATGTTTATCTGCAGATTCAACACTCTTCAGGGCTCTTCAACAAAAATATTTTAGATCTTCAGAATGAAAATTGCTGAGCACCAGCTTCAGTTTTCTTTTAAGTTTCCTTTAACCCGTTCCTTATACACAACTACCGTAGCAGCACACTACAGGATATTGTGCAGAGTGCTTCAACACAGAACTCTTAGATCCAAACAAAGAGTTCAGTTCTCTTTGATTACATTAACGTTTTTAATCCAAAAAGTTTTTGGTGAAGCATATGTTCTGCATCATTAAAATCAGATATTCTCACTTTGATCTTTAAGTTCTCTCAGTTGACTGCTTCTCCAAACTACAAAATATTTGAGCTTTTGAAGTTATCTCCTTGCTCTGTACAGAAAACCTGAGCCTTCAGCCAGATTTGATAGAGTTACAAGATAATAACCATATACTATTGCATTTACTTTTTACCTATTAAACTTTGCTTTACAAAAAATCTGAAGCTTTGTCAGAAAAATTCTTAAATGCAATAACTGTAAACCAGTGAGAATTTTCTATGTGAAGTCAGATACCTAAGTTTGCTCAGTAAATCTAGGAACATTCTGTTTCAATGTACACTATCTTTTGCGCTCAGTATTCATCAAAGTAACGTGGTTTTTTTCCTTTTCCTTTTCTTTCAAAGTCAACAAGAGCCTGGACAGGCAAAGATAGGAATCCTGTGCATTTAAAGTAATGCAAATGGCACACAGTGAACCTCTGCAGCCAGACTGTCACACAAACACAAACTTTCCTCAGCGTGGAAAGCCAGAGAACAATTGCAGAAGTTGAAGTGTGACATTACAGCAAGATTAATTAAAGAAGCTGGGCCAGCTGAAAACAGCCAAGAAGGCCATTTGTCACTGGACTACAACAGGCATTAAATGGCTTCCAAAAATAGCAGGAATACTGGTCCCATGATGCCTCTGTGATTCTGGAAGGAAATACCTATTCCAGCCAGAACACCCAGCCTGGAGATGTGGTACATGAGGCATCCAAACTCCCAATCCCATTGACCAGATGTTAAAAGCTTTGACTGGAACTATTTGCTCCTCAAATTTTACAAATAATAGTAAAGAGAAGAAAACATTCAACCAGACGCAAAAAATGCTAGTTAAAATGATAGTAAAAGGCAGAGTTATTAATCAGTAATTAACTGACTGAAAAAGACAATATTTTCGACTCCATGAAGGCGGAGGGTGACCCAGTCAGCTTCTTAAGACATTTTAAAAAGACATTAGAGGTGGAGGAGGTGTGATTGAATGTGAATGTTCATGAAATACAATCCACATATAGTGAGCAAGTATCAATTCATAAAGTGGAATAAAAGCCTCAATGTTTTTGATGAAATAAAGTAATTCTGTATCAACGTTTACCAAATAGCATCTTATAAATGTGACATTTGTCAAGAATTGAGCACCAAATGAAATGCATTCCCTAGTACATCCTGGCTGTGTGTATAGGAGTGACTGTCTGTGTGTCTGTAAATAAAAAACTACACATTCTATTTTAATTTGGAAAGTTATTTTCATTTCAAGCATTCTCTGCATGGGGCAAATGACTTCTGAAGATGAAAACATTTCCCACACATGCTTCACATCATGTAACAAGAGAAAGATCACTCCCAAATTCAATCTCTCCTTCATGTCTTCCCATCCCCCTTTTTTCTCTGTTTCTTTTTCTCGTAAAGAAAAACAAGAAAGCAAGAAAGTGAGAGAGCAAGCAAGAGAGCAAGCATGAAGGAAGGGGTGGCAAATCAACAACAGAAGTATTTCAGAAAATGTCCAAGCTATACAATCCCAAACTTAATTCAGAATGAATCACATGAAAAGAGACTTCTTGTGAAGAAAAGTCATTTCTACGTGCCACCTTTTTCCAATTACTTCCCAGTAAAAATTTAATGAGAGCTGTAAAACACAGTGCATATCCACCACTGCACGATTGTAGTATTCAATGCTTCTGAAATTCAGGTATCTGAACTTACCAGCTTTCTATAATACCAGTTCATCGAAATACTTTAGCGTATGTATTCATATACGGTTACTTAGCATAACTGTATTCAAATGAGTAGCTCAACTGATGTTTATGTCTCTCATTTTAAAACTACATATGATGGTCCTAACCTGGCAGACGTTTAACTGAAACCTATTAAAACTGATGAAATTCTAAACTTAAAAATTTCAGTAGAGTTTAATGGCAGAAGCATTTAGCATGATAAATGAAAATTACATAAGCTTAATATCAATTTTTCTTGCCTTATTATATTTCTATTATATACTTCCTAGATTAAGCTAAATCTATACTATCCAATAATTACATGAAATTTTCATATAATAACTAAGAAAGTAACAATTAAAAGCCCATGATTTAGTTACTCTGCATAACTCATCATTCTCAGAGAATGAAATGTTGGATTAATTCATTTTTACTTTCAAGCAAGCACTTACAAGCACTCTTCTAGAGATAGATTGTATTTTCCCTCTTTGTTTTATTTGCTATCTACTTCCATAAAAATAAAAAAATCTTACCTAAAACTTCTATCCTGTTGTGGAACCTCGTTGTTGACAACATTAGAATCATTTCATAAACAGTATATAAAGAGATATTAAATAATTTAAAATATTATTAGCATGTTACTTCTTGTACTTCATAGGAATTTAGAAAAATGACACAATACTTACTACAATATCTACTAAATATTTAACTTACATGAACTTTGTTTACATGGATTTTTATTACATTTCTGTCCCTTTTCCAAGTAATACAGATGATAACTGTTTTCTGCAATTTCAAAACCAAACACCTGTGAAGAGTATTTCTTTTCTGTATGCATTGCAATGTTGCTGCCCTCACCAAGAAAATGTATATATAGACATGGTTTATTCTGGTAGTGCCTTCTCTCACCTGTATTAATTTTAAAACAGTACAGAAAGATTATATTCAACCAGGCAATAACACTGCAGCCTTGAAGATACAGGAGGAATTGTTTAGATGGTATCTGCACACAGATAAGGAGGAAACAGAGGAGAGACACAGGAGGAGCCTGTTTCAGGGGCAGCCTTCCTACAGGTCAGAAGAATAAATTCATTCTTGTCTTTGTAGAGCTTCCAGCTCAACAACATCCTACTACTTTACACTTCGGAGGAGGAGGAACTTTCATGCCATTAGAAAGTTTATGTAGTTCTGGAGTACAAATGCTATAAAATTAAAAGAAAACCAGAATCTGAGCCAGTGGCTATTGAACACCAGTGGAAGGGAATTTCATTGCCCTCAATGGTCTCCTGTGTGTACAGCGTTACTTAAGAGCTGCACTCATTAGCTGATCACTTGTTCTCAGCTTATTCTTAATCCTATTTTACAAAGCTAATGTTCATCTTCTAATGACAATCTAATTGTTCCGTGCCATGTTTACTAGTGGGAATGAACCACAACCCATGTCACTGTAAACTGAGGGGAGTATTCCAGTGACTGGGAGGTTGAAAACTCCTGATCTGTAGAGAGGGAAAACATGTTTAACTCTCTAGTACAAATTATTTCCAGGTGCTGATAATTATCACTCATGGAGCTTGATTTTCTGATTTCTACATCTAAATATATACTTGACAAGTTAAACTTTTCATCATGTGCAGCAGTCTCCAAAAAGCTGAGAAGGACAGGCTGCTGATGGTTGAAACCCGTTTCACTTAAAACAGCAACACCTAATTACAAATCTTGTTGTTTATTCCTTTTCAAAGTATTTCAAATATATCTTTTTCCCAAAGGAAATAATATTGTATATTATTAAACAGGTAAGTATTATTGCATCTGCTCACGAACAAGAATTGTGAATAGCCAAATAATTACTTGGGAAAGCTCAGAAATAGCACAGAAAAAAAAAAAGTCTGTCAAAAGCTAATGTTTTCCATTAGGTAGATTTCCTGAAGTTATCTTACTATACTCTCAGAATTTTGCTTTCATATCCAAAATTTACAAGTGGGCATGTGTTAACAGAGACATGACATATAGAAAAGCAACAGACTGAAGCACTAGGTGTTTAAATGCATGTTCAAAATACACATGCAAGCCCTCATGCTTACATATTTTTGCCACTAACTAGACAAGAAGTTATTCAAATCAGGTAAAAATGGGGTCTAGCAAGCAAAAATTCAACAGAATTTACAGAAGGAGCACCCTATAACCACAGTAGTGTTTCTTAAGTTATTGCCAGCTTTAAACTTCTGTGCAACTTTCTGTCATCTTTCAGGAGCCTGCTTTTCACCCATCTGGCATCTGTGAAACTGATCAGTCAATTGATTTTGAAGCAACTCTGACATAAGTTTATTAAAGGTGACCCAGGAGACTCTATTAAAGTGAACTTTTAGCAAAAGCCATAAATGCAAGTGTTTCCCATGCAGTATTAGAATTATACATAAAATCATCATAAAGATCTGTAGCAGTCATTCTTATGCTGATTACAACTCCTGAAACCCTAGAAAAGATCAACCTAATGATCTACTGTGGCAGGACCATTCTAAAGGACATGCCTTAAATCTGGAAGATGTCTTTTTGCATTAAAGACTGCATTACAGGAGGGCAAAGGTGCTGCTTGTTTCTGCAACAGCAAACACCTGCAGATCCAGGCTCTCAATACCTGCAGCATTACTGATGATTAAATTAATAGTGGCAGGGCTTGAAATTGAGTCCACTTGATCTTAGGGTCTCACAGATTAAAGTATTAGCCCACTGAACCATGTTACTAGACTTCCCCTTAATCTATTAGATACTTCCTTGTCTTTGTTCAATAAGAATGGTAGGAAAAAACCAAAATAGTAGTAATCTTGGAAGAGTGACAAGTAAATATGCAGAAATTTCAATGGACAGCCTAGTCAAAGAATACTTAACACTGACTGTCTACAAATTAAACCACACTGGGCTGTTCTAGGCCAGATCCTCAGCTTTTATAAATTAACAGGCCTCCAAGGCTCTGCAATTTTCATTTGCAAGGATATGAAAAAAAAAATTTATTAATTTGATGCTTTTATGCTAGAATGAAAACTCTGGGAGAACTGCAAGGAAAACATTCAATTTCTATCTGGATAAAATGATGCACAGGCAAATTAAATGACTCAGACTCACACAACTGTTTGAAGACAGAAAAAGCCATAGAATTTACCACTTTTTCTGTTCTCCTGTTCCCACAATTGCTCTTACAGACCAGTGTACCTGGCACCTGAAGATGAAACACCATTTGTTAAACACTTCAGGTACTAAGCATGTATGCACTCCATGACTGTATTTTGACCTGCATTTACCCCATCTGATTCTAGGTATTTATTGATACACCCTTTCCAGGTACTTTGGTTACAGAGGAATGAGAAGCAATTTCAGAGCTCAATTCAGACATCAGGTGAACACCCTTCCTAAGAACACCACCCATCACCCTTCTTTCCCTCACTGCAAGAAAAACCCAGACCAGCTGCACTGGTTTGATGCCTGTTACTGAAGGAACAGTATAGACCTACGTCTTCTGCTCTATTAGGTGCCAGAATGAACACAACATGATGCAAAACAACAACAAAAAAAATGCATCTTTACTTATACTAAAACTGTGGCCTGAGTTTCCTAGTTCACCAGTTCCAAAACCTAAACAAAACATAAACAAAGTCAGAGACCGTGGGGGTTGAACAGCTTGCAAAGTGCAAGACGAATGCAAAGAAATCAGAGATACCATTAAAAGCACATACAATGAAAGAAATTCAAGCCAGAAATACCCAGAAGCTTATTTCCTTCGTGTTTCACAGAACATATTGCAAAACTGCAGTGAGTTGGCATAAATTTGTGAACTTAAGCTCTGGTAGGAAATGTCTGATAGTAGGAGATCACCTTTAAGAGGGTAGAAGCAAAATGAACTAATACGAAAGGCAGGTGGTGAGTGGCAGCAGAAAGGGCTGCTGCCAGTAATTGATTTGGTCTCTTTTAATATTTTTTTCCTTTCTTTCTTGTTCTTTCTTTCTTTCTTTCTTTCTTTCTTTCTTTCTTTCTTTCTTTCCTTCTTTCTCTCTCTCTCTTTTCTCTCTTTCAACCTTTCTTTCCTTCTTTCTTTCTCTTTCTTCCCTTCTCTCTCTCTCTCACTACACCATAATGCACTCTCCAAGTCCCTCCTTAAATTGCATCCTGAGCACCATTCCTTGTTTGTCTGACCTTTGCTCCAGGACAATCAGCCCCAGGGAGGAACACCCCCAGCGCTGGGCCTGGGGCTGCAGGAAACAAAGATACACTGGAGTAACTCCCCATTACTTTCCCATTGGATAAAACATTAAATTTTAAATTGCAAAGGAATTAAACAATGCCTTGTAGTACATGACATCACCGCATTTCATCATCTCCAACATTCTTACACATTCACTTAAGATTTAAAAAGGGAGAATTAACTTCACTTCCAATAACGGGTTCTTAAAGATTTACTTGTATACACTTAGTTTTTTTAAAGGACCACATTCCAGCACCATTTCTAAAGATATTCTTAACACAATTTAGCAAAAGCTCTGTAATCCAATACTTATGACATGAGCTGTCAGGCATAAAGTATGCCAGAATCTCTTTAAGTCCACACACAGCAGGATGCAAACCTAGTAGCAACTGTACTGAATTACAACCAATAGGAGAAGTCACAGGTCACCGAAGCCACACAGAGTCCCGCTACAGCCAACAATGAAACTTAATGTACTTTCCAT
Organism: Trochalopteron elliotii; assembly: GCA_024734555.1. Classification (NCBI taxonomy): domain Eukaryota; kingdom Metazoa; phylum Chordata; class Aves; order Passeriformes; family Leiothrichidae; genus Trochalopteron; species Trochalopteron elliotii. Next base: position 2,241,189 of record JANPWX010000019.1, read on the forward strand.
GTCCAGAACCATCCGCTATAGAGCTTCTGTAAAACAGATTAATGATAATAGCGGCAGAAACTAGGAAAAAAATGCAAGAAATGGAAGCTCGGCCAATATTCCATTTGTAATTTGTCACACTATCACACAATAAGACTTCAGTATGAATGTGTTGCCAATTTACAATTCTAATAAGCTTCCTTGAATTTTTAAAAGAATGGACTGTACACATCAATCAGTATGACAAAAAAATGCCCTGTCAGGTTCATTTTAAATGCACTTTTTATTTGTTACTGCTAACTAATCCCTATCATTATTTCTGATTTTTAAAAGAGGCGCAAATTATTAAATAAATGCAATTCCTGAATCCCAACTAGAATGGGACTTGTTTCTGTAAACCTGACAGTATTCTCTAATTTTCCCTAATTTATATTAGTGTATCAGTATTAGTATACTAAATATGATTAGTATATCAGTATTTTGACTTCACCCTTGCTGGTTATGGGGAAATTATTTTAATTTTTTTTTTTAACACATAAAAAAACCTCAATATATAACCAGCAAAAGGAGCACATTTGTTTAGAGCTTCACATAGGGTCTACTAAGGCAACAGCATTTTTTTTTTCATTTGCTTCCAAGGCCTATTGATTAGGCAAGCATTAGGAAAAAAAAAGAAAACGTTTCTTTTTGTAAAACACTGTTTACCTATAGGTGATGAAATTCCTCTTGGCTGTGAAATTCAGCAGATGGGCTATCAGGGGGATGCATTTGGCCTACTGCAAACTAGACACTGCTTCTGTCGGAAGGTACAGTGCTTTGATGATGCAGAAAATAAAGCCTATGCTGTTTCTATGTTCTATTAAAAGGAAAGCCATTAAGATGGTAGTTAAGTGGTCAAGGTCTAAAATTAGACATGCCACAAAAGCCAGTGGTAAAAAATAGTATTTAAACCATTGCTTCATAAAACAAAAGTTACTCTAAGTTTCTGAAAAATAAAGCAAAAGGCCACAGAGCCAAAAAATCCTTTCAGTAGCTGAACGCCCATCTAGTTTTAACCGTGAGAAGTCAGTGGCTCCAGTGTCATGGAAAACACTAAGAGAGCAAGTGGGTAGTTCCACCAGAAGTTAAGTAACCATTAGGTTCACTTACAGCATCTGCCAGGAAAAGCAGAAGCAGATTGTATCTTTTCTAGACCAACTCCATGTACAGGAGTATAGTACTTTCTCAGAGGGTTCACTGCAAAAGATCACTACTTACCTGGCAACATGGTTAATTTCACTCATTTGTGTGTGATACCCTAAGTCATGCATGCTATTTAGAGAAAAATGTTAATTTTTCAGTGTCTTTAGGCAGTGCTACTTACAAAGGGGAATAGCAACGCATTAAAAACCAAAGAAATCAACTGGCAGTAAGATGAACAACAATTCATTAGCATATTTAAACTCAGAGTTGTTCTACTCCAAATCAAATGTCCCATTGCTTTGATACTTCTTAGGAAATAAGCTTTCTTTTTTTTAAGTCTCCAGTTGATCGTTGAGTTACACTTATGTACAGCTTATATTAAGAAAAACCTCCAAGTCTGTCTTATGCAATCCCTGAATAGAAACAGAAGAGACTTACACACAGGGAAAAGTTTTATTGAATCAAAATGTAGAATATACTATATATTTTCCAAGATAGGATTAGTAACTAGGAACTCTGAAGTATTACTGCCAGTCCTGATACTGATTATATTCTGTATACATTGGCAGGTCCCATAACCTTTCTATCTCTGATTGTAAAATGAGGATATTACTTATCAGCCTCACAGCAATGTTGCGAGGATTAGTTAAAGCTAGACAAAGGACGTACAGTGCCTTACTAAGTAAAATCCATCAAAAACATATGCAGAATAAATGGAACCGTGTAATTTGACCTGGAATTTAATTCAGTTATAGCCTATGATAGTCAAAGTCTTTTGGATAAACAAAAGTCAACTTACATTTCAACCAAAACTGGAACTAAACCTAAAATGGATTTTCAGTCAAGGTTCAAAAAGAAGCAGTTATTTTCAAGGGTTGTTCCTATTATCTGTGTCTTTCTCTCTAATTTCTAGTGCTAACTTGTGGTCAAGAGCAGCTCTGATACCTTTCCTTGTAAGAAAGCCTGTTTTTGTAATTATTTCTGGCACATCCTGCAGGCTCAAGGGAGGTTTGGGTAGCTTAGCTAAGCATCTCAATTTTGGGGTACTTCTGCAAACTAAGGCAAACTCATGGCCTTTGCCAACTCCTTATTGTAATGCTTTTATGCTCTCCAGTGCAGAAGAAAATAGTCTTAATTTTATTTGAAAATGTTAAAAGCAAAGTGAGCACAAGAAAATGAGAACTGCAACTCCCTGAAGTGACATTCAAGTGGAGACTGAAAGAGGGTGGAGTTCTTAATCCTAAAATTAGGACTGTAATACCTCCAGTGCATACCACCTGGAAATATACAGTTTTTTGAATACATTAATGTAACAGATGAAGAGCACAGTTATTATTTCAGGGCTACAGATTTTATCACTATCCAGTGAAACATGAAGGTCAACTTATTTACTGGTCCAAATGCTGTTTTCTGCAATGCTTTTACTCAAAACTTTACTTAAGGCAGTGAGATGGTCAAGGAGAAACTGGCACTCAGGCTTGTAAATGATAGCAGCTTTGCTAACTGAGATCTGAAATTCACTCCTTTAATAGAGCCAAGTCAGAACCAAGGTGAGATTCGTGCTGCTTCTGTAACTAGTGACAATTCTGATTCTTCAAGACTTCTAATTTAATGCTATCACTGCAGGGAAAACACATGATGATTTTTTTTAGTGCCCTTCTCCATCAGGTTTTAAAAACACTATCTCTAAATTACAATTTTAAAATTTTTAGCTGTTTGTTACAAACATAGGTCTTATAAGCAAATAGACCCTAGATGTGCAGCCCATTCAACCAACAGTCTACAGCTGGAATTTTTGATACTTTGCACATAAGAAAACTTCCTCAACTTCAGTTCAGTGGAGCTAATATGTCATCCAACACCACCGTACTCAGTAAAACAGTGGTGAGTTTTTCATTTATACTGTTTTCTATCATAACTGATACATAAGTACAAAAATTAAACCCATTTCTTTTTTTTTTCAGTTACATATTCAGTTCCTCCAGCAACTTACCAGAAGTTTGGTTCTCATACCAAAGTTGATAGGACCTCACAGAGGAAGAGGTCATGACGTTCATTCACAGAAGAGGACTAACTGTGCCATTCCCAGTTCCCACTTGGGCAATTTGAGGAGTATGTTTTCATGAGCTGTGTTTCTCAAATGATGACATACTGAAAGGTAGCCAAGCCCAGTGAAAGCTGTAGTTACTGACTGAAAGACTAATTTGATTACTCAGTGCAAAAACCAGACAAATGTAAAAAATCTCAAAATCCACAGAGTATGAGAAGAAAACTCATGTTGATAAATGTTCCAAACAAATCTCCAAAAAAAAAATCTATTGCAATGTGCAGTATAAACATGACCTGTATTAACTTACTTTCAAGTGATCTTTTGTTTAAATGTGAGTTTTTATATTTAATGTATTTGGTTGCTCACTTTGCTGCTCCATTCTTCTTTCTTCCTCTCTTGGCAGATCCCAGTTGGGTCCTCCAGGATATAGTCTGAAATTCAGTTCCTTCCTGCTAATGCCTCTTAGCATTTTACTCTCCTTTCTGACTCCACAGTTTTCACCTATTTGCCTTATTCTTGTTCCACCATTTCCCCCATCCTTCCTCAGTACACTTCTCTTCTGTTTCCTTTCTTATCAACTGTATCTATTTACATGCTGGGTTTGAAATTTTCCCGTGGGCTGAATGAACTGTTTGCTGTGCTGCTCTGATTATGAAGTACAACAGACAACAATACTAATAAAGCTAAGATAGGATAATTCAAGTCTGTTGAAGAAAAACTAACAACAACAGAACACAATGGAATAATCATTCCCTTAACTCAGTGATTTCCCCACAGCAGAAAAAGGCTTTTTGGATTACATACAGAATAACCTTGGCACAGCTTCATATAAGTGCTGGGGCCTACTAAGGAAATGTTTGATATAATGCCAGCAATGGGCAATAAAATTGAAGTAAATCAGATACTAAATGGGCAGGACACAGTTTTCTTTTAGGGCTCTACAGCACCTAGAGCATGCTCATCATTCATTACCAGATTTTTTTTTAAAGATTTCTAAAAAAGTGTTAACTGTACTCAATGTCAGATTTCTTTTCCATTAAGATGTAGTATGACTATTTCTGATCCAATGTCACTGTTCAAAAATACAAAGTAATAGATCCTTCTTTACCAGTGACATAATAGAATGAATTAATTATTGCTCTTACCTTATAACTAATTTTATGCAAACCAAAGACAATGCATCTTCTGTTTACAATCTTGAACTTCAATTATGGTTTCAATTAGAGTCTTTTGTTTATACACATATGGACTTCTGAGGTTTATTTCCTACAATTATAATGTGTACTGTATTCATAGTAATCTGAACTCTAGGGGCCAGATTCAGCTCTGTTGCAGGTGAGTGTAAATCTAATTTGTTCAGATTCTGACATCCACACTACCAGCGCAAAGAACAAAGTAGGCTTAACTCTGTGAAGTTAAACTTAAACCCCTGAAAATATCAGATCATTTAGGTTAGATTTCTAAATATAAAGTGTATAAAGTGAGGGATTACATTTCACATAATGATCTCTGTATTGAGTCCAATACCTTGCATTTGTCAGAATCCTTGCAGAAAGGCATTCAGTCTTCATCTCATGGATCAAAAAATGGACACCCACCTTCCCATTCTAACAGTACTTTTTTCAATTGCCACCAGTCATCATGACTGAAACATATCCCATATCTCTCATCTGAAGGCATTTAATTTTGACTTTCAACACCACTGGCTTTTTGCTTTACTTTCAGAACAAGCAGGGGAGAGTGGTGGCTATTAGTACTCAGTAATTTTTCCCTGTGAAGATATTTAATGCCATTAATCAATTCAACTCTCAGGTTCCTTGTTGTTACGGAAAGCACTTGATTTTGTAAATGTCTGTTCCTCTCTGTAAGATACTTGCTTCACTGAATAATTATGTGTCCCTTTCCTGCTTGCCCCTTCATTTTTATTTATTTTTAGAATTTATTTATTAGAAATGTTAGTAATTCTCTAGCTAACAAAACATGATGCAATGGAGCAGAGCCAGATCTGGATTTGGATTTCAAGCTATTTGTGATCAAACATATGAAGACATACTGTAGAGACAGCTAATTGCATTTCCATTTATTTCCATTACAGTAATTCTGTCCTCTAAAAGGGCTGCAGAGAAAGCTGGATTATTTTTACACTGTTAAGTAAGACAAGTAGAAACAGTTTTTAGAGAAAAGCTGAGGCCACAGAGCACAAATGACAATAGATCTTTGTGTTTCAAAGGTGTTGCTATAGACTGTTCATGGAGTAGAGCCCATGGATCAAAAAGAGCATGGTCCTAAGCTATCAGAGGATGCCAGCAAGATAAATACCATTTCCCTTTTTCATTGGTCATGCTGGGCATGCCCTATTATCTCTAAATGGGCTAAGCAGTAGAGAAAAAAACAAGGATACTATCTCTACACAGGCTTGTCACAATCTCCAGGGCAAAGACTGTGAGACACTGCTGATAAACAAAGCTACTGCAAAAGCTAGTGCTGCTTCTCTGTAGACAAGACAGACAGGGCAAATATTTAAACATGGTTGTTCATAAATTATCATCATCCCCACCCCCAAAAACAAGGATATTTTTCAGGCAAGTAAACTTTGCCTTAGGAAAACATGTTCAGGACTTTTTTTCAGACTTAAGGCAAATTAAGGTCAGTGACTCTAATCCTATCCATTGTGATTGCCTTGTGCACTAGGAATGCAGTAGGATAGAACAGGCTAATGAATGAAAAACTCATTCAGCTGCAACTCAGATTCACTCATCCCATCCTGAAAGATTTACCTCTTACTTATGCTCATCTAGTCCAAATACATTTCATATCATACTTTTTTCTCTCTTATATTTCCCTTTTATAGGCCTTTGCTTCCATTCAGTGAAAACAGTCTAGTTCATCAGCTGCTTTAAATCAATTTAATTCAATTAACTTCAATGGGGCTGCATCAGCCCCCATCTCCCAGCCCATCACTGCTGGCAGTGCCCTCTTCTCCCTGTCACTGAGTCCTTTGCTGGGAAGTAAACTGGTAGGACTCTGTATCTTGCCACAAATATTGAGGTACTGCTCAGCTGCCTTCAGCTTTCCCACCCTAATATCTCCATTTTTTTAAATTTCAATCCTTTCTCTTCATTTATATTATTTAAAACTCATGCAGATATGTACCAATGTCTTTTGCTTTATAAGAACAATGTCACACACTCCCCATCTTATCTACTCAAAACACATGTGCCAAAGAATACTGTCTCATTCATCATTCTGACCAACTCAAGTTTCCTTCTCCAAGCACTTCCCACCTACTCCTCCCTCCTCTAATATATAAAACTGAAAATGGTTTTTGAGAAGGAAAAAGATTTCCTTTCAAAGACCAGAATTTAACACCTTTGTGCTGATCACATATTTTCCTATGTTGCAAAGTCTTAAATTAGAATGAAACCTCCTCTGAGAAAGTACAGTGCTTTAGGATGTATTGCACTGTAACAAGTTGCTAAACTGAATTGCATCTGCTGGAAGCCACTGCAATTCCAACTGCCCTTAGACAGAAACAGATAAAGATGACAGCTTGTATTTTGTTGTTTGTGTGGGGATTAATCCAACTGTGACAATGCAGAAAGGTGACTGTCCTCCGCCTACACTGGGTCACTTCACGGGATGAAAAGGCAGGAGGCTTGGACTTCCTCTGTTCCACTGAATGGGGAGTTACAATCCCTCTTTGGGTTCACTTTTTTACTGTCTCTACCCTCCACTGGACCTCTACAAACTGAGGAAGACTGAAATTTTCCAAAGTTCATAATCAGAAAATACCAATGCATAGCAATTAAAACTTCCCATGAAAATGTAGCATTTGAGGGCTATGTTCATTGGGGTCAGGATGCAGCTTCCACACCAGAGCACCAGAAGAGCTCCATATGGCAGGAGGTGTTTGAATCCTTGTTGTTGCCCCACCTTGTGACTTCCACAGTTCAGGTGAATGTCCAAAAGTTATCCAGAGAGCTATTTTTCACAATATATAAATAAAGTTAAATATTTAGGGCTTATTCCAGCATAGGAAAAAAAAATAAGTGAATCCTCAAAGGTTTTTTCACATAGTAAGCATTTTGTTTTAAACAGCTCTGGCTTTGCTGTGACTTTGAAAGCCCTCTGAATAGATATGGCATCATCTGAGTGAGAAAGTAAGAATGGGAAGGACCCTTTTATGTTTATTCTTTGCAGACTTTAAGAAGAAATCATGGTATCTTTTTTCAATTTTCTACTACAGATTTTTGTGCTGTTAGCAGGACTTGGCAAAGTTGCTGCTAGATCATGGAAAAAGTGCTAATGGCCTGTCTCAGATGCAAGATACCTGTTCCATCCCCTTTGGCCGCATTTGCCAGGTTTTATAGGTATTCCCTGCCCTTTACAACAGTGCACTGCTAGCTCTGTACCTACCCATGGCAAATTTAATCACAAGAGTTTTACAGCATTTGAGCTTAAGGATTACTTACAAGCTTTTCATTATCATATGCCTCAGTAGGGCAATTTGAAAAACACTACTTAAGGAACATCTTTATTCTTACATGGGCACTCTGGCTTACATGCTTAATGCAGAATACAGCTCTGCAAGTAAACTACCATGAAGTCTTTGGAAAGAAAGACCTTTTTTTTTTTTTCTGTTGACACAAGATTGTTTTTTTCTTGTGTTGACAATGGGCGCAGCTCACCACACTCAGCTGCCAAGTGAGCAACACAAAAGTATTGATTTCTTTCACAAGACAGATTATATTATTATCAACAAAATGTTCGGTCTGAAAGAAAGTGGTCCAAAAGTCACAGGCCTCCCTCTAGTCTGGGGACCTAAGTCTGAACTAAGTGTAGAAATTTATGTTTAGGAGTCTGATCCTTTTAAGCAACCTTTGAAAGCTGATTACTTGATTGTTCATATCCATTTTTATTAGACCTCACAACTTCTTTGTTTTAGATTAAAAACTCACTGTTAAGTTACTGACAAGTGGCATTGGGCTACCAAAGTGTTCTATTTATACAGATCATGCTGATTACAAGATTTTAAAAAGATGGTTTAACTGTACTCCAGTTAAAAACAGTGTGAGATGATGAGAACATGCAAAAAGGCAAAATATAAGTTTTGCTCCTTTCAGCAGACCTGTTCCCAAAGGTAAGAAAACTGTGTTGTCCACATAGCCTTAAGCCAAAGCGACCTCAGAAAACATCAACTCTGCAGGAGCAGAGTTCTCCAAACTTCAATAGGTCTCTAGGACACACAAAGACTGGAAGATTTTTGATAACATTAGCTGGATTTTTCACTGGTTTTCTGTCATCCCCTGATGTCTGTGATCTGTAACAGCTTTCCATGAGAGAGGAGAGTTACTATGAGTTACTACTGTTTTTCTGAGCCTGTGATCTGGGGGCCCACGTTAATAGTTTTGATGACTGAAGGTTGTCACGTGGATATTGCTCGACTCTCTAGGAGTCCATTCTCTGTTAACTGACCCTACTGAAATGTCACAGAATGAAGACTTTAGAGATGGCTACAATGAAGAGGATATTTCTAGAGCAGGGAAGCATTGTCTTAATCCAGTGGGAAAATAAAGGGGGAAATAGAAGGGCTAATCCAGCAGATGGATTTCTAGCTGAACAGTTGAATTTATCAAAATAAGGTATGTTAAAATGTGTGATAAAAACCATTTAAAGATAACCTGAAAGTACAAAACCAAATTATTCATCAAGAAACTTGCCACATCCTCAGTTTTCCGTTACACACTGCACTTTCATAATCAGTTTCACAGGGTTTGTCATAGTTAAATTGATTTTGTCTACATTTATTTCTAAGTTGTGTGGGTTTATTTTATTACTGTGTCAGAGAAAGGTGCAGTTTCTCCTGTTATTCATAATATGAAAGAATCTACAGGACTATCTCAATTTAAGCCCCCAGAAGAGCCCAATTCCATAAAAATTTGAGGTTATTAATTCTAGATAAAACAGCATTACTATGCAAATCCTGTTTTCCTGCTCTGATAAGCACTATCCATTCAAGCTGCCTCATTTAGAGTGTTTTCTTGTCTGGTTTTTCACTAAAATTGAAGTTTTACAGTCAGTAGCATAAGTGGTGGGAATGAAATAAACCAACAAAAAAACAAAACACTCCTTCTCTCAAACTAGTAATTTTTTTAAAGGGCATATGTGAAAAATGTATGCTAATAAGAGTATTTATCACCAAAAAGCACTGTAACTCCTAGAAGTTATCCAAGCAGGCCCTTGAGAGTTCAAAGAAACAGAGAGATTATTAATACTATGTTTCCAGCTAAAATAATTGATTGACTACTCAATGATTGAGGAGAAAGCCATTTGAATAGATACTGCTGTACATCTTATCCAATAAACACTAAAAATAAAATTCTGTAGAGACAGAGTATATGCAAACATCTTAAAGGGTAAACATGAAATACAGTATTGTAGCTTGATTCAAAGAGCATGTACATTCACCTCTTAATCTATTTGCTCTTGGTTAGAGCTGTACCACTAACTCATCAGATAAACAAGCTGGTCGGTTGACTACATCCCACCAGGCAGTGTCAGTTTTTAGCAGGTGTGCCTGAAGGACTCTTCCTTTCTGCTCTTTGAATCATTCTGTAGACACTAATGAGCATCCCTCTTCAGCTTTAATTATTGGTCCCTGACAAGTCAACATAATAGGAATCAGCTTAACCAAGCATACTCCCCAGTGACATGTTCAATTACTCAGGTTGTACTTCTCTGCACGAGGTCTGAGGGGTTGCTAATTTAACATTGTCAAAAAAATAAACAGAGGTATTGGTTACAGTTTATCTTTTGACCCCTATGTCACCAAATCTAGCAAGAAACCTCCTCCTGGAATGGAGCAGAAGACTAAATACTTTAAAATTACTATTCTGGTTTTACTTTTTAAATAAAATTAATTACTACCTGTAAAGTGATTTACGTCAAGCCATGTTTTATGAGGAGAGATACTGACATTTTGACAAGTGTTTGTTGATGTATGATTGTATTTATAATGCCATTTGGTTTTCCAGTTTTATAAAATACAAAAGTGGTAGTATTTATTCATTCGTATTTACTGCAAAAATAAAGTACCAGAATTAGTTAATTTCTATTTTTGGCAAATACAAACAGCTATTTTCCACAACCAAAAATATCAGTGTTAGAAATGAAAGTAGGAAGCCTTTTATTCAGCAAGCTCATTATTAAGAAATGAAACAGCATTTTTGAGGTAAAAAAAAAGGCAATCTCTGCAAAAAGAATATTTACAAAATGTTTTAAGACTAATTAATTTCACTGGATTTAATTCAATTTTTGTAAAAAATAAATAGAAATTATATTCCATTTTTAAAAGGTAAATTATTATTTAATCTGACCTCAAAAGGTAACAAAGGACTAGAACCTTGTCCAGCAGTGTTGGCTTCAAGTATTGCATTTCTAGTGACCTGAACAGGTTTATTATCATCCATTTGGGCAGCAGAATGGTATTCTCCTGCAAAAAAACTATACTGTCAAATACAAAAATATAAGAATATAACAATAGTCTAGTGAAATGACTGTAGCATCATTCTGAACATCTCTTAAACATCTACAGATAGAAATATAAGCGAGCTTTGCCTTTTAGCTTTTTTGAGCATTTAAGTGGAGAAGGCTGAAATTTTAATATCACTTTACAGAATGCTTACAAAAGATGAAAATACTTAAAAACAGTCAGTACAATTTTGTATTGTTTCCTTTATCAACACATTTCAAAAAAGAAAAAAATCTGAATGTTGCTGCACTGAAACATCGATGCAGAAGTCTCTCATTTCCTCATTACAGCAATGCCCATCTTGACTGACCTACTGAGCTATTTACCAAATATATACTAAAGCTTAATGTAAAGCTTAATGCATATGACAATTAGGTAAGCACTCATTTTATAGTAAATATTAATGTAAGCACTTTGGACCACAACTAAGAATTCAGTAAAAACATGGACAAAGGACTTGCAAAATGGAAATTTCATGCACAAACCTTGGTTTTGGTGGAAGCAAGACCACAGCTTGTATCTCTATTACACAACCACACATTCAACCTCTTCCAACCTTTTGATCTTCTTCCATGTTTGTTCCACTGTTCTTATACAACAAAATCACATTTGAGTATGGCTTCATTTTTATGCTGAGCAACATCCTTCTTAATAGATCCAAAGTTCAGTTCTGCTTATGATCAGTATTACTATTTTCCTTAGCAGAATTATTAACTGTAATAGCTGATTTTTTTTTGTGGAGGTGTATCAGTAGAAAAAGACAGATGTCTTTTTCAGTTCCTGGAGCTCATCCTAAGTTCCAGGCAATAGAGTGGCTCTGGGCAAATGATGAATATACACTATGACAAACATACACAACAGCACAGTATAAATTCACATAATCAGATCTCATTTCTAGAGTTTCTTCACAGATAAAGCTAAAAAAATAGAACAGAAAATGATAGCCTCCAGAAATAAAAACGTTACTTTGAGTAGTAATTCTGAGCAAACCCAAAGGGCCCTTGGTAAACAGCAGAGATAAAAGCTTCTGCAGGATCCATAACATGCCCAACAAAGCCATAGCACAGTTATATCAGTGTCTAACAACAGACTGTGAGAGTTCTGCAAACAAACACCATATGGAAGAACAGAAATCTGTTATTTAACCTAAAGCTCTCTAATTGCCTGGGGTTTAGACGAAAAGATCTTCGCAGCATCACAGAAATTATTCTTCAGTTCTCGAGCGTCAGAAATCTAACCCTAGGCTCCCTTCACTGCCAGTGGGACGAGGCATTTCAAAACCCAAATATTCTGACATCTCCTAGAACCAAGTTCTCTCTTGATTACTCATGTGCTTTGGTAGGAGGTGGTTGAAAATGAGGATACACTATCAAATGACAGAACACATTAGGTACTTCCCTTTGGCAAGATCTTTTCACATCAAACAATGAGGCATGTTCTCAGCTAACAAACATTTTGGACAGTAGGTAAAATTAATCCAATCCTTTAAATTAGGCACAGTAACTTTTTTTTTCTTTCTTTCTTCTTTCTTTCTTTTTTGTTTCCTTTTTTTTTTTTTTCCAGGTAGGAAAAAAGTTTCTTTTACCGGCCTGGTACTTGCAGAATACACAAGGGCAGAATACAAGGGCAGAGCAGAAAGCACACAGCAAGTAGGTTGCTTAGGTACTGACACATTACAAAGACTCTCAGTACATTTTCTTTACCACCATAAAGAAAACTTCTCCAAATAACTGTCAAGAGTGGGAAGCCTAATCCACAACGACTTAGTCATACTTTCAAATTTAAATTAGGACGCCACAGAGAAAGCAGTAAAAAATATCACTCTTCTGATATGTTTTCAGCCTTGGACAAAAAACAACACATCTTTCCCATTTTCAGGACAGGCTGACACATCCTTAATGATCAGCAATTTTTCTTAATTCTCCACAGTGAGAACCAAAGTTAACTAATTGTAAATAAAAAATTAAAAAATAATCTGGTCTAAGATCACTAGATTTATAGCAGTGGAGAAGAAACAATCTTTCATAATATAGTCATTCAATCCATTAAATTAGAGGCAAATATGTCATGCCACCAACTTGTCACAATCTCTTCCTACTGATGATGCTACACCAGGAAGGTTAATTCTCCCAACAGATCAGACAGACTGGATTCCCATTTCTTTTGGTGACTTTTATATGGCTGAAGCAGGTTCTTCAAAGCTGCTGCACTGTGACCTTTTACTTTCAGCAGCTGTCTGCAAAAGGGCTTCAGACAAACAGTTCAGAACCAGGGCATGACATGGAAACAGGACTTCACAGCCTTAGGCTAATGCGGCTCAGCACAGGATAAACAGTTTTTTGTCTATCTTTCAGGGTTTATCTCTTTTATGACTCATGTTGAGTAATTGTTTCCACATCCCTTTCTACCATAAAGGACAGGGAACATGCTTGTTCAAGACTTGTTCAATAACTTCACATGGAATTTAGGAGGAACAGGACACAATCTAGAGCTCTTGATACTAAGTCTTTGGTTAGATTGGCTTTGTTGTTCTCCATTTCACCCTGCCCCTCATTTTTCAGCCCAACACTCCAAGCTGATAGCTGACTGCAGAAGAAACAGTCTCTCTGAGGCCTCTGAAATTCACAGTATGGCTGCTAGCAGTGATAAATGAGAGTTATAATTGATACATCTCATTTCAGTGCATATAAGCAAAATCACACACTGATAACACATAAAGAAAATGGGTGAATGCAATCCCATTCTTTCCCGTTCTTCATTCAGCAGACAGCAATCTTATTTCACTTTTGTTATTGAACACGAAACATAAACTTACCCTGAGAAAACAGGAATTTAAAATCTTGCCTTCAGAAGTTCTACCAAGAACAAGAGGATTGCACTTACATCATATGAAAACACACCATGAAGTACAACTCAAGAAGCCAGGGTACCAATAGGATCTTATTTACGTGTTCTAGTGCTTTATTATGTATTTATATTATGTACCTTGATTAAATCTTATCTCTTGGTTCTATTATCATAATATGCCACTTAAAGAAACAAACAATCTCCACCCCCAGTGTGGGGGGAGGGCAGGGGGAACATAAAACCACAAGAAAAGCATACCAGCAGCATCAAACCACTTGTACTGGAACTACAAGTTCTTCTGGTTCATCAGCCAATACTGAGCTCCTTAGCAAAGGTAGATTTGATGATACATAACAATGCTTTGTGTCAGCATGTGAAAGTCAATCACATACCAGTTACAGAGACAGGCAAAAGGAAACCTGGCTCAGGGAAGAGCTGGGCACTCCAGGTGCAGTCCAGACTCATGCCACAGAAGAGCTGCAACCCCACCGAAGGTCCAGCTCAGCCTGCAGGGAAATCCCAAGTCACCTCCTACCAACTGACCTCTCTGAAACTCTGCTTCTCTACCCAAACCACAGCATGGTTTTTGTGGCATTCATGTTCACATGCAGTCTGCTAGAAGTGAGGATGATGAATATGAAGACATTTAGGATTGGGAGGGAGAAGTGTTAGGTCCATCAGAGAGGAACTGACAGAAGATAACAACTCTCAACATACACAGTTATCAGTTTATACAGACATAATCACTCTCTCTACATAACTAAAAAAGCCAAGACAAATCCGAGACCTGCTTTTAGTGATTTCTGGAAGAAAAGCAAATCAACCTAGATAAATTGTCACAGGTTACCCTCTTGTAGTTTTTTGCTGATTACCACACTTCCCATTATGCTACATGTCCAAACTCAACATCAGACGTAGCAGAATATAAACTCAATTATCTAGCAATACCTAGTTTGATCCCTCCCAAATACTACTGAGAAGGGCAAGTGAATCTACATCTGTAAAAAGAGTGAGTGAGGTGGAGAAGGAAGTGAAAATAAGCATTTTTCTTAATCATTACTATAAAAGCTTCCACTGTATTTACAGACAGGGAGATATCTTGATCTTTTATTTAAAAAACTAAGAAAAAGAAGCTTCCAAAGTAGCCTGAAAACTGCTCTGCAATGTACACTCAAGCACTGTGCCCAGATAGGTAAGAGATGTTTGCATGCTATTACTGATTAACCCATACAATATTTCCCATGACATTTGCTCATTTGGACCAAATAATTAAGAGAATGAACAAAGCTTCAGGAATACATGAGCAGTAAGCTAAAAGTCTTAACATAGAAGAAGTTTTCTGTATCTACTTTCTTAAATTTTTTCCAATGCTTTCCCCGATCCTTTTCTACACTATAGAATTGGCAGCATATGACATTTAGACAGTAATTAATTTTTTAAATAAGTCCAGCAGGTTTTGGTTAAACAGTTATCCATATCTAAAGTGATGGAACACAGATGTACAAGTCAGTCTCTTTAATACCTACTTCATTAACAGTAAGTTCTTCAGTGTGAAAGTAGAAGACTCCACTCCCACATAAATATCCAATAAACCATCATGGATTTTCAGAGTTTTCATATGAACATGGAAATACTATCAGATCAGATGTGCTAGGCATGACTTCTTTTCTTGCTACAGTTCTTTTACATATGAGCTCCAAGGCACAGGACATCAACAGTTTAATGAAAGACAGGAAGAAACTATTCTATATCAAAGAATTGTAAGAAAAAAACAAGTCAAGTACATATGGAAATCAAAAGCAGTCATGGCAATATTTTCTTCTCACAATAGCCAGCAGTACTCTACTTCTTTACATTCCTAAAAAAACAACAAGAATAAAAAGACTAGACAGTGTCTCGTTAAAAATACTGTTTCTTCCTCTTATTTTCCAGCTATTTTTTTCCCTTTAACAACTTCATATTGGAAGACCATCACATTTACACCCCAACAGATTCTGTAGGAACTACTTAAATCTTTTCAGACTTCTACTCTTTTTATACCTAATCTGATCAAATGATATAAAGAGAAAACCTGACATGATGTAAAAAAGTGACAAGCACGTCTGGAGTTAAGGAGCTGCCTATGGAAAGCAAACAGAGAAGGTATCACCATCCTTTAGCACATACTTCCTTTTGCTAATACATATGAAATAATAATGCAAATAAAATAAGGCTGGTCAGTTTCTGTAGTAGACACACAGTATTGGATAAAGAGTTATCAAACAAATTCAGTAAAGGCCAGTTTGGTGGCTGAAACCATAAAAAACATATAATGTTTTAAGTTTGTCCGAACTTTCAGTGATTAGCTGAAAGGAAGCATTACAAAGTTTACTATAATGTTTCAAAAATACATCACTGTCAGTAAATCTATATTGATCTATGTTTACAGAAAACAAATAAATAAATAAATGAGGTTCATTCCTGTGGTCCATGTAGGCCCTCAGGAAGAGACTTGCTCCTACGTGGAGATGCAGCTGAGTATTCGTCCTAAAGAGAGACAAAATGACCCCCTTTAAATGTCTTTTATCTCTAACAGAAAATTAAAAAATAATGTTCATTCAAAGGTAAAGGAAACAGAGCATATATGACAAGGAAAGTGCTCAGTGTGACAATAGGCTGACAGACTGCAACATCTATCTTCACCTTGAGGGATGTGTAAAGAGAAATTGGAGTGTGTACACACAATATGTTTTTGGAGTTGATCCCTCTACCAGTGTCATGCTCAATTGCAGTAGGTATTTATATACATTAGTGGCAAGGCACTGTAATGAACGTGCACTGTGTATGTTATTATGCCTGTATGATGCTATGTATTTTCATCACCCTACTCAGCTTTTGATAGACATACACACAGTCCAACTTAATGAGAGCCTCACCAACTGCAAATAAGAGAAGCGTTCTGTCCATTAAAAGATGAGGCTGGAAGTAACCCTTAAAAAGTGAATTATTATTATAAAAATTATTGGTTTCTTTTTTTGGTTTTGGGTGCGCTTTTGTTTGTTTGTTTGGGGTTCTTTTGTTGTTGTTTTGTTTGTTTGTTTCAGTTTGTTTTGGGGGTTTTTTGGTTTTGGGTTTTTTTACAGGCAACCTCATCAACCATCCATTTATGTCCTACAACAATGTTACAATCCCACCTTCTTTTACTCGTGATTATAAAGTTTTACAGAATGATAAAAAATATAGAGTATTTCAGAAAACAATGTTCTTATCAACCTCAATCTCTCATTTTTAATGCAATGAATGGAACTGAAGAAAAAGCAGCAGTGTAATATAGTTGCAAACTATGTAATTGTAACAATTTTGATGGGTGTTTTCCCTGTTGCTGAGACACTCAGAAGAAAAGTCCTTTTAAAAGGTGTGATCATTTTCATTTACTATCCACAGACAGTAAGCTACAAAATACAGCATAACATTAAGGATGTATTTACATGCTGGGGACTTTATCAAACTCAAACAGAAGTGTAAAGACTCAGGTGGACCCTTGGCACTGCAATATTCCAGCGAGACACTGGCACCAAATGTTTAAGAATAGATACAATATGGTTAGAAAATGGAACAAATCCAAAGCAACTGTAAAAAATATGTGAGAAGATACATATTGACATGTACACAGATCTTATGAGCACCATTTTTAAACAACTGCTAAATGCTAAATGCATTAGGTGCTGGCAGCAAATTCCAGCTTCCCACCATTATGTCTTAATCCAAATAACACTAACACTAAGCATTAAAATACATTCATTCTAGGGTCAGTGAGATAAACACCCATATCTGTTTAGACTAGTAAGTAACTTTTAATAATTTTGTAATCTTTTTGAGAGCAAACTGTTAAATCAGTATTTACAGTAGTTACTTGGTGTTACTTCACAAAAATAGGTATATTGTCTCCCTTACGTTCTCTAATCTTAAACTGCTCAGGTACATGTCTGATTTCTTACCTTCTTGAAGGAATTGCATGGGTCTTTGTAGTATTGATAACACCCACCTCCCCCAGCCCCAAGAAAGGGGTTTTCTGGAATGCTTACACAGTGCTAAAAAAGGGATTTACTAGATTGGCTTTGCAGAGACAGTATCACAGTTCAGTTCTCACTGGTATGGACAATTGCCTTGCAGAGCACATCCTGGCTTTTAGTTTGTCAGTCTCTAAAGCCTGAGCACCACTTTGTAGCAGTTCTTAGGAATGACAAAATCTAGCTATTTCAAACTGTCAAAAGCACTGATTTAAAACATTTGAGCACTGAGGTTATGGTTTGCTTCACCTAGATCAAAAATTAATTTCAAGTAAGTTCATCAAATCCCTTGATTTCTGTAAACTGCGATAAAAATCAAGAACAGAGCCTTACTGATTTACTCTCAGAATTGTTTTGTTGTTGGTTTGTTTTTTTGGTTTTTTTAAAATTTTAATATCAGTAAATGCAAATTTATTTAGTGGTTGCTCAGGTTCAGGTAATATTGGGTACTCTAAAAACATACTGAAACCTAAGCTTTGGGGAGACAGATAGGACCAAGGAATGGGGAATGTTGTCAATTTAAATACTCTGGATATGCACAGCACAGCCATTCTGAGACCTACAAGCTGTCCTTTCTCTGCCTTGCCATTCAGTATCACTAAACTGAACTTACAGACAGCTCATACTTTCATTAGCAGATATCAATACTTGCACCCATTCATGAATGAAGAGAGACTGGTGTACCAGAGAGCATCTGCTGAGTCGTCTGTCTTCTGTTTGGTTTGGTAGTCTCTTTGCTTTTACAGAAAAGAACAAATGGCTTAAGTCGGTGACATTTTTGAGTCTGAAACTCCAGGTGATTCCAGGGTATGTACTGAAACTGCTGAGGCTGTGGATGATCCACCAAGAAGCTCTGGCCAGTTCAGACCCTGTCACACCCTGCATATGAAACACTGAAAATAAACTGTCTTCTGACCAGTATGGCAGTATGGAAAAAAAAAATTTGAAGACAAAAATAACCCTTCCTATTCCTTAGGAAAAAACTACCCAAAAGACTTGGCTGACCTAAGAAGGCAAAGGAGCATTTCCTGCACAGACTTCATAAACCACAGTGGAATATAAAAGAAACTTGTCTCTAATACATTCCCTAAAGCTCACCACCAGACCCTACATTAAGTGACCAACTTAATGATTTTGCTCAGTTGCAGCATAACATCTACAGGATGTTGACAATATTGCACTATTTATCTTTAGTCACAATGCAGAGTTGCTCTTTAGGCTCAGAATAGAAAACATTACAGATACTGAACAAGGTTTGACTGAGGTTTTAAATGCCATCATGCCACGATGAATTCCATGGTCTGTGGCATTGCTTTACAATCCAGCTCAGAGGGAAACAAATCCCTGGTTGAGACTTTATAAACACCACTGTTAAAGAAAATGGCTTTAGAATTCTCTACTAACATTAGACAGCACTGGAATTAACCCCACTTTTAATTTTAGACTATGTCCTGCAGCCTTCAGATGAGCTGTGTTTTACATCAAAAGAATTCCCATCTAATGTACAACAATGTGATCATGGTCAGCATGGTAAATCTGAAGCTTCCACTCCAACCATATCCCTTCTGTGTCAATCCTTGGCTGAATTCTAATTCTGTTCTGTGCTGAAAACGACCAGCAGCAATGTCCTGAGGTGACTGCTGTCAATAGCAAAGCTCTCATACCAGTCACCACTGCTAATTAATAGCTCTTCTTTGGACTGCTGATGTACTGAAGTTCAACAGTCATGACTGGCTTGTTAACAGCTATGAAATCTTAAGCTGGCAACAGAAAATGATTCATTTCAAGGATGATAAGTAAGTTTTGGTGAATCGTACATTAGCGTTTTCTTTCCTCATTCCTCTCCTGTTTTTGATAAAGTGGAACCTTTTATATATTAGCATGCCTCATCATAGATATTTTATGAACTTTAAATTCCTATTTTTGGCAGATGTTTTATAGTAATAGTATTTCTGGACTTATGGAACAGTTTCACTTCAATACTGAAAAAAGTAAGAGCAAAAATTTTATTATTTTTACAATAATATGGTGGAGGAAAAATCTGAAATTCTGAAATTGCTGTAACCAAGTTGGTAAGTTTTACTCCCTCAAGTTCGCTCGAAAAACCAGATCTGAAAATGTTTCAAGCCACTCCACCTATAAAAATGTATTATGATGATGTTTAACACTGCAGTCTCACAATATGAGATCTTTATTAGACAAATGAACTAATACCTATGGCAACTGTGATCTGCTGAAGGACAGGAAAGAACAGAGCCCCATTTATCCACTGAAGAAGACCTTTTCTGGTTCTTAACCATGCTTCATCCTAAATCACTGAGATAACATTACTAATTGTCACAATTCCACCAGGGATTACAGCTCATTCCAAGTTAGTTTACAAAGTCCACCCTGGCAGCAGTCTGCATTCAGGAACAAATACTCTCAGCTTTGGAAAGGTAGTCAAGTTGGACATCAGATACTGCATTAATCAGCTGATCAGTGAGTAAATAAGACAGTTTTCATCTGCAGTTTTGATGCTGTGGTCAGCAAAAAGCTTTCAATTATCTGACCTACTGCAAACAAGAAGGCAAGATCTACTTATTTTTCCTCGGAACCAAGTTAGTTTTAATTAAAATTTATGCTATTGTTCCAAGAACTACATACTTTCTATATTTGTAGGGGCAAATGAGGAGAACAGTGGTGAGGAGAGGTCTAGATATTAATGTGTTTTTGTATTATTAAGAATTAATCAGGCACTTGTAAAAGATAGGGAAGAGGAAAAGGAGAAACTGGGGGGAGGGGGAGAAAGAAAAATGGGGGGGACAGAAAACAATGCAAGCCTCTCCCGACACAGAAACGCAACAATAAAAACAAACAGGGGTCTTCAGAAGGGAAGCAAAACTAATAAAGGCAGTGATGAAAGAGCTGTATAAAGGACAAATATATCTGTGTCAGATAATACAATGGCAATTAGCCAACAATTTAAAGACAAAAGTCTCACATCAAAAGGAAGACGATTTAAAAAACATACATTAACTTGCTTCCCAGCCCTTTAGCAGACAGGGCATTGACACTGCAACAAGATCCTGGTGGTGGGATACAGTTCAGTGGGGCCATTCACATCTTATGGATAAGCCAAGTTGGGGTCTAAACTGATCAATTATGCAAGCAAGAAAATCCATGTTATTATGCGCTGCAGCTAGCTCAGATTCAGCAGGAATTCAGAGCAAACATCATCAAGACAAATGTGTACCTCATGGGAGGAGTCTGACAACACAACCCTGCCACTGCATCTCACATCCAATTCTACTTCCCATTTTAAAATTACGAGTACCAGACAGCAAAGGACAACCAAGTCATAAACAGGCAGTCTGAAGGGGCACAGGAAAATTTTAACTTTGTCATCTTCTGCTTTTGACTGCCAAATCATAATGCTTGAATTCTCCCTCACTGCAAGAATATGTTTTTGATGATGATGATACTGATAACCATTATGAAAATTTATATCTCAAAAGCCTGGAGCAACACACTAGATTTTAAGGTTATTTCATGTTTAGAAGTTGTTTAACAAAGTGCAAAGTGGTCTTGAAAGCATTGTAGCTAAATTTTTACTGGAATTCACCAAGATAAGCACTTTATTTTAAAAAATATAATCAAAGCACAGAAAGGAAATATGAAAACACTCATAAAGCCAATCCTCATGGATCAACACCAACTCATATTAGGTTCTTCAGGAACATAAGATGACTGACAGTCTCCTCTGATTTTTGTATTTCACTCACTGGCTTAACTTCAGATTGTACCTCCCTGTCAAGGTTCTTGCAGATAATCAGCACTAAGGAAATAAAAGCCTTCAAAGTCTGTGTTTACTATTGCTCATTCCAGCTAAACATGACACTTGGCAAAAGCAATGGACTCTCTCACTCTCTCTCTCCCTTACAGCATTTTTCCTCTTTCTGGTTCTCTTCTCTTCCTTCAACACCTTCAAACCAGATTCTGAAGTCCATGGATCCATTAACTAAGTCACAGGGAGCCTCTGTGCAACATTTCCCTTCTGAGGAAATTCATTTGGCCTGCTTGCTTAGCTGGAAAGGCGGCTTTTTGTCCCTTGTTGCAAGTGCTGCATTGCTTCTTGGTTTTGTGAAGGCAAAGCCCCCACTCCCTTGGAGCAATATTGCTGCCATTTACTGTCATACTCAACATGGGTGACTTGTCAAAATGTATTCTGGCAGCCACCAACCTCAAACACAAAGTGTTTATGGAAAAATCTGTGGATCTACTTCCCGTGAATGAAAGAGTTAATCCAAAAGACCTCTACTAATGTACAACTACAATTAATATGAAGGCTGTTAACAAAAACAGATGAGTACAGATGTTGAATTTTAAATCTACTTGGAAGCAAGCCACTTTATCACAGTATGGAAGAATGGCAAAGAGGTTCCAATGGGCTTTTTAGTACCAAGCCCTGAGGTGGTAAGATAATGTATTGTTTCCATTTCCAAAGGATGTAACTTTCTTCCAAAAACCCCAAAACAACAAAACAAAGCAAAACAAAACAAACAACAAAAAACAACAAAACAAACAAACAAAAAACACAGAAAAACTATAAAGAAGGGAGGATGTGTTCCTTATAATAAGGGATGGTTGCATATCTGATTTGCCTTCCTATGACACCGCTGACATCAAGAGCCAAAGCATGACTACATGCAAGTGTTTTGGTGTGCTTTTTTTTCCTTCTCCATTAGTTTTGTAAGACTGGCTAGGATTTACATGAAAGGTTGTTGATTACCTAAGGCAAGTAACATGATCAAATAGATTACATTAAAAGTAACCAGCCTCAACAAGCAAGACACAGAAGGCAGATTCTATGAATGACATACTCTCTGCTCTACCTGCAGACTGTAAATCATCACAGGCTTACTTGACAGTGCCAGACATAGGCAGAGCAGCACTAATATATCATGAGTCCAAACAGTGGAGTTTTTTTCCAAACAATTACACTCTTGGAAGTGGAGTGTGAGGGTGTTTTTTTGCATGAGTCCCCCCACCCCCATCTCCCTTTTTCATATTCAAACACTTGGGGCAAGGCAATTTGACACTGGTTTCTGTAACAAACCTGGTCAGGCAGGATTTCTCACACACCCTGCACAAAAGGCTAACCTCTCACAAAGTACTTATTGGAGATTT
Source organism: Trochalopteron elliotii (assembly GCA_024734555.1). NCBI lineage: Eukaryota > Metazoa > Chordata > Aves > Passeriformes > Leiothrichidae > Trochalopteron > Trochalopteron elliotii. The sequence goes on from JANPWX010000019.1 coordinate 2,263,996, forward strand.
ACGTCAAGGTTGAGTGAACGGCAGCCAGAGAACTGAACTCAAAACGCTGTGTGAAAGGCTCTGGTGCTAATCACTAAACCACTGGGTTAGCTGGAGAGGACCTGGGGAGGGGGAAACAAGAAAAAAAAAAAACAAAAATCTCTTTGTAGTATGTAATTTCCAATAGTTGGCTGCAATACTACCAGGGAAAATATTAATCACTCTCAACTGAGAATTTTCTCTTATTATCAAAATACTGAAATAGCTATACTGAAAGGAAAAATCAGCTTCTACACTCACTTTTACTCCGTATTTCCAATTATATGGATTCCATATTTCCAATGAAGGGATGACCAGGTGATGCTGTAACTCAAGACATTGATTTTAGTTGTTGCTGCAGAAAGAATCAAGGATTTGTATACCACTGTCAGAGGTGAACACTATTAGATAAGCAACCATGTAGTGACTGACAAGCAGGGATAAACCTTGTCCAGGCTACAACAGCAGGGCCTTGCTGGAGCACATTAGCCAACTTGTTCTGTCCATCCAGCACAGACACACCACGCTGTCATGCCTAGGTGTAAACTAATGCACTGAGAGTTGACAACACACGTTGCCTTGTGTTCACTGCATTTGAAAAACCAGCCAAGCTTTTCTATCACTGTATCTTTGCAGTCTAGGTTCAATGTGTTCTTTACAATTAAAACAGTGTATTACACAACTGGTTCAGCTGAAACCAGTCCCAAGAACTCAGATGTTGCTCTTTGGTCACCATTTATCCAAAAGTTATTTTCCATTCATCAGAAAACCCCTTTTCTCATCTGAATAGTGGAAGACATTTACAAACTCCTTAATAAAATATGGTAAGAAGGAATATTCTAAACACTAAGTAGACTGTTCATCTTCAATGCTGCAAATCCTAAAGTAAAGCTGTACTGAGATTCACACATTACAATTTTTGCAAGGTATACACAGCAGCCAGACCTCTGACCCAGCAAAAAGCCCTGCTGCTCTCTCTCCAGGTTTACAATGGATGGGAAGGAGAATCTTATTACTTACAGTGTGATACACTGTTGCACTAAATTTGACCAACTATTTATTTTGTAAATGTTGTAACATATTGTTACAAATGCATCATTTCATAAAACAATGTGTTTATCTATTACCCAGACATCATATACGAACTTAATTGATCCAGTTGCTCAAGTAACTTTATTCCCCCTAATCTATCCTCACACCACAATACAGAGGCAACAAACCCTGGCAAAGCTCCAGCTTACTGCAAACTACAGGAGAAAAAAGTAACTACTACCTGAGTAGTCACTAATCTTAAAAAACCCAAGAAAACAGCAACAGAAACATCCACAAACAAATTAATATATTATTTAAGAAATCAAAGTTACCTTTTTGTAACTGCTGTTATAAAGATGGAAACGTTAAGAAAGACTTTCTTCATATTGCTGCAAGAACCCCAGCTGCTGAGCATTTACTGTTGCCCTGTAAAATTGGGGTGGAGAAATTCCCTGCTGCAATAAAAATGCCCATAAACCCATAAACAAGAGACGCATCACTTCCCTTGAAGAAAAAAAAATATACCATTAGGACAGCCTTTCATCCTTAGTGTATCTGAAGGACTTAAAACACAATTTCCTAAATTGCCTAAATGTAATCAGCAACATTACCACACTAGTACCCTCAACAAGTTTGAAAGTGACATACGATCAAAGAATTTTGTCAAAGCGTTTGCTAGTTGTACTGGGAAACACAAAAGGACAAACTGCAAGGCAAAGTTATCACAGATTGTTCCGTGGTGAGGAAGTTAGATCAACTTTAAAAAAGCAGTCAGTCATGCAATTCAAGAATAAAATAATTTTGAAACATCCAAAAATTACCATCTGTACATATCTGTAAAACAACATGATGGGGTCCCATTGTAATGGTGATCATCTTCCATGTAACTGGGCTCTCTGAAGTATTATGAGAGCTCTGCTCCATTACTTGCTTGCAAATTTTTTAGTTCATGGACTTCTTATGACCATGAACTAATCCTTAACACCTCTACTTCCCACACACAGTTCTGTATGCTCGCCTAGCACAGCACCTATTACAGTATCTTTGACAGCTCTCCCTCATAAAAAAACCCTGCCTGTTTGCTAATGCCTGGTGCAGAATGAACACAAGACATTTCCTTTGTAAGCACCTTAAAATACAAGTGGGTTTTTTTGTTTAGTCTTTGAATGATTGGTGCTTGGGGGCTGGATAAGCTTAGGAGATCTTTGAACAGAAAGCAGTGTAGAAAGGTGTTATGTACTTGTAACAGAGGATTCAGAAGAGTCTGTAATGGACATTAAGTGCTGGCTTCTCATTTTCTTCAGGATCATCTTCAGGCAAACCTTGGCATTTTGTAGAATTAACTCACTCCAAAAGAGCTCTTTATATTACCACACCTGAGTGGGAAATTATCTAGAGCCACTTGGACTTGCATATTTGAATTTACTCACCTGCTTTTTGCCTGTAGGACACCAGATTTCCCCCAAATGTAACACATGGAGTATTACAGGGAATTAATACCACCCATCTTCAGCCACCTAATTTACAGGCCATAATTAAGAAAGTAATCTTTGTTCAGGCTTCCTAAATTGTCTGTCAAGATACAGAGAAATTATTTGAGAAGGCAGATGTGCTCCTGTTTTGATTTGCATTCCGGAAATACCTCTCTTTATTCACTGTGAAAAGAGCCTAAGAAAACGACCTTTGTTATTCATGTTCCTATAGGTGATAGAAAGATTCCTGTATTCTCATACTTAAAGCTCAAAAATTTTGCATTCTTGCCTCCACTCTGGCAAGAAAGGTTACTGACTCTAAGAACGCAGTTATGGAGCTTTTTTCCCCCTTTCTCTTTGAAGAACTCTGTTTTTTTCAGTAGTTGTCCATGCCCAACACTTAATCACTTAACCCAACTAGTAAGACTGCACAAACCTGGTTTCAAAATACAAAATTAAGAGCATACAATACGCACACAGTTTGCAGAAATTCATCCTATGTATCCCACCAACTGCAAGGTGCACGTCAGCTAAATGAGGTGATGAAAAAGTACAGTGGGCCCGAATATGAATGGAGAAACCCACACACAGTGCTGACCCTACTGACAATGGAGGAGGAGCAGGAGAGCAATCAAGACATGACTTAGCAAATCAGTCAAAGGTCTGTGCTCCATGTCTTCATTTCTCAGTTGCTGTTCCAAATAAACACTGATGAATTTGTTTAACAGAAACCACCAAGAACATTAGGTGGGAGTTTGCATTTCTGGATTGAAACATTTGACAAATGTTTGAAGGGTAGAAAAATCAGTGATAATCAGTTAAGGATTCCAATAACTTAAACTGGATGTTAGCAGAATATTTACTGCACTTTGGGATGGATTTCACAGAATCCAAAGGAACAAAGGCATTTACACCACAAATGAGAGGTATAAATAGAGAGATAAAGCACTACACGCTTGTTTGAGATGCAAAAATATCTTACTGTAAAACTTGGGACTAAGTTTCTTGGGCCACTTTACCTACTTAATTCCTTGAAATGCTTTCTCTTCAAATCCCTTATTCCCTTATCTGTCCTGGCTCTTACAATCTGTGTCTTCCTGACCTTTTAGTAGTTAGCCCAAGCACGAGGATGCACTCATTTTTCATATATACAAACACCTCATGTAGTGAAGGAATTATCCCCAGTTTTATCCAAGTAAGCTCTTGAAGTTTTCCTTTCCATCATACTCCCTTTTTTTACTTCATAAATGCCTTTTTATTCTCTCTGATTTTACTTTTATCTTACAAAGCCATCAATCTAGCATGTCTTTACACATACTTACAGAGAATGACTATGATTTTGCTCTACACAAGAACTGAGTAGTACTGAAAATACAGCTTTCATCTTCAATGACCTTACACGAGTCCCATTTTAAAGAAATGTCATTCTTGAGATTTAGACACATTCATAAAACAAGAAAAATAAAGCTATTAATAAAAAGTAACTATTCCATGAAATAATGTTGTGAGTTTTAGCTAAACTTCCCCCTTGCCTTCTTGATTAAAACTATACTAGTATTTCCCATTAACTGACATATTATGTTTCAGAGATAGAAGAGTCATTAACTGCAGATATGCCAAAATTTTGCTTCCTACCTCCAATGATAAGGCTGCCATTCGGACAAAGCAGAAACAGGCACTCCTTTTATTTTTATCACCTCCTGTAATTGCTGTGTGGTGGTGTAAGTGTCTGGGCTTCCTTCATAGTTACTGGAGATAAAGCCAATACAATGAATGGCCAACAATACACAGGTCTCTGACTATATAGAAATATTGTTTTTGGATTTCGTAACTCACTTTTGTACTTCACAACTATGTTGCTTAAATTTGCATTGGCTCCAAGAATCCCAGACAGATAACTCAGGCACAGACACTTCCATCACAATTAGATGAGACAAGTCCCGCCCTGAAAGTCCATGGGATGGAGTAACTTCAGAAAGGTCGTTTTTCCCTAAGATCTAGGGATCATTTCCTAGAGCAGGAGTAACAGTGAATGCAAAAACTCCCACTTATTTCACTGAAATCAGGTCCAGGTCAAATGGGGTAATAAAATAACATGGGGCAAGAGACCCAGAAAGAAACCTCTGCTTTTTGACCCAGAGACTCTGGAATGACACCTGCATGGCACACGGGAAAAAAGGGATAGCTTTTCTGTAATATGTAAGTATAAGAGTAATTGAAAATGACATTCAAAGCTAATGCCTTGTTTCAGTTTAAGGACTACAAATTTATTATGCCTTTTTATTTAGTTAAAATGTTCTATGCCTGAAAGCAAGTTTCTGGATTTCTGAACACTACAGCAGATTTCATGTTCTGAACTTGTACAGCCTTTCTAAATTCATATTCCAGCCTAAATTTCGATGTATGTCAAACACAAGGTGTTAAGCACACTCAGTGGAGTTCTCTTCATGCACACAGCCCTGTTCTGGCTTCTACCTTCCAACAGCAAACCTGCCATCTGCAGTGAAAGCCCTGTCTTGCAAATGCAATTTATAGTTCCCAGGCCATGTTCAGACAGCTTCCTTAGAGGAATCCATCTGTTTTGAAGTTCTGATACGCCTTTTTTTCCCTGCTCCTATCATTACCCGGTTTTCCCAGTAATTTCATAAACTCTCTTAATGTGTGCTCTCTATTCCTTTTGTAGTCTTAATGCCACAGAGCCCTTGGAGTTACCAAATGATAGTAATGTTCGTTAAAAGATTTCAACATTCACACAGAAAAATAATAAAAAGGAAGTTCATTTCCCTTGTCATCTAAAAAGCCAAATAAAACTTTGTTCTTAAACAATTTGATATTTCAAAAAAATGGGACAATTTTTTTCCTTTTTTTACAGGTTTGCACTGGCACAGTGTCATCATCATATTTCAGGCATTTTTGCTCCCGATGTTATTAATGAAAGGTAACTTCAATATTTCAAGAGTTTCTCTTAGAAGAGGGTGAGGCAAGTTGACATTCTGCACATACCAACTAGAGAGTGAAATAGGTATGCTGGTAAAGTTCTCTAGAAAATCCTAAGAGAGGAGAAAAGGCACACATTTTGACTTTCCCTTTGGAAATATAATTTATTTTACCATGTTTTTATCACACTTTCACACCTGAAAGTTAATATAAAAAATAATACTAGTGGGTGGTTAAACAGATTTTTTTTTTCAAGTCACCAAGTTTACATAAGACTTCTAAATTTGATGATACAGATTTATAAAGCATATTTATAATTTTGTTCATTATTTAAACAGTTCAGAAAGAAGAAATGAGGCTGAAATGTTTAATCATTCATTGACAGCTATTGAAAACAACCCTCGCTTTACAACTGGGCTATAACTTAGAAACCAAGAGCAGTGGAAGCACTTTTGACAACTGCAGGATAATGAACGCAGCTCCATTTCAAAAAATTGTACAGAAAAATCCATACTCTTTTATAATTCTGTCCTGACTATGGACACTACCAGCACTTTGATATCTCGGCTGGTCTCCAGATGGAGTCTTCCTGGTTTAGCAGGAAAACAGAGCAGTAGCAGCAGCACAAGTATGATTCAGTGAAGGCACATTCAGAAAAAATGTGACATGTAGTTTCTATTGAGACCCTTGAATAACAAGTGTGAAATGCACATAAGTGCTAAAGGTCACCTGAATCCACTGACAGAAACCTACAGTCTGTAAATGTGTCAGACTACCATTTAGATGTTCCTCCATATGAAAATGGCTTTTACATCTAGAGAAGGATCACCTGAGAGCTATGACTTCACCCTTTAAAAACTGCAAAACTAAATAGCATTTCTTCTCCAGGATTCACTGAAGCAAGGCTGAAGAGGATCATCAAGAGGATAAGCTTAAAGTGAAGAGAGCACAAACCCTCCCAAAGATCTTTCCTGTTGTTGCTACGTTTCCACGAGCTGCACGTGTCTCTACAGCCTCTTACCTGAACTATGTAGGTTCACTCATATAAATATAGCATATGCTACATATCTATAGTCAGGGGAGTTTGTATAACATATGGCCACATTCTAGGCTTACACAGAGCTGGCAATATCATACTGTCATGCTTTTGCGCAGTACAAAGAGAAACTTAAGACCACGAGGAATTGGTCAGGCTGAAATATCCTTTCTGGTATTTCACAAAATGTAAATACAACTGTTAAGTTTTTCTTTCTCCATCTAGACAGATATTATAAATTTATTTGAGAAGGTATGGACTAATCTCTTGCATACACCCTCAATTCAATCCATCCCCTCTCTCCTTTGACACTGACTATGGACTTTGTAGTCATTTCAGCAAGTTTACATTTTTTCTCAGTTATTTCTAACAAACTACACTTACATGGCAGGGAGATGAAAGGTTGAGCAAGATTCTCAGTGCTCATGAGTAAAGTCCCTAACAAGGCACAGCTGATCTACAGACAGACAGAAAAAGATATCAACCATGTGTTGAAAATAAACAGTTGCAGTGAATTCTCTTGTGCTAGAAGCAGGGAATAGCGTGCTGGCAGTATCTGAGCAGTGAGAACCATGCTGCCAATTCCCTGGACCTGCGTTAGTCCGGTGATGGGAAAATGTTGTTTATACAGTCACAGCTCTCACGTCTATCTGCTGTTCTCACCATCTTGACCTGACATGAATGGTTTTGAAACCATTTGTTCTTGTCAGAAGTGTGATAGCATCACAGGAAGGCAAACTGGTCTGCAAAATAACAGCTCTGAGAAACAAGAGATACGTCTATAGTAGACATATAAAATTTCAGCTTTTTTTATAAGCCTTTCTGCTTCTGAACTACCTCATATCCAGTATTTCCAAAGCAACAGTCGTAAATCTCAATGTTCTTTGGAAGCTACTATGTAATAGAAGTGTGTCTATACAGAAGCACAAATTACATTTTTATTCCAGATCATACAGCCAAAGAGCAGGGTCTTGGCTCCTCCCACCCCGTCACTTATCCCCTCACCTCCTGCTGAGGCAGTCTAACAAGCGACATCTTACAACCTGTGGCATTACCCTGTGAAGAGCTATTTAATACTCTGAGGTGAATACGCTCATCAACAGCAAGTTTACCAGTTTCTGGTAGGTAACATCAGACTAAATATTTGATATCCTCCTGATTATTATGAAGCCGTATTTTCTTAGCAGTAATTTGACTCTGTTGCTGTAGTCAACATATTGTAAATGCCTTTATTTTATAGACTGCACTGCATTTTTCAAAGCATTTTATAACCACTGGAATTGTCAGGTACCATGTAGTATGGTAGGTCCTCTTAAAAAACAAACTTCGAAAGGCTAAAAATACATTGGATTTATACTTCCCAATGTGTGCTGTAAATATTATTACTACAAGCAGGAAAATGTTTTCAGTGAAATGAAACCAGAACAAAAACCAATGCGTCCATGAGATGCAGAGCAGATCTAGAATAAGCGTGAACATGGCATAGAAACACAACACAGGAACAGACTTCACACACTGTATGCACCTTAAGCCATAAAAACCAGCAGGGAGCTGTTTTGCAAGCAGCAAACCATATAGTAATGTATAGTAATAAGTGGCTGTACTTGTGGCTTAAGGCCTTCCATGAGCCCTCACAGGAGCATTTTCCTAAGCCCTTCCTTCGTCAAAACTATCTGAATTTTCCTTTTACTTTGCAAATTTCTTGCTGTCACAGCTACCAGTTCCTACATGGTTAACAAATGTCAATTGCTTAAGATGCTCCTACTGTTGGAATAACTTTCTGCCAATGTCAATTCCAAATGTAAAATGGTAATTAACTCTAGGTTGTGGAAGATTTGTTATGTAGGGAACTGTTTAGCTTTTTTCAAATGAACCCATACATAACCACACTGAGAAAAGAGGTTTCTGCATTGTTCATAGAATTTGCAAGTCATTAAAAGAAGAGCAATTTTAAGAAAAGCAAAGATATTTACAAGAGAAAACAGTATATAGGACAAATAGTGATTCTGCATATTCCTTTTACTTAAAGTACATATAGAAACTCTGTGGTACATTCTGACAATTAATAATCCAACTGCAGCAGGAAAAAAATGGGCTGATCTTATTAAAGAAAATCAACAGTTTAGTAACATTTTTTATGAAGACATAACTCATGTTTAAGAACATAGCTTGTGAATATTTTTAGCACTATCTGCTCAGAACAGATTAATGAAATCAATGAAAAATAAAGTACTTGTCAATATGAAAAAAGTTATAGAGAACTAGGGCGGAAAGGAGTATTTATTATAATTCAACTAATCAAGGTTCCATGTATTTAAGCACTGATTGAGACTGTATTTTATTATCCATGAAAGCAGTATACCTACTGAGAAGCTACTGCATTTTGTACTTGTACTGCCCTTTTAAACAGAGAAGGTCTGATTGCTTCATGAAAATGGACAAACCTATAGGAAGCATTAACTAAAAGAAAAAATATTTAAACTTCCATTATAGACTTATTATTATTTCCAGAGGTAACCAGGGCCTATGTGAAATAGCTATGGAAAAAATCTGAGGAACAAACTCTGGACCTGCACAAGCTGGACTGGCGAGACAAGACTGACAGACACTAAACCAGAAAAGTTTTAAGTACCCCTTTTTCCCTACCAAGAAAGGTTTTGACAGACTTGTTTGGTTTTTTGTTGGAAAAAAACAATTGCATTGTTTTTCCTGGAGTTTCAGGAGGAAAGGGGAAATTTTGACTGAAAATAAATATAATTTTAATTAACCCTTGTAAGTAACATTGAAGAGTTTTCTTTTTCTGAGCAAAAGAATATGCTGATTCCTGTTTCCCACAGTAAGAAGTATGGTTATCAATTTGGTTTTTTAAGATTTAAAGTGGGTTATTTTCTAACAACATTGTTTACAGGCTCAAATCATTACAGTTATTTTGGAAACAAAAAAAAATCATCATTATGAGATTGAAAGCAGATTCAGGTCAATGCAGTGTAACACTTTACATAGCAATCAATAAAAATGTCAATACAAACAATTACTAAATGCACCATATGACATTCCAGTGGGGGAGAGGGAAGGAATTCTTCATTTTCTACTTAGACGCCTTGCTTCCTTTATCAGCAGATGGCAAACAAATTAGTAGTTCAATCCATATGTCTGTATCTGATAGACAGTGTTTTACAAGTCTGAAATTAGTTTGAAACATTTTGAAGTTGGCCAGACTACAGAGGAAAACAGGATAACTTTGTCTATTAATGAAAAGTTGGTTTTGTCATAACAAATACTTCCACAAGCTACTACCCATCCAGACTCATTCAGTCGCTAATGGAATTGTACCCAAAGACATAATCTGTGTTTAACAGACTAACAATTTGTAGTTTCACCCATTCTATTCTCCTGCTGTGCTCCAACATGTCTCCTTCCACTGGCTGAGGTTTATTAAGTGGTGCTGATGAAAGCAAGCAAGGCCATAAGAACATTTTTGGTCTGAAGGGTATCAGATGGCAAGGGCCATTTGTGTGCAGGCATTCCAGAGCAAACCTGTCAGAGCACAGCCTGCAGACCAGCACCCTGGCTCCAACCACGGCACAGCACAGATGCTGAGAAGAAGATTGAGACACTTTTGCCTAATCTCTCCCCATCAGAAAGGCTCCATTTGCAATGTGGACAATGTATATTTTAGGAAAGGCGGATCAGAAAGCCTGGACAGTTTTCATAACAAAATGAATGGTTTGGTGAATTTCTTTCAAAAGACAGTTCCAAATCTGGAGAATTTTAATGACCTGTATTACAGTAAACTGTGAGTTCCATAAAAGATCGAGGGGGGAGAGAGCCAAACCAAGCTAAAGAAGACAAGGAAAGAGTGATTTCAGTGAACTTTATTTGCACTCTGGCCAAGCAAAGAGGGAAGCAGACCTATACTGATAAAAACAGCTGACAGCAGGGGTCTAGAGGCATTCACAGCCAGGCAGAACACTGGCCACATCCAGCAGCTCTCCAGGCACTTGGGAGCCCTTTGGTGTGGACTGCTGGATTAAGCTCCAATTCACTTACCAATGCTTACAAAATTTAATTTGTTTGCCAGGGACCAACAGAACCAGCACAGATAAAATATTTCTCAACTCAGTGTTTTTAAAAATGTTCTTTCCTTCCAACAGTGATGTACCTGGGGGACTGGTGTCCAAAATGTTTTATGCTCACCTCTTAAGGAGAGTATTGCTAAGAAACCCCTTATACACTTTTAGCAGTGATCACGGTTTCACTCCAAATTGTCTATTTGCTCACTGAAATAATAATGTTTTTCAGGAAAAACTTTGTCTAGAGGTCTGCACCAATGCCAGCTTGGGGCAGTGAAGTTGAATACAACACTTCTCCTGAGATACATGAAGTTGGTCATGAGGATTAATTAAAATGTGAGGAGTTGTTTATACCAAAAAACTGAGGGTCCAAGTTTAACAGACATCAACTGTCCTCTTAAATTTTTGAAGTCCCTACATCACACAAGATAGTTGTTACAGATAACCACTGCAAAGACCCTTCAACCATTTAGCTCACTATTAGAAGGCAAAGGCAAATCAATTAAGTGATGATTAAGACTACAGTCTTAAAGGCATGAAAGATATATTTAAAACTTCTGCTAAGCAGAACATAATTTTCTGTAATGGAAAAATCAGTAAAGTTGTAACGTGCTTTTTACTTTAAAAATTATTAATATTTGTCCTGCAAATCATTTTGCTAAACAATTTCAGAAATTTTGTTTTCAGTATAAAACCTTTTTTAACTCTTAACATAAATATGAATCTAACTTTTTAAATTTAATTCTGATTTTTAACCTAATTTAAAATTAGTAAACATACACATGTATGCACACAAACATACGCAGGTGCCAAGATATTTACAAGCCTTGAAGCCTACAAGATTTTAATCACATTTTCCATTAACTCTCCCCACCCCTAAAGGCCTGCATAGAGTAGGGTTTATGAGAATCTAAAACAAAAGAAAATATTTAAGTTTCTGAGTGACACCTCAGTCAAATATAAATGGGTTTCAGTAATACAGTAACAGCTGGCAATGGAGAGTTGTATGGATGTTGTATCTTCCTCATCAGCTGCAGGGAGTAATGTCAAAATATTCACCACAGGATGAGCCCAAAATTGAACTGTGAAGAAAACACTTTTCTCAAGAAACAGGTTGACTTCATTTATTCTATACAATGAGAACTTTTAAACAGGTCTGGAATACATCCACTTTGGGATGAAAGAGGAGCTGCCATGAAACACTGAAGAAATATAAAATACAACCCAGTATCTTCTAACCCAAATTCATAAATCCATGAACACCAAAGCAGTTGCTATCAGAAAAAAAACAAACCCAACTTCATAAATATGTAAAGATATTATTCTCCATATGTCTTATAAAGGGGATAATAGCGGTCTATTAAGTTTTGCTTTGATTTGTAAGCTTTCACCTTGTAGTGTTTGCCCTACAGCCTTTTAGTCATGTACAGACTGGAGAAGTGAGAGCTTTGAAGTGCCCATCTTCCAGTGAAGTTACTAACATTTTTTAATAAGTCTTAAGAGGTCTGTGTGTGATTTACTGTAATTTCAGAACAAGCTCAGAAATTCACCCTAACTTGGAAAGAATGGGAGAGTCATTTCAGCACATTATCACTGTTAGGGCAAGGGGGGGGAGAGACATGAAAATAATCTGGAACGTGATCAAGTCAAATTCAAAATACTGTGTATATAAATGCTATTACTGAGAACTTTGAGAGCAACAAGACAGTTTTGTATAGATGAGGTTTTTTTTTTTTTTGCAACTAGTAAATATAGTTTAAGTGATTCAAAGCCAATTTTTATAATTGCAATGAAGCAGCTGTGATCAAACTCTATTTGTAGAATCATAATAAATTTGCCCCCCACCTACTAAAATTAGTTCTAAGCATCCAAAATTCCCACTTGAACATCTGACTGAACAAAACAGGCATTGCTCCATGCCAAAAACTGGAGGAAATAGACCTAAAATATGCCATTTTCTCACCAGAAATTGTAGGCTCCCAGAATAACATGTGAATTAAAACTCATTTCAAGCTTGTTTGCATTGCTCCTCATTCCCATTAATAGCAAATTTCTTGACAAACGTTCTGATTATTTCTCTTTTTTCCTCACTTTTTTAATTTAAACACAATTTTCGAATCACAGACAGTCTTGCAAGGAGAAACAGCTGATAGTACAACCCATCTGAAAATGGAGAGGGTGGAATTTTATTCTCAGTAAGAGCTGGAGGCAACTTACATGATTAAAGACTGCACTGTAAGCCGTTGTTAAAAGAGTTCTTCCCATAAGTGAAAATGTGCAGTTTGCTACCATACACATCAGAGGCACATAAACCAAAATGAGGTCAAAGTCAACCAAGAAATGCAAATGTCTCGCTCCAAAATTCCAGCTTTTGCTTTTTTTTTTCCTCTCCCGCAAGGCCAAAGGAAAGAACAGAAATTTTAGCAAAGTTAAAATTACAATTAAAATCTGTTTTTTCAGTTTTCCTCTTTCATTGGTACTCATGAAAACGTTTGCATCATCACACTCAGAGAAGATAACCACCAATACTGACGCAGGATGCCTATGAATCAGGCTCATCATGCTTTGACTATCATAGCACTGTTGCACAATAGATTTTAACACATCTCTCTTCACTCTCGCCCTTTAGATGGGAAATTCCCATTTTACAGATAGAATTAGGAAACAAAGGTCTAGCGTAGCCAAGAAATAATAGGAAATTACCATCTGACTAGGACAAACCTGATTCACCAACCGGAGATTTGAAAAATCTCAGGCAACCCAGGGATACACAAACTCAGCAAAGATTTCCAAGGCTAGTCACAAGCTGCCTGCAGTGCTGCGCAACCTGGGCTGCCACCACCCCATTTGTCTCAGAAACCTAATACTGTACACAATGCAAAAAAAAAATTCCTCCTCTCATCTTTATGCTAAAAAACATATCCTGTCTGAACTCTAAATAATGCAATATGCAACAGGAATACATGTATTTATGGATTTATATTATATACACGCATGATTATATCACTACAACAAAGACTGTAAGATTTTCTAAAATATATATGCTACTAAAAAAAATCCTTAGAAAAAAATCAGCAAGAACCATTTATCCCCTATAAAGCCTCATTTTAAAAACAGAACTTGGTGGAAGTTAATACAATAAATTAATTATATTAAGCAGGAAATTGTTCACTAAATCAACTGGGCTGCATTAGAGACCTGAAAATTAAGACTAGTTCCAAGGTGACCATATGCATATTCTGAGGAGTGCCAAGGTAACAAAAGACATTCCAGAAAATCTTTTTCATGTCTTACACACATCCCCACATACACATATATGTATATTTTTGTTTCAGCACACATCTGTTCATCTAACAACTATTTTCCGTAGTTGTTCTTTTTAACTGACTGTATTATCAGCTCTAGATACCCCCATGACAAAAATCACAGCACGTATGTGCACTGTTTATTCATAAATCTCTTTATAAATCCTTACCATTTTAAATTTGTTCAGCTGTGGATAGCATCTGGATTTCTTCAAATCAATTATAATTACAATGCTCCCTTCTTTGTCCAATAAATTAAACATTTATTTGCTGTCTATCATAAGATCCCTCTTCTAAAAGAGTGTATTTATTATGTCTTTTAATTACCAAATACATCTAGAGGATCATCTGAAATTCAGTACAAAAAGCAACTCTGCACTTCCAGATGCTAGAGGTATCTTCACATAGATTTTCACTGTTCAGCTCCATGGCACTTCAGGCAAAAATAGAATTATGTACAATCCTTGCCTGCATCCATCTGTGAAATTTAATTTTCCATTGAAAATCTACATGTTAGCAGCAAGTTCTGTCCTCAAGCACGAACGTGTGCTTCTTATTGGATCCAGTTTGGCAAAGATTATCCTTAGTTTCTAAACACAATTGAAGCTTCTATTTCACTTCAGGTATACAATCTATTGCTTAGTACTACTGGCAATACAGAATAATAACAGGGCTGTATAATGATTATAGCTGCACATAACTTCTCAAAACTTTGGTAAAGCTCAACTAATTCCTTAATTTAGTCATCATGCAAGAAGCTGCATATACCTACTTCCCATTTTAAACAAGGCTCTGCACTGACAGTTCTCTGGACTGTTTAGACTGGAGGGAGCTGCTGCTGCTGCACTGTTTGCTTCTGCAGTTCCCACAGCTGCGCCCCACGCACGGCTGCTTTAACCAACCTGCAGCTACCGTCAGCACAATTTAAAATTAAAAAGAACCATCAGGAATGTATGTAAAGACGGTAAAAACAATACCTGCTAACCATATCAGTCATACGTACAAGAAAGGCACTGTCTCACTGCATGTGCCCGGTTCGGGGCGGCGGGCCCGGGCCGGTCCCGGTGCCAGCACGGGCGGCCCCGCCGCGCAGAGGGGCTGAGCCGGCAGGGAGAGCTCCGAGCCCCGCCCAGGGCGAGGGAGGCCATACACTGAAGGCTCCTGTTCAGGCCGGGGGACGGCGTCAGGGGCCCCCTCTGTGCCCAGACATACAGGCCAGAGCAGCGGGGCTGCCAAGGAGCAGTGTGCCCAGGAACCAAGGACATCCCACCCTCCTTCCCCAAGGCAGGGGTGGCACAGAGCAGCTGCCGCACCACCAGGTTACCTTCGCCCAGCAAACCAAGCCCAGATGCAGGCATGTGGCACCCAGGTCAGAACAGCGCACGGACCCTTCTCACTCTCACCTCCGGCAGCACACCAAATACCGGACCAGAGAGAGCAAAAGTGAGGTCCTCCTACCTGAACTAGGAAGGGGCATATAAAATTGAGCTAATTTCATGTGACACTGATTGTCAATCTGTTTTAGCCCCTCTGTTCAAGACAAGAAAGCACTCTTTTGTTCTCATCTGCATTACGATCTCATCTATCCAAATGCAGCATTCTTTAAATCAAGAATTATCTCGGTTCTGCCTGCTTGAATCATTGTTATTGATCATAGCAACTTCAATAAACCCTACTGCTTACCCGATGGCCTGGGGGCCCGTACCCATCTCCCCGGCCCTTTGTTCCACATACTGATTCACCTTTTCATCAAGGATTTTGACGTAGCTGCTGCTGCCCTTTCGCATTATTATCATGCCCCACCCAAATAATGATTTTATCACTTAATTCTCTTCCAGACCGCATTTCGTAAAAGGGAGACCAAAAAAAAAAAAAAAGAAGAAGAAGAAGAAAAAAAAACCCCTATGCCCTGCCGGGTGGGTAAACATGGATGAGGTGGGGTTGTCTCACCACATGACAGACACACCCCACACAAAAACCAGAAACATGCCTTTCATTGGACAGGTTAACATTTTTCTAAAAGTTACTTTCTAGTCCTATCTGATCACTGTCAGGATGAGTAATGCAAAACATTCAATTTCTTGTGGGTTTGGTTCCAGCAGTTACTAAAAGCAGCCAAGTACATGTTTGTTTCTAAACTACTTGAAAACCTTCAGAAAGTTACTTTAGATACTTTCCTGAGCCCTTTACCAGCACAGGGATTTTACCCGCCTCGGTTTTGCATGGTAAACACAAAGCTCCAAAACCATTTATCTTCAAGTACTAACTTTATTTTCTCATTTTCCTTATTGGAGGATTCTTGCCATTTTCCAGGATGCAGTTAAATGTAAAAAAAAGTAGACCACTGACTCCCCAGGCAGAGACTTGTGGAAACAGGTGCCTTTAAAAAAAATGAAGGACTTCGTCAGCTCTCTGACCTGCCAGAGCTCTGTGCATTAGTAACACACAGTGCCTGCTGAGTTCCCCTCAGCTAATTAGAGGACCCGTATGGCAGTGAATGGCCTTGACTATAAATACTTCCTGAAAGATCTCTAACAGAGTCAGAGGAAATGGGAAAAAAATGAGATGCAGCTACAGAAAAACTATTTCAGATGTTTCTTCTTTAAAGGGCTGCTTTTTCTTTCCTGAAGTTGCTTAGGGATGACATGCAGTATCCAAGACTTACACCAACTTAAATGTAAGATGTGTGATACAATTATATGCATTGAATTTAATTCTGTAGATACACTATTAAGATGCTGCTATGAGAAGGTTGTTGGAAGTGGGACACAATGCCAAAGCAAAAACTTCCATCTGTCACCCTGGAGGGACCACCAAAAAATCACATTTAAACCAAGATCTCACTCTTCAAGCACACAGAGTGAGATCTTGGTTTAAATGTGATTTTTCTCATGCTGCTTCTTGTGCTCCCACTAAAGGCAGCAGCAGCAGCAGTATTTCTACCAACATCAGAGAGGCAGGTTTTACCTCAAATGTATGTTATCCTTCTGGCCAAGAATTGTATGTGCTTAGAGAAGTCTTTTGGAAATCACAAAGGACAGCTCAGCAATTCCACTGCTTTGCAGCTATTTGGCATCCAGCTCTGTGGATAACAGGAGTCAGTACTTCATAATAGGAGAAATGATGATTAGCCACTAGGGATTGTGCCCGATATTTACTACACTGGTATCAAATCAATTATATGTAGATTTAATACTTACATATCAATTGCTTATTTTTAAATTAGCTCTGCTATCACCCACATAGGAGAATGCAAAACAGGGAGGGAGAAATAATTTTTTTCTAATTTTTTATCTCCCCCAAATTTAAAGCTGTATGACCAGCTTTAGCCAGAATACCATATGAAATACCACAAGTGCAAATATCACAGACAAAAAGAAAATAACTCTTCTCAAAGTAAATGAAAACTTTTTTTGAAATGCCATGATTTTCTGTAGTGTATAAACAGTCTTATCATTATGGTGCAAAATAATCTCAGTTTAATAGAACAGTCGATTTTATCCTTTGCACCATATAAAATGCTCATAGCAAAGGTTAACATAACCTCAGTTATATATTTAATGTTACAGCCTGCAGTATGCCTTTGATAAAAATCCACAGTACTTTTGCAATAATGTGACAATCTCTCTCCTTTTGATGGTACACAAATCCCTCCATGAACTATGATAAATACACAAAGTAATCCTGCTGTCTGCAGGTCCATGGGACCCCGCAGGACAGACACACTGACCTGTGTTATTACTGCATCTGTGCTGGCTAAATTACAATGTCTATATCAACACCTTTAGATGGGCTGACTAGGCCTGTATATAGGTCTGAAGGCTACAATTCCCCATTTTGTGGAAAACTTTATTCTGCAGTGCCCATAACAGACCAAAACAGGACACTTCATTTAAAATCAGTTTAGCAAAAAGTTCCCGCTGTCCAAGATCTGCACTGTCAAAGCATTAAACAATCTGCCTGCCCTGGAGTCTGCTGGCTGCCAATGTGCTACCCAGAAAAAGGAACATTTTTGCATTTCAATAGACCTTCCAGTATCAACAAATCTTTAAACTAGAAAATCAGCTACTCTAAGGAAGAGCAGAAATAATGTCCACATTGTACCACGCTGAGGTACATTTTTGGTAATTCCCATTTGCAAAACATACTGATTTGCTGTAAGTACAGCTGCTGGAAATATTTTAATAAGAAAAATAAATTAAAGCTACTCAAAGAAGTGTACCAAGCCCCTGAGAAAGATTCTGTTACACACACACAGCTTGGAAACATTCTCAGGGATAAAGGTGCACCCACTTCATATGTGTGTTTGCATCGTCTCCAGCTCCCGAAAGGTCACAAGCAAATTGGTTGCTTAGATTCTAAAAATGAAAGAAATCTTACCCCAATGACTCCCACAAACAATCTACTGTAGCACAGAGTCTGGGCAAGGACCACGGCCATCATGTACAGAAGAAATGCAAGAAACAACAGATAAATGGCTTAGACAACATCCAAAGCTGAAAATTACCCGAAGCAATTTCCAAAAAATAATTATCCTGTAAGCATTAATAATTTCTGTGGGCTATGGTATATTTTTACCTCTTCTCCAATTGATTTGTATTATCTCTGATATTTTACCAAAATGCTAATCAGTTCTAAACTTATAGTATCAACCTCTATTTGAAAAAATGTGAAAAAACCTGATCTCCACTTTGCCTTCCCCCATCATCAAGAAAGTAAAAAATTAAAAGCACAAGGTATTGCTGCTACTGTCAAATCATTACAAATCATTTGTAATAAGCAGAATCACTTTATAAATACTGAATAGCCAGTACAACCAAAGGGACGTGTACGAATTTTCTTTTTCAGTCCATTTCTCAGTGTTTATTCACTGAGTAATCCCAAATTTTTGGCTTCCTCTGTGTCAATCTTCAGGGGGAAAAAAAATGAAGGTGTCCACAGTGATTTTATTATAGGTTTTGTTTCCTAGTCACCAGTCGTCCTTGGATACAGTGTTTTGCATAAGCATTCATTATATGATATGAGAAGGATGTATTGAGTTAACACTTTGCTTTCAGAGAGGACCAACTTTTAGACAGCATTAGCTACTCCTACTGGCTATTTCATATTAGAAAAATAAACATAGCCAAAAGCAGATAATAATGAGAGATTTGCTTAACAACACAGCACATTTTTTTTTATTTCAGAGAACTAAAAAACTTAGCTTTTTCAAGAATGGATGGTAAGTTCTTTCCTGAAGAATTTTTATTTCTCTCTGGGCCAACTGAGCTTCCAGGCATACATATCTGTATGTCAGATAATCCTTGACACTAAGCTCCCAATGGTCAAGCTGACCATCGCCTTCTCTTCTTATTTATGGCTCCATTACTGCACCCCATAACTCTGTCTGCAGAAAACTAAATCAAGAGCAAATTAAAGGAGTTGCATTTCTATGATCTTTTTCACAGATTGAAAAGAAGAGAGAACTAATATCACTCACTGAATCACACTTCCACATCTCCTATCCTTCAGATCACCCCTTACCTTCAAGAAGTTTCAATTCTCAATTTGCTTTCTCTATCCAGCAATCATGATGAAATATGTAAGATTATGGACTCTGTTCAGCAGATGAAGAAAGCTGATCTCCTTTGCCCCACTTTTTTAAAAAAATATTTAAGCTGACAGAAGCAACTTGCCCAATTTTCAAAGAAAAGTGAAAATCCAAATATTATCACTATGGAAAAGACACAGACAAACAAGTCCTTGGCACAACAGAGTTCAAAGAGTGAGGCAGCTAAAGGTGTACACAGAAGTAGTTCCTGTTTGAAGAATGTTGACATGGTTTTATCAGTCACTGTAAACATGATCTGCTAATAAATCATTATAAAAGAAAAGTAGGGTTGTACACAATGCAAGGAACTAATTTATGTGCATTGTTAATACACAAAAGTAAGACTTTTTTTTCCCTCAGGAAAGTATGGAAGATACAGGTTTTTCATACCCAGAAGTGATCAAAGTATTTCCAAACTGATAAAATACTAATTTGAAAATTATATATAAGTGGTTTTGTATAAAGACTTTAAAAAATCATCTGAAGTTATTTTTTAAAAGGGTGTAAGAAGCAGATAGCATACAGTTTCCCATTTTATACTCAGCAGTGGCTAAAACAGGTAATATAATGGCCTTATTCTACAGTTTACTAAGATTTTAGGTCCAGCTATCAACCAAATTAAGATCTTTATAGAGCTGATTCTGCATACTACCACGTTCCTTTGCAGATTTTTGTTTGGTTTTTTTTTCATCCTCTGGCAGTCAAAAATAAATGAAAATGTTTGAAAAATTGAAAATAAATGAAAATAATTTGTATTGTGATACACCACAGATTAAATGGCTCCTCTGGTCAATCTGTCTGCACATGGTAAAGAACGAGTACAAGAACTGAAGTGGGATGTAACTAACATCATATGTACAGCAGGAATTCCACTACTGCATGGGTTTATGTATGTATTTTAATACATATTTCCTAATGGAGGAGAGAAATATAATCCTGCCATCCACAGTAAGAACACATACAGATTAGCAACAAGGAACCTATCATACTGTAACTGCTCCTCATATACTTAAAATCTGAGAACACTAACTAAGGTACAAAAGTTTGTGGTCCCCCTAAGTTGCATGCAGGGCTTAAATTACAGACACTCTGTTTTATAATTAGAATAACTGCAATATTTTTAAGACCACTGACTTCATTTAAAACAGCTTTTAAGACATCTATATGCACAGAGACAGATATACCTGTGTATAATCTTAGCAGACCATGGAATGAAACATTTATCTTCCTTTTTACATTTTACATGTTACACTAATTGATGCTATGGTTATAAATACTGTTATAAAAGACAAAAAAGGAAACCAGCAGATCATCACTTCCATTCTAGTGAGCTGCGTCCGCAGACTGACTGCTCCTATGGCAAGTTTCTATAAATTCAGATAGGGAGCAGCTCCTGAAAATATGTGATGACTTCAGGAGAAAAGCATTTATTTGTCTCCCTGTTCAGCTCCTCAGAATGTGAGATCTTTTCTAACTTCAGTTTTCTCTACAGTGGGAAAAACACATCTTGATGGAAAGGAAAGTCCCTTGTATACAGATGCTTTTGTTTTAAAAAAACATAGGATTTATTTGGTGTGACAAATATTTGCCTTTTCTTATCACATGAGAGCCTTCTTTTTTTTCCTTTTTCCTTTGCTTCCAAGGCAACCAGACAAGTGTCAAAATTGATATATAATTATGCTGCTTCACAAAAATAAGGTTACTTTTATTAATATTTAACTCACATTTCATATTCTTAGATATGTAGTAATATGAAATTCTGCTTAAGTGCAAACTGTCACACCACCACAAAATTTAAGAGGTGATTAGTTGTTTTAGTGTAACAGCTGTGCAGCCTTCTGGGGTTCTAAACTTCCCTTCTTCAAATGCATCACCAACCTGCACAATTAGCAGGAATGATTAAACAAAATTCAATGAGAGCTAAACAGCAAAAGCAGAAGCTTACTAATACTCCATCAATATACAGACTGCTTTATGTGAACACTTTGGAAAATTTACCTGCCAGTATGTCTCTACAAATTTGAGTCTTTCCTTTTTTTTTTGTGTCTCCATGCCCTAAAATAACCCCGAGCACATTACCCTGGACCCGAAGAAATCATGTGCACAGCCAAGCAAATGTTAACATACATGCAATCATAAAAAGCAAGAGGGGGAAAAAGAAAGTTTCCTACCCGTAATAAGGACTGGGATTCGTCTTTTGTCTTGCCGTCCCCGGATCCAGAGTAGGGCTGGGTGAGCTGCCCAGATTTCTCTGCTGCTCCGGCTGGGACACCCTGCAGGAAACCCTTGCTCTCCACTGCCAAGCCATACATGGGCCTTGCAAGATGGGCAGCTTCTACATTTGGACTATCCCTTAAAGGCTTTGGCTGCTCTTGGCCAACAGACACGGGGGTCAGTAACCCTAGACTGGTCTGTGTGTATGATGGGCTCCCCCTCAAAATGTCTGCTCCTCTCCAGGTTACATTGCGAAGGTCATCACTGGGACTGTCGGTCCAGCCTTTCTCCTTGAGCACTTCCTTATCTTCTATCTTTTCCCTCTTCACTATGCTGTCAGATATGGGCTCCCCTATTTTAGGGTCTGGATTAATCAGACTGTAGACCTTAAGGTCAATTTTTGGCTCTTCCTTGATAGACGAAACGCCGTGACTGTCCTCCCCATTGGCTGTAGTGATGTCCATCTCCTGACAGTGCACAGTGTTGAAGTGCTCTAGTAGTGACTGAGTGTCAACAGCTGTGAAGCTGCACTGACGACATTTGTAGCAGTTGTGTACACGCCTGGAAGAAAACAAGAAGCACATTAACATGAGAGTCACCCTGTGGCTTTCCCTCTCACAGGGGTTTTACCTACGAAGATTAAGAAAATAAATCAAACTTATAGTATGACCCTCTCTAAATAAAGCAAGCAGGTTTACTTTGGTGTCTTATACAACAGGGTAAAAATACTGCTGATTTTTCCCTCCATGCCTTGCAATGACCTCCTATCATTCCTTTGCATTCCAGGGCATTTTTCTAAACTTCGTAAAATTTTCACTGGGATTTTGTGTTTCTCCTCTTCCGTTTGCTGCAACATACTTTTCACTTTTTGCTGCAGCAGAAACACTAAAAAACGTATTTTTCAACCAATATCAGATAGTTAGAAGAGGACAATTCTCTCGTTATTAAAAAAACACTTCATATAATGAAGATCTGTGTTAGAAAGTTAAAATATTTTGAAAAGTCCTTTACTTTCCACCAATTCCATATACTTTTGCTTGAAAAAGATGATTTTGAATTGAGATCTGGTTAACTTATGGATAAGAATACCCAATAGACAGAAGGCTGTACACAAAAGACAGCACTGCTTGGTTCTGTATGGACATTGTAACACAACTTAAAAAGATGCTGCTCTAAAGATAAAGCACAATAGTTGGCTGTGTCACTACAAACTGCATTTCCTGTCAAATACAGAAATTCTTGGGTAGGAACTGTGGAACAGAGTGGAATAACACGCCTTCCTGTTTTTACACTAAAAGCCTATAAAAAGTACTGCATTACTAAATTATGTAAAGCATATGTTGCTACATGAGAACAACATGTTACCCACTCACGGTATCTATCATAGGAACAGAACACCGTTTATGAGTTCTCTAATGCCATTATGAATAATTGTTCAGAGTGCAGGAGTGGTCAGAGCCCTTCATCAGGCTCCGGGCCCCGCTGCACCCAGCATCCTACCAAGGCAGAACAAAATATCATCCCTGCCCTGGAAAATGTACAGAACTCCATGAGAGCTTCTCCCTACAGACACACTCACACATCCACACCCCAGGCATTCAGAGTCACAACAGTGTCTTTAGCCAAGCTAAAAAAATGAGCCTTTCACTATCCACACAAGACAAAACTTGTATGAGAAATCTGTTACTGCCCTGACTCCAATTGTTAGAATTAATTCTTTTAAGGCCAAATCTTTGTCTCAGTGAAGTCGATGGCAAAACTCCCACTGACTTCAGTAAGAGCAGCATTTGGCTCTTGGTGCATCTGTAGAATTGGAATGATACACAAAATGTCCCTTTTAGACTATGAGAGTTTAGAAGGGACAACTTGCCAAACTTATTAAACCCCCTTACCTTCCTTCTCTGCTTTTGTTGGAAAAACAAACCATATGTTATTTACATTGTCTGATTTTCTTGCAGTTGTGTCAGCACACAGACATGAGTACACATTCGGATTCATGCTTTTCAGCCCTTGTGCAATATCAGCTTTCTTTTTGTCATTTTCCGTATTTATACTCATTTTAAGGGACTACATGGTCTTGTTCCATTATGCAAAAAATAGATTCAGTTATTCTCCACACAGCCTTATGGCAACAAAACCTACTTGTGGGAGAGCAAGCTGTGGGTTAAAATCCTGTTCTGGCCGTGCTCCTTTTTCTTAATTCTACAATTGTGTTTTATTAAAATCAGCTTGTCTCTCAATGCGACACTAATACATTCTCTCTTGCAACTTCATTCTTTTCTAAACCAAGCTTAATTCTCTTCTGAACAAAAAAAAAAAAAGAGTGCTATCTGATCAAAACCATTTTATAAATACAAAAAGCCAAGTTATAAAGAGGGTCAGCCTTGTAAAGGTGGGATACCATCAGAGAAGTCCAAGTTCGACAGGGGCTAGTTATCTTAAAAGCCAAGTTAAACAAGACACCATTTGGGGCTAATGGCTCAACCACATACACTCCCCATGTGAAAGTTTATCAATCCTTTGGGACACTACTTAGCCCTAAGTGTCTCTTGTTTAACTTGGCTATTTCAATACCTAACCCCCTTCCTAACTTGGCTCTCATCTACAGATATCACACCTCCAAACAGCTGATCTTTTTCTGCCTAACTTGTCTTTTTTTATTTTTCCATTCCACACTGGCTAAATGTTTTTGATCAGGAGCCATATACACCACACTTCTGAGGACACAAATAAATGCTGGATATTAGATGCAGTTGTAACTACATGGCTGAGGCCCAGTTAAAATCATCATTATTACATTAAAGGTTTCTTAATTTAAATTATTTCTAATTGGTTTAAAGACAGTCATATAAGCATTCCTTCATCCTTCTGTGAGACTGTGATAAGCACTGTGATATGGAAAAAATTAAGACATACTTCAGTAGCTAGTAACCCAACAGGCTTTTTGTTTCAGAACATACACTTTTCCAGTACACATTAAAAATCTGCCATCAACATTATAAATCTTCATACTTCACATGGGTTTGTCCTGTCTATTATTCTATCCCCAAGCTCCAAAATGTACGCGGAAGTTTGGAACTGTCCAAAGTAAGTCACTGTCCCAAATAACAAAACAGTAACTATCATCAGCTATTAGAAAACTTTTGAAAGTTGGAAACTTATTCTTTCCCAGAACAAGGCATAAAAAGAAAATGTTTTCTTCTCAGTTTTCACTCCACCCTGACATCAAGCAGGGAAACAAATTTGCTATGTTTGATTTCTCTTTTACTAGAAATTAAGCCTACTCTATGTTTCTAAAAGCCCAAGTTACATCTAGAGTTGTGTACAAAGCCCTTCAAGGCTAAGCAACAAAATCTTAAAAATTCCAGTTTGCAAAGAACACAAGGAGCATTCCTGTGCATTACCTCAAAGTTACACTTTACAGCTGAACTACAGCTATACCATCTGAACCTCTGAATTTGTCTGGTGCAATACTGTGCGTTGGTACAGAGCTACTCTAAGAAGAGGAAAATCTTGGTATGGAAATAATGTGATGTAAATGAAGAAAACAGCACTCTTCCTTCTTTGTTTATCTTTATACAGCTCTCAAGGACACTAACAGCAGGCTGAAGCTATAAACTGGCATTCTCTGCAATATGGCATTGGGCTGGCAATGTCATCCCATCCACTGAGGTCACACAGCTCTATTATTTTCACTACAAAATAACGCAAAGACCTGATTATTTGTGGATATCAAAACACTTTTGGCCCAATCCCAAGAATAAATATCAAGAAATTCAGGCAAAACCTTTGCTGCACAGTTACATTCTGAGAATTTTAAAATATCATTATTTGTACTGAAAAATACTTGAATTGGGCGCTGTAAGATACAAGGATTTTCCCTCTCAAAATCTTGAAGTTGGAGAGATTACGCAGTTGGCGTTTTTTATGGATTTAATGTTCTTTATTTGAACTTCCTAACAGGCTGCAAGACTCCCGACACTAGCTAGTTGTTAATTAAGTCTTGTTGACATACTTCTAATAGTATGAAGTATTACAAAACACCATCCTCTACCAAACAAGTAATTTTTTTTTTAATTACCTGAAGACAGTCCTAGGCTCTAGGGCATAGAAAATATTCTGGAAGAAGGTATGGCTGTCGTATCACTTCCATTTTTTCATGCTTTATTTTAATTATGAATTTAATAATTACTATAATTTCTCATGAACAAACAGGTTTATAAGAAAGTTAACTTCTGGGATGGGTGCTGCACTCAAGCTTGTGGGGAGGGAAAACATTCAGAAGAAAAGACAGCAAGCAAAGCAAGCAAGAAAATTCAGTGTAGTGTTAGAATAGAGAGGAGACAGGGCAGAGTGGAGAGCAAAACTGAGATTAAAGGAGAGCAAAAGCCAATGGCAAGAGGAAACAAGTTCAGAGCACTGAATTAAGGTGTCAGAAGGATGGAAAAGGCCCTCATAACTGCTGCTATTGCTCACTGAATGAAGGTTTCTGCTCTGCTGTAGCACTGGGAGCTGGTGGGCCTCAATTTACATTTTTCCCTTGAGTTTCTTCTCCGGGGGAAGTGTCCCAAAGGTGCCACATTTCCATAATCTCCACCTCTGAGACCTTGCTCTGGCTTTTTCTACCTGAGAATCTGAGGGTCAGTCCCAACACCCCTGTCCCCAAGAGCCCCATCCCTGAGCTGCAGCCCAGGTGCTCGCAAGATGCAAGCCCCAAGCACCTCTCTGCCTTCTGCTCCCCTACCTCCTTTAGCTTTGAGAGGTAAGGAATTATTTAATTAACTCAAAATTAATTTCTAAAGAGAGCCTTACATAACTGCTATCATTCACATTTTCAAAGTAATTTATTAGAAAAATGATTCTATACCATAAGCTTTTATTTCATTCTTTACATTTTCATATTATATTTTGTAGTTTAATGAATCACTGTCCTACTTTGTTCTTAAAATGTTTAGAGGATTTTTCAGCATAGCACTTCTAATTATAACTAGCGCTGATCAAATGCTTTCTGTCAAATAAGACTTTACATAAAAAATTCTATCTTTTGCAAAATTGAACAAATGGACTGTTTTCCCACATTTTAGCAAAACTTTAAGAAAAAGGAGGCACTTCTGCAAGAAGCTGCTTTGATTTAAAAAAAAAATCAAAATTAATTATTTTGGAACAAGCGGGAAAATAATCTCTGGACTAAGTGAAACAACATGCAAAATTTGCCCAAATACTGTTTGATTTTTATCTAAATTAAAACTGTTGGCATCTTCTGGCTCATCAGAATACCAGACAGTTTTGAGAAAAAAACTAAGCTTTGCAATGAACATGAATACTATCTGATTCCTCAGAGGTATAATGGAAAATGAGTAGTAGCAGAATTAGTGGAAAATGGAGGCCAATAAATCTTCTAGGGATTTATTTGAGTAAGCACATTTTAGTGAGGTTTAAATACAAGTAAACTCAAGTGCAGTGTGATTCATTGACTTCAAATTTAACTGAACAGCTCTCAAATAATCATGTCAAGAAATACTGAATGGAGTGCTAAGTGTAAGTATACATTTCTGTAGAAAGAGAACTTGGAAAGATCTGCTTTTGCAAATTCTAATACTGCTGCAAATACATGGTTGTGAAGGAATAACACTGGGATATTCAAAACTTTTTAGCTAGCAATACATAGTGAAATTGAAGATGTAGAGCCAAAAGGAAGCAAAATAAATAATAAAATAAATTAAGCATTTTGTTCACATATATGACTAAAAAATCAAAATAATGCAGACAAAAATACATGAATCAAAATATGTAAGCAGCATCTAAAGCCAATACTGATACTCCAGATTATCAAGGCTAAATTTAAATATGTGAACAGCAGAACATTTTCTTCTACCACATTAATGTTTAGTATTATGTTTACTATTAGAATCCATTCAGCTCCTTATTATATAAATGAAGAGGTTTTAGAGACATGCACGTGTACAGCATTTTAAATACATCACACATACATAATGTGCAGCATAAAGGCATTGAGACAAATTCTGATTACTAAACAGAGAAGCTCAGCTGGATGTGAGCTGACTACATTAGCATGTTGCTATCTATCAACCAACACTACTATTTTATAGATGTTTTACTTTTTTAAAATCTGAACTATGCTCTATCTTTAGGTCCTAAAATATAAAAAGGGGAAAAAAACACATATCTGATTTATGTCAGACTTCTAGTTAAAAAAAAGGCCTGAAAATAATAATAAAAATAAAACTTGTAATGCCTCAAAAGTTTTAGTTTGATAGAGTGAAAACCAGGTTATACATAAAAAAAACCAATAAAACCTGCTGGTGTTCGCCATTACAGAGCACCTACCACAAACTGAAATAACTTAGGTGATTTCAAAAAAGACACACAGTGGGGGAAAACAGCAGCAGTACAAGTAGAAAAGAAACAAAATTCAAATTATCAAGGGGGAATTACAGGAGAAAGGGAAAGAAGTTAGCAGTTATGAGGGCACTGTACTTTGCTTTACACAATGTCCTCAGAGTACTCAATAATATCGTAGCCTGGGGTTGACAGAGTATGTTGTTCAAGTGTTTTAAACAAAATAGCCTAATCTTAGACAAACAATTTGAGACTAAAATGCTTAAAGTGTATCTCTTGATTTTCCAAAGTGCACTTCCCTGTGACTACTGCCAGAACTGCAGGGTGCTGAGCACTCCAAAGGAGCAGCTACAACTACCCCATCCCAGATTTAGCATTTAATTTTGAAAGTCATGGCTTCTCCTTTCTTGGGAAAAAGGATCCTAGCTCGGCATGCTTGTTAAAACTTAAATTACCAGCTGCAGCAAAATAAAAGTTTGGATTCTTTCAGTAAAGAAGCCATTTCAATCTTCCAGTTATTTAACCACTGAAAAAAGATCATGCCATGCCCCAGCAGCGGACAAAGTGCTGCCTATGGAGTTCTTCAGCATGGCTCAAAGCTGTTGTAATAATGCTTGGAACTTAGATACCACTTTTCATCTTCAAAGCAGTTTACAAACATTAACTAATTAATCCACACAACATCCCTCAGGCCCACTTGGATCAAAAATGGGGAACTGCATGCTGGGACCTGAATCCTCTGTGGGCCCTAGCTCCAAATTAAAGATGAGCAATCTGCCCTTTTTTTTTTTTTCTAAATAGACTTCTGATACATTGCCAATGCAGCCCTCTGTTGGGCAACATTTGGATGCCCCCAGCTTTAATCTCTATTAAAGTATCATGCCCCAGTCTGCCTTTGTTAATTTTGGATGTCTTGGAATCTATTAAACGTGGCACAGTTTCTTGAGCTTTTAACAAAGCTTTAGCTTTGAAAATGCATCTTCTTTTGTCTTCATTCTAGCTGGCTTCCACACAAAGATCTTTTAGATGAGATAGATACTGAAGTTTTCCGTTGTTGACGCATTAGCCTTAACTATTAACATATTCAGCATGATTTTCTAATATTTAACATCACTTTTGCAGTGGCACATAACTGTTGCTCTTTACAAACTCTAAGAGCCAGCTCCTCCTCTGATGCAAACTGGACTGCCAGTTTACAACAGCCCAGGAACTGACCCAAGAAGTTTAGCAGGGAGTTGGCTGCTACTCTGACATTGTGTCAGACTGAGTCAGGAGACTGGCTGCATCCACCTCCAAATAGGAACACTAGCATTTAAAATAAATAGAATGACACTGTAAACCAGCAACACGAAAATAAGCATCTGCAAAAGGATCTTGGGGAATGACATCAACAGACAAAAGAGTGTCTGCTCCCAGTGGGAAACGAACACCAAAACAGCAGTGGAATGCTCTTAAACTAATTATTACATTGCTGGACTTGGGAATGGAAAATACGACAAAAAGGTAGCACATTGAAGCACTGTTATGGAGCATAAAGGATTCACAGTCTATCTTGGAAAGTAAAGCCATTTGTGTTCCCTGACTGAAAGAAGATGCCAACTTTTTCGGAAAAAGCCTAAACTAAAATAGTACCTATAGTACCTAAAAGATTCTGGGTGGAAAATAGCTGCCCAAACCTCAAATATGCTGAAACTTCAGTATCTGCACACAAATCCGAATTTCCCTCTCCTCTGCACAGGTCTAAATGTATAATTAAATCCACCAACTTAGCTGGTGGTTTTCCAAAACAAAGTGGATGTTGGATTGGACTCTGGCTGTAAAGATTTATATCTATACACATTCCTATTTTGATTTCCAGTTTCCTCAAATGTTTGAAGAATGGTGACATTTAATTAAGAAACTATGGGGGGGGACTGTTTGTTTGGGTTCCAATCATCAATCATTTGAAACTTCACTGTACCTGTAGTGTCGGGAAATCTCTTCTTCCACCTGGGTGGTAAAGTCACATTTGGTACATGAGTGTTCTTTGTTCTCCTTGAGCGTCAGCGGCCCCTCTGCCCCTGGCAGGGCATTAGTTTCTGGTTTGACATCAGACGCTTGGCCTTCGTGTGCATTCTCATAGTGGAGCAGGAGAACGTCCACGTCGGGAGTGGAGAATGAGCACTGATGGCACTGGTGTTTGACTCTAGAGCTTCCTGTCACCCCTGGAGACAGGTGCAAAAGCAAGAGAGCACAGTGGGAACAATTACTTTTTCTGCAAGCAAATGGATAAGTAATTTCTCCAAGGTGCTTTTCTGGGCTGCAGAGGCCACGGGGACAGAACTGACAGTGCTTAATGGTACATTTATGAATGTTGTGTAGCTGCTGATAGTGACGGAGAAGTGGGCCCACCACTATTACATCTGGGCCATGGCTCTTTGAGTACCTAAAGTCACAAAACTGACAGTTGTAGCTTGTCACCATGCTGTCCTCTGCTCCTTTGCTACTCAAGTCTTTCTTTTTTGCCACACTCGCACCCTTTTCTGTCTTTGTCACTAACTCCCCATCTGCATTTTTGGCTAGATCATTCTGGTTAATGACAGATCCCCTAGAAAGCTTATCATTCAGATCTGGGTGAAGGCTCCCTGCCTGGCTTCCCCCATGCTGTTTGCTGTAATGTTCTAATAGTTTCAAAGAGCTGGACGATTCACAGCTGAAACTGCAAAATTTACACCAGTAGTAACTGGTTGTATCGGTACCATTTTGTCTAGAGGAATCTATTGGCTTGATGGGCACCGAATATCCAACTGGCGTATCATCTCCTGCTTTTACAGTGATTCTGTCTTGCCACTTCCCCAAGTCTCCAGAATCACATGGTCGAAGAGTAGGACTGGATTTATTGGAGTTTTTCTCTGAAGTTTTACCAGTATCAGAGGAGGGAAGGGCTGCTTTCATTTTGTTTGGGTGAGTCTGTAAGAAGTGTTGCTCTAGTTCAGTGGAGGAGTTGCCCATGTAGGTGAAATTGCAGAATTTGCAGCGGAAGTACTTGGTGTTGCCTTGGCAATCTGGAGTTTTCCGCCCAATTCCAATAAAGGTTCCACCTAAAGTAACCTGTGAATAAAGAATAAGGTCATTTTAGCTCCACTGTATATTTATTCAAATAGCAAGGAGTGGAAAGGGGGGGAAAGAGAAATAGACAGCAACTGATTCATAAGCCTCTTCTATTAATCATTGCCACCATTTTCATTTGTACTATGTAAGACATCATACATACACCCACACATATTTAACATTTGTTGATGAGTACTTTTAAATGTTTCTCATGGCTGAATAACAAATATATCCATTTGCAGAGACTGAGGCACATGTGCACAAGATGGTCTTAGTGCTGACAGGATTGTTTCTTCACCGTATCATTAAATAATGTCATTGACAGAAGGTTCAATAATCAGTTCCCTTAGCTCTGAACCCTTTGAAAGCAGACTTTCCTGGGAGTCTATACCAGGTGCGGAAGAAAAAAAACGACCCTTGGTCTTTTGACTTAGATGCTTTAATCATATCCATGTTTCCAATCAAAGAGGATTGCTCTCTAAATTCAAGCAAGTAAAAATTAAATTTCAAATAACAACTTCAGTTTGCTGTGTTGGGAATATGACCAATTCTTACAAAGATCATTCCTACACAAGTATCCAGTATCCACCAGGATGCCTTTTTACAGAGCCATAGTGGCTGATGTCTCAAACAAGAGGCAGTTTTCTCAAGGATTACTCACAGCAGACATTCTCCAAGGAAATCTTCTGTTCCTCTCATGCACAGAACTCAATTTAGTCAAACAAGGATGGAAAAACTACAGTAGAAAAATGGCATGTGGCAAAGAAAACTACCACACCCAAGTCCATGACATCACTAATTACACACACAAAAAATAAGATAGGTCTACTTAACTGTTCTCATGATGTCTGAGCAAAATGCTCTGCAGGAAGGGAAGAAGGCTTCCAGGGCTGATGTTATTAAAGCCCGTGTTCTCACAGCAAGGCAGGCCTGCCCTTCCCAGGAGTGCACCACACCTGCCCCTGACATCAGGGGGAGATTTGCTGCTCCTGTACAACTGGTTTGAAGGCCAAAGAAAGAATTTCTTGACAAAAATGTCACCATTGCACAGCTTCTTCTCCTGAGTAGCAAATAGTGTAGAGCATCCAGAAGCTAATTCCCAAAATCCACAGATATTGACTCCCTTGCCATGATCCAGTCTACACCACATGGTGTAGACATGGGTGGAAGCTCCCTTGTGACATATTCAGTTTTTACACCCAGGAAATGTCTTAAAGGGAATGTAAAATTCAGCCTTGCAGGGTTTGATTTTCATTCTCCCAACCAGTAAGTGTATTACTACATTTCTGCAGATTTGAGTTCTAATGCATTAGGCAAAAGGTGTAATTATTTTTCCTCTCCTCCTCAACAGCTATAATGATAACGTAATCACTGCTCATTCAGTATCACACCAAATGGAAAGACTCAGACATACAGAGAGCATGAAATGTAAACATTTTTAAATGTATATAATATAAATGCCTTTTAGCCATTTAGCTCAGAGATGAAATGCTATCCTTTGTATCTCATCAGAATTGAGCATGTGCAGTGAGGCAATGAGTTACTAAACCATGATAGTATGAGCTACTGCCATTCAGCCTCCAGTTCTTTTTTTCTGATTGTTTTTTTCCCTTAAAGAAGCAAAATCCCCATGCACTGGTTAAAACTTTTCCTTAAATAAACTGAAAATGGGTTTCTGTTTGTTTAGGAAACTTATCTCATTAGGCAATGCTGACTCAGGCAGCCAAATCATTAGAACTTAGCTGTAATAACATTTTCACTTTTAACTGGGGCTCCACATTCTGCTATCAAATTATGAACTTGGTTTTGAAGAGGTTCTTTGCAAGAGGGATGTTTAACAGGTCTTCTGTAGTGCAGGAGTTACCTCCCTTTAGGT
Organism: Trochalopteron elliotii; assembly: GCA_024734555.1. Classification (NCBI taxonomy): domain Eukaryota; kingdom Metazoa; phylum Chordata; class Aves; order Passeriformes; family Leiothrichidae; genus Trochalopteron; species Trochalopteron elliotii. The sequence continues at coordinate 2,296,999 of JANPWX010000019.1, forward strand.
ATTTTATAGCAAGCAAGAACTGGAGACAAAGCCATGCTGAGCCTGATCCAATTGACAACAGTGGGATGTGGGCCTGCTTTCCAATATCTGGCACTTTAGGTCTCCATTCACTGCATTATTTCAATGTTCAAAGTCTTAGTGGTGTCAAAAGACAAAGAAAGCACTGATGGAATTACAGTAAACAGAAAATAACAGTTCACTGCACAATTATGTAAGTTGCAAGGTGATCTGGTTTTGTTCACTTAATTAGATATGTATGTTTGTTCTATGCATGCACAGAAAACTGACCAAAATGCTTTACCTAAGTGGCTCTACTGAATAAGTACATTCATTACTCTCAGCTGTCCAGCCACAGTTACAGATAACAAACCTATTTTGCAGACATTCTGTGGACACCAGTTACAATCTCTGAGTGACAATAACCCCAGCTGCTATTCATTGCTAATTACTTTTATTTCAGAACATTGGTAAAACATATTAGTACTAGCATTTTCTACAGTGGACTGTGAATCACATCATTTCTGTAACTTCGGTTAATCCTGCTTAGTGGTCTACGCAGCAAGTTTGTGTTCCATGCTAATACATCCTTCTCTGCATCACAAGAGGATAAAGCAGAATTAAATATTCCCACAGTGCCTGTGTTAAGTTCTTGTAATGCGGGAGACACATACAATCTTTACACCACCCAAATGTAACTGATTACCAGTTACTGGTTTGCCATTTCCCTAAATACCTGCCACAATTCAAAATAATTCACTTCATTAGACCATGAATGTAAAAAGTAACTCAGGGTCATCTTAATGTTATTACACTCAAAAGCCTCTTTTTATACATAAAGCCTACTGAAAAGTTCCATGAAGGTCATCATTCAACGACAATTTAAGAAACTGGTTTCCGTGCAAAGAGGTTGGGAGAAGCACTTGAAGTGACAGTATAAACTGAATCTGTTTCAGCTTTCAGCCAGTCACATTTGGAAGAAACCCACACATTTGCAGAACTGTTTGGATTCCTGCACTTTGCTCAAATCTTGGCTTGACTTTCAGATTTTTCAGTAACATCTTGTATCTCTATGTACAGGCACTAAACTTCTTCACTAGTGATGAAACTGTCCTTCACCTTCTGCTCTCTCTGATCTGACCCACGAAGAGGAAAAGTAAAGGAGGAGAAAGTGGAATATGGATGGATGGGTGGATGGATGGATGGACGGACGGACGGACGGACAGAGAGACAGACAGAGATACTGAGGTATACATTCCATAGAAATCAACGTCCACATTTCTGTGTCATATCAGAAGTGATAAATTCTTGTATTTACTCCCTTACTTCATTCTGATGCCAACAAAACTTAATCTCCTGCTCTGCTCTGCTCTAACAGTTACATTTCCTTAAGAAGACACTTCTTCCCAACATAAAAAAGAACCGAAACAAAAGTAACGCTAAAGTTTTGCAATTCTGTTCTAGCACTGGAGTCCAAAGTGCCAAGCTGACACAGCTAGTGGCAGTCATGAATACAGGTACAGTTTGAAGAGGAAATGTAGGAACATCTATAGATCAACAGTTCCCTCAACACACAAAGGAGAAAATTAATCTTCACAATTAATCTTTATTATGCTGTATGAAAAAAGACATTAGAATGGGTTCTTCATTCTTGTGCTGGATGTGGTTGCACTGATACTCTTTAAAAACTGCTCTTCAAAGCCATGTCTCATTCTGGGATTAAACTGAAATATATTTCACAGTAAGATTTCCATAAACTCAAAACTCTTAATCATTATCAAAATGTGATTATCAATCATTGTCAAATTATCAATCATTGTCAAAATGTGAAGCTCATGTGTTAATACAACTAGGCTATCTCCTCATAGCAAACATACATCTCCAAAAATAGCCAGAAAAAGGAGAAAAGATAACACGATAACTGACAGTGTTTCAAGATGTACTTTCTAAAGTATGTTGGCAAGTACTTCAACGAAGCTGTGTAATTGCACTATATGTTTCCAACAGATATGTCTACTTTAATTAGTCAAGACAATGATTTCATGGAATAGATGGACTTGGGCAAAGAGAAGTACTTTCTTCTTTCCTTTTTTTTTTTTAAATGTGTCTTTGATTTTTCCCCTTGATCCAAATGCTACCCTCCTCCTTTTCAAAATTCAATCCTAAATTCCATCACCCCAAAGCAGTTTACAAATATTTCTTACAGAAACTGAAAAAAATCACAAAGGAAGAGAAAATCTGCCAGCTCCTGTAATCATGTATTTCATGAAGAAAATTCTGCCAGCAGAAACTATATCCACATAAGAGATTCAACCACAAGGATTACATGCTCAAGGTAAAGCTGTCTTTGACCCCTGGCTTCTTCTGCAACTACTGATTAGAATCCATCTGCATTGGAACATCAAAAGTTAATGAATCTTTTTTTTTTTTTTTCCCTTACCTGGGTTACATCTTTGGCTAATCAGGAGGTGAAAGGCTCCAGATCCCTTACCAATCTTCTGAGCCATCCAGTCTGCTCTGGCAATTACTCTTAATCTTCTAATCCTAAAATATTTTCTAATGCCATTGTTTATTCATTTGCTTTGTGCAATATAGCATCCAGAACGTTTTAACCATCCCACATTTATGAACTTCTTCATGTCATGCAGGCCAGAACAGATTCCTGGCTTTCATGCAAGTTTGTGTAACACCACCCAGTTCTCTAACCTCCTCTATGGAGAATTCACTCCCTCTCACTCACTCTCCTTCTGCATTTTAAATTAGGAGAATCTTCAGAGTATATTCTTAAAACTATTTATTGTGATTAATTTATAGGTACATAAATCTATGTTGCACAAGTGAGGCAAAAACTCAGGGCAAACTCCTGGCTTTCTGGGCTGTTCATACTTATCAAAACAAGAAAGCAAACTATTGGATCACTTTCATTCAAAGTAAGTGCATTCTTCTTGAGATTTATTCTGTTGCCATTGAACCCAACACAGTTTTTGTGTCATCAGAATTTTGTAAGTATTTTTAAAACAAAGACTGTGACAGAACAATAACAGAACTTAAATTAAGGTCAGGAGACCAGATGTGCAAAACCAACAAAAGAAAGAAAGAGAAAATCAAGACTTTCATTTGCTAACTAGTGCTACTAGACTAGTATCTAAAGAAGCACCATTCCTTCTATTCTCTGTAGATAAAATTACCAGACAGTTCCTTGGCTACTGTAAACTCACACAGCCTTACAGGCTTAGAGGCAAACTAGCACTGATTTATACTAGAAGAAAACCTAGCTGCTTTCCTTTTTCCCCAGGAACTTTTATTTTTTTGAGCTCTCATCCTTTCTGTAGACTATCTTAGCAGTTTATAATTTTAAATAAAAGCACTAACATTACTAGTCCCACCAACTGTTTTTATTAGCCTCTTCAAACACTACCACATATCCCTGCAATAAGGTAAGGAATATCAATATATAAACAACTTTGTTTGGAAGCCTGTGAATATACATCACATCAGCTGCTCCCCAAACTGTCCATCTGAATATTCTAATATTAGTATAGACTACTACCCACTGCAAGGCAGCTAAAATGGCTTATTTCTGTCACAATGTTCCCAGGCACTTACTATGTAGCAGCTGACATGCTGTATATCACTGCCTATCACTCTGAAAAGTAAACTTGCAAGTATCTCCACAGAACTGATATAAAGAACTTCTACTGCATATAATCATACAAATCATTGCATATCAGCTACTGTCAATATAGAAGTTAATACCTCTTCCATGTGCTTTTTCACATATTTATATGCGTGTATGCAGTTATATATGCATAAGAAGCAAATATATGTATACACAGTCACAAGCAAATGCATATGGACTTCTTCATATGTGTGATTTACCACCACCAATTTCTCTACCTGACACAATTTTTTTTCATGTCAGTTGTTTAAAAGAGATGACTGAATGCTTTTGAGGAGTGACTCTCAAGTGTGCAAGGCAGCCTCCAAGCCTGATCATGACCCAGAAATAGGATTCAAAATAAACAGGTAAGCCCACATGCAGGTGCAACACTGAGGAGAGCTTGACAGTTTTCAGTTTATCAGGAAAGTGCCCAGAGAGTCTGCAACATGGCTGACATGAAGTGGGCCTTTTGCAATATCCACCTTCATGCTAGCTATGTTCTAATATATGCTGCAAAATCTAGCATGGCACAATCTAGTCCACAAGATCAGGATACATCATATGCAGCAACAGTTGTTCAACTTATTGAGATCTAATTCCTGTACTATGGGCAACTGAACCAAAGTCAGTGAGACAATATAAAATTTGGATCCATTTGTCTAATCATGCAAGGAAAATGAAACTCATTCATATACATGTTTCTGTTTGCTCACATCAACCAGTTACGTTGTCACCTTCTAGGAAGCCCACCTGATGACAAAGAACTTTAAGAAGGTTTGATTTGCTAATAATACAAAAGAAAATGCTGTACTTGTTTAGGCCTCCAACCTGTAATTCTCACTTCATCTGAAAGAGTCCCTTTACCAAAATCACCAAAACATAAAGGAAAACCTTTATCATAAGAAGTACTGCTGATTACAACTGTACCCCTAAAAAATCCTACTTTTTTTAAGTCTTACCTTCACAGCTTCATATTAAATCTGTTAATATAAGTATGAAGGATAAAAAGGAGAACCTACAAATAAAACGTTGAACCTACAAAAGCAGAACCTACAAAAAAAAAATCACTGTTTCTCATTCAGCTGAATCCTAGTTAAGACTACGCTTTATACTAGTCACACATGTCTAACCTGAGAACAGAAAAGATTTGATACCCTGAAATCCAGACCACTAAAAACCACTCATGACATAACACCATGCAGACACCGATGATTTATAAGGGACACAAAAGGAAAAGCTTTACAGACTCTGTGTGGGCACTTCTACCACTTTCTAGGACACTGACCAGCCTGCTGGCTGAACATCCAGAAATGCTTTTGGTTGCTGTGAAAATCCTGGAGAAGTTGTTAGCCTTATTCATTATATGTACTTATATATGTAACCAGTACGTGAAGGGAAGTGGTTCTCCTCCTCTATTCCACTCTCATGACCCCACCTGGTCCATCTGGGGATGGGTATACAGCTCTGTGGTTCCCAGCATAAGGCAGCCATGCACCTGCTGGAGTGAGTTCAGAGGAGGCCATGAAGATGATCAGATGGCTGAAGCACTTCTCCTTATGAAGACAGGCTGTTCAGCCTGGAGAAGAAAAGGTTCTAGGGAGACTTTAGAGCAGCCTTCCAGTATCTACAAGGGTACAAGAATGCTGAAGACGAACTTTTTCTAAAGGTAAGTAGTGGCAGAACAAGAGGTGACAGCTTCAAACTGGAAGTGGATAGGTTTAAATACGATATTAGGAAGAAATACTTCACTAGGAGCACAGTGAGGCACTGGAACAGGTTGCCCAGAGAAATTGTGGATGGTCCACCCAGAGATGCCCCATCTCTAGCAGTGTTTAAGGCTGGACTGGATGGGGCTCTGAGCAACCTGGTCTACTGGAAGATGTTCCTGCCCATGGCAGGAGGGTTGGAACTAAATGAGCTTTAGGGTGCCTTCCAACCCAAATCATTCTGTGATTCACATATGACAAGGCATTAGGCTGAGCGGTACAGGACAACACTTACAGTACTGGATGTCTAGAACCACAGAAGAAAACAATCACTGATAACCTCTTATTATTCTGTGGGGTAGTAGATAAAGCAGTAATTTATTCCTTTTCTTTTCCTCCCCCCTCCACCCCCAGGTATACTGAAATACAATCAACAAACTTAATGATGGCTTTTATCAGAAATTTGTCTTCTTATATGTCTGTCTAGGTCTAAAACCATGAAACAACCAAAATCAGAGGACTAAATTAAAAAAAAACTGGGGTTTTGTACGTTCTGAATCTTTTCAATGGCTGAATAGAAGAGGAGATAGATCTGTGCCAATGAGCCCCAGAACCAGGGCCAGGCTGAGCAGGAAGCACCTCAAAGGTAGCATACACAATATATAAGCAACCACAAGAACTGCTGAGCACTGCAGTATGTCTGCATTCATGGCTGCATAAATACCCTTCCCCTTGGGACATGCTATCTGAAACCCTTACCTGAATACAGACATTTCTGTCCTTTCTTTGAGAGACACTATTCTCTTTTAAAATACACCAGGAAATGGGGTCACGCTCCCTTTTATACAATAGCCTAATGGCTTGAACACTTGTTCAGGAAACAGGAAAAGTAGGTTTCTTTCCCTGCTCTGTCAGAGGGGATCCAAGCCTGCTTCTTCACCTTTGCTGGGCATGTCCTATGCTGCTATGTGGAAGACAGCACCCTCCAACCTTCCTGTTGAAGACGTCCCACTTACGACTCATAAAAATATTGGGGGTTAGAAAAAAGACTGCCTGCTCTGTACTTGCCAGCAACTTGCCGGTCTCCAGACTTTAACATACACATTAAAGAGTCATTAGATCAAACACAGAAGGAGACTTAACCATACAGCAGCCAAGGCAATAGCTTTCAGCATCATAGCTGTTAACTCAGTCACATGAATTTTATTTTAAGTGAAGTCTTTAGATCCAGTATAAAGGCTACTGCTTTAGGCATGTCCACAGAGCCTTACACAGGCTCAAAAATCCAGCAAGACAAAGTTGCCTATAGAGATTGATCAATTAACTAAATGTGAAGAAAAAGTAATGGGGGGCACACCAGCAAAAAGTCTATTGAACTCACTTCAAATATTATTTTGATAAAAGCTATAAAGCTGATTAACACATTTCCTGGGAATTCAGGGATGTGATAGTAAATGTTTTCCTACATCTGTACTGGCAAGAAAGTTAATCTCCCAGAAATTGCTCAGCGATTTTATCCCATCCTATGGAATTTATTATAACTCAATGAAACAAAAACCTTTGAAGAGAAAAATGGGAACAAAGAGTACAGGAGACTTTTAACAGAAAACAACATTTTCAAAAAAGACAAGGGAATCTTGTTGGACTAAATATTTGTATCAAGTAAAAATCTGCACAACAGGAATGCCAGAAAGGTCGGATTATTTACACAGTTCCCAGACAAATCCTCTTTAGGTACTACAAAACACACTCCCATTATCTGAATACCTGTATGTGAAGCCATATGTATATTCCCCATTTTTGCTGATTACGCCCCCTAAAAGCTGCACTTAGGGTTGGGTGGGTGTTTTTTTAGCTGTGGGTGAAGTTTAACTTCACTTCTGTGATACAAGTCCAAAAATGCATTTGATTTCTTTTTCCAAGCCCTCAGCAAATGGATCACATCCCTGGATCTCTACAGATAGGATAGGAGATACTGTATTTTCCTGCACTCAGACATTTTCCCATTGTTTTTTGATTGCCTTTGTTATGAATGCAAACTATGGGGCTCTACAGCATCTCTCACTACTACAAATCTTTGTATACCATCATCTCAGCTGACTACTGTGAGCCAGATCAAAGTCAGTCATCTTCATCCTCTGGCTTCTGTGCCCAGTTCCATGGCCTGAGACCATAAATCTATTGATAACTTCCAGCCTAACTACAACAGAACAGTTTGCTAAGTGCAAGGGGATCAATAAATCAGATCCTAAGCCGAATTCATTACTATTTCAAGTTAATTACAAAGGGATTCTTTTCATTCAGCCCAGTACCTATACAAAATAATAGTGTTAACATGAACCAATTATTCAGGTTCAGTTCTCTCTCATGTTATACAGGAGTTTGACTGAACCAATTTTAACTGGAGCACCAATATATATGATGCCTTGTTGTGGCAGGAGATGCCAGCCATTCAGATGCATGAGAAAAACCCCTTCAAAATGGATATAAGGAGTAATATAAACATGTGTGGGTGCAACGGGGATTTTCAAATGTTCTTTTACTTTGTTTATGACTCTCACAAAGCTGCTATGAATCAGGAGTAGGGAGGAGAAAGCATAAAAATATTAATCAGTTACTTATCTTCTGACATGCTCTGGATCAACATCTGGTGCATGTGCAATTGATGAACTATGGCACAAAAGCTTCTTTAATCTTCTATTCCCAAACTGACCAGGGAAAACTAGCACCCTTAAAAATTAAGTTTCTAGAGCCAGGATTTTTCTTTTTTCTTCTTTCAAATACACAGCCAACATTGTATAGGCTGTGTGTTCTATTTTGGAAAATGTTTTTTGTCTAAGAAAAGACTGATCTTAAGTAGATTATCTATGGGCTGTTTCCTACCGCTTTTTGTCTCCCCTGCAGTATCTTACTGCCAGAGTTTAGTAGACAAGTATAGTCTAGGTTCAGCTGTTTTATTTCTCATTCTATCAGTTCAAACTGAGATAGCTCACACATCTGTTTTATTTCTGAGAGCACTGCAAAGGAAAAGCGTCCAGCTCATTCTAATCAAGCATAAACTTTCCTATAAATAACTAAGGACCTAACGAAACAATTGTTTGGAGGAAATGAAAGTGTGTTTAGAAACTCAAATTCCTCTATACTGTATGTCTGAGCTGTTCCAGTTTGAATGTCTTCCTGACAGCATGGATCAGTTGCTCTAAGATGCTGTCCCTGGAGTCAGCAAACTGAAACTATAGCAGGAAATCCAGGTATTAAGATCACACTATGTGCTAATTATAAATCATCATTTCACAATCTGACATTATTCAATTCTAACCTCTTTTAACTACATCATGTATTTGCTTTCTAATCAGAGTTTGACAGGAGAGAGTGTCTAACATGAGACAGTGTTCTTTTAGTAAGGCAGAAGCTCAAAGACTGCAGCTTTTAAGCACAGTAACGACCTTAGTTTGATTTGCTGTTCCACAAAGAAATTGTAGAGTTTCTTTTAAAAGAGGAGAAGTTTAAACAATTTGAAAAGGTTCCTGACTTGTTTTCTGGTTTTGGTTTCTTCCTTGAAGTTAGATGTTAGCCATCTTAACCTGTCTTGCAAAATTTCTTTCCTTTAGCTACGGTTTCTGCAAGATTATTAAATATTTTCAGCCTTCTACATTTTTATTTTAACATACCCTGGGAATTTTATCTGCTGATTGCTACAGTGTTTCCATGTAAGCAGTTACTTGAAAACGGATGGACATTTGAGCATGTATTGTATGCAAACATCATTACTTTGGTTTGATTTTTCTTAAAACTGGAATTTTTGTATCATGCAGAATACTGAAATATCCTACTGTATCTCTCAGCTCAATCCAAATATTTTTTTTAAAGCACCATCAATTATTTTTAAACTAATTAAATATTAGCTCATAAGAAACTAACAGAGAGTCCAAGAAAAACTTTTGAGTTCACTCTTTCATGGTAAAATGAGGAATTTTTTTCCCAGCAGTATCTGTAGTTTGTTTCCTGCTTCAACTAGATGAGAATGACTGAGGCAATAATCCTTTTCTTACAGGCTTACTAACGTGAAGGACAGCATGGATTACTGTTACTTTTTGAAATGTTTTAAATATCCATTGTGTATCCTGTTTTTCTGGCACTAGACAACTTCAGAACTGCCAAGACTTGCCATTTATTTTATCTTAACAAGGAATCAATAAGCCAAATCTTGACTCCCAGCAGCTGATAATTTAGGATTACATTTTTAATTTCCAGCTGCTGTCTTTTGTCTATCTGGCTGTTATTTTTCATTATTATTTGCTCTTTTCTTTCCATGACAGTAAATCCTTCAGATATGATTACCAATTCAGCCATTTGCCTGTTTGCTGAATAAGATCTCTTACCATTGATTACCATAACGACTAAATCCTACACAGAAATGTCACTGGTCAAACAGCCAGACACTCCTCTACTGTACAAGATGCTCAGCAGACCTGCAGCAAGCTTGGCTAAAATAGACCAAAACGGTTCTAGACGCTTAAGCAGTTTCTATGAGACACAGTAATCACGTGGGAAAGAAAGGCTTTGCAAGACCTGGCTTTGCAGCTGAGAAGGCAGTGAGCAGAAGCGGGGAGGCTGGAGCATACAAACCTGCACATCGTAAGTCCCATTTAATAAGACAGGCCTCTGGGAATTGATGTCCTGCAGTACCCCTGAAAGCACAGTGCGGTTGACTTTCTGGAAGTCTTTGGAGTGGCTGAATTGCACCATGTTGTGGAGAGCCAAAATTTTAGTGTCGAGCTCAGCATCCTGCCTGGTGCGGTTGTGCAGTCCTAGGTGGTACTTGCGGAAGTGTTTGATGAGATCTGTGGGGTCGTTCCCATAGTAACCATACCCACAGATGTTGCATTTGAAGTCCTGAAGCTCTGGAGACAGAGGCGCTGTATCTGGGTTATCATTTACCAACAAATCTGCTTTTGATTTGTTCAGCCTTAAACCCCCATCTGAAGGCACTTGTGGGTTTTTTGAGGCCATGGGAACTGGGCTTGAGCCTTGGCCATCAGTTTGACCACTTTGCACTTGCACTGTTTCATCTGAAGCTTTTGGCGACATCTGATGCTCCTCATTTGTCTCCACTGCATCTCCTGACGGGGTACAGACCACATCTTGGGTGTCATCTGCATCTGATTTCTGAGGAGACTTCAAGGGCTCACAGATTCCCCCAACAGCTGGAGATGAGAAAGCCAGCATATTTCTGTCTGTCACCTCATCATGAGGGAAGGATGGAACATTTCCTCCCTTATTGTGGCTTTCATAATTGAAGCCAGCCTTTTCACTCAGCACTGAGCTTTTCAAGTCCTTTTTAACACTGGAAGATGGCTCTTGGACATGCATGCAAAGTTCCTCCTTGTTACTTAACTCTGCCGCATCACCCTGGTCAGTGTTTTCTTGCATCTGCTCTGCAGAAAATTCTTTTTTCCTTCCAGACTCTTCACCTTCAGTACCTGTAGACTCAAGGGTCTGTACCTCACCTTCACTAGCAACGTTTCTTAGAGGGGGATTCTTTTTCCGGACCATATCTACCACAGAGGAAGAAATAAGAAAGAAAAAAAAAAAAAAGAGAGAGAGAGAGAGAAAAAAAGAAAGAAAAGAAAAAAAAAACCTATAGAATTATTCAAGATATGTAACAGATTACAAACCTGACACTTTTAAAAGCATCTGAACTACATGAATACATTGAGTACATCAGATTTTCAGAAAATTTTTACTGAATAGGTTTTTAAACTATGCAGAACACTTTTAAAAAATCAGCACACTGAGACTAAACTTAACTAAAAATAGAACCGTAAAAAACCTACAAAAACACTTCCATGAGAGTCAGGGAATTGTAGGTTTCATTATCTTTTGGGATGATAATGGTCTGGCAGGAAGAATTTTAAATGAAAGCTCCTTTTCAAATAATTTTAAAAAACTAAAGGGAAAAACAAACTTTTGAAGTCTAATGTTCATACACAGTATAACTACATATAATGTAGGCTTGCAAAAATACACCTGAAAGACATAATTTTAAGAAGAACTTAAACAAGTTATTAGAAAGAAAACAGATTCAGGAGAGTAAGTACTTGAGGTTTCAGAGAAAGTATTTTCCTAAGCAGGTATCAGTTTTCTATAGCAAAAGCTCCCCCTCCTACTGCCCATAAACTTCAAACAGGATTACACAGATATTCTAGAGTCTGGCCCCACAGTCCATTATTCATGTAATTAGTTCTATTTGCCAAACAAAGAGAAACTAACTTTATTAGGAAACCCGTTGTCAATAAAACTTTACAGGCCTGGATTCAGACACTTGACATCACTGTGTGGCTGAGCCAGGATCTGCCCTGAAAACACCTGGAATCCACATGGATCTAATCAGCCAAACCTTTCTCTGTTCAGTCCTCCTTGCAGACATAGCCACTACTGCTAAATCTGCAAGTACACTTCCAGGATCCATTGAAGAAAGCTGAGACAGGACAGCAGTAAGGATCAGAGAGAAAGCGGAAGTCTGCCACCGATGAGTTAGCTGCTTTCTGAACAAGGGGAGATTATGGAAGGACAAGTAATCACACTATGCAGGTACTAAGTCAAATTCCTCATCCACTTCACCTTCGCCACCCTATTTAAGAGAAAATACATATATGAAACTCCCCTGCTTTCTTCATTGTGTAGTTCTGGATTTGATATTCATCACCAGCTGGTTTGATCCATTTGTGTTCACATGCTAGCTATGGGCAGAAGACAGATGTGCCCCAACTTTTCTATGCTCTTAATCTTTGCCAATGCTGTATACAAGGATGGATGTTTCTCTTTGCCAAATTGTGTGTGGTCTGGTGGCAGCAGCCTGCAGTACCACACAAGAGGTGTGAGCTACAGACTCAAGTCTGAGCCCCCATTCCCAGGCCAGCCCTGGCTGGGCCCTACAGAGGCACTGGAGACATGTATTGCTGTGCCAAGGGAGGACCACCTGGCGACTCAGGCAGCAGCACTGATGTGCTCCAAATGGTGCTGTATCCAGACCTTTGAAAGAAGCACAACCTTCTCAAAACAGTACTTTGAGAAGCAAGGCTGGGGACAGAGGCTAAAAACAAAAGGACAGGCATGTGTACATCCTCTTATTTACATCTGCTCCACATGAAAGGGCACTCTATGCTCTGTTGATAAAAACAGACAACTTCTTAGGGGAAATGTTCAACTTGTGTCTTGGGCTGGCTCTGTTGTCTTTGTGGTTGAGCTGATCCACAGGCAGCATGGGCTACAGCAAGGCGGCTTTCACACAGAGTGCCAGCTCATGTTACAGAAACTTTGACACTACGTGTGGTCTTAATAGGTTTCTTAAATGCCTACTGCGATTCCTTACTGTAGAAGACACATAAGCTTGGGAACCAAATGTCTTCTCTTTAGTATCAGATACACCTACCAGGAGATGTATGAGCTAAACTGGACTTTTTTTTCCCCAATAGTTTCTGAACCATGAAGTCACTCAGAACTCAAGAGAAAAGAAATATTTTCTGTGGTGGTAAGAGAACTATTACAATACAGACTCGGCCTACTAAAACAACATGGGCACATATATAATTCAAGGCACAAAGACAGTCATCAGCCTTTCAGCATTGCTGCTTCTCTGTGAGAATCCATGAATGCTCTTGGTTAACACATACTAAAAATATCTGTGAGCATCTCTGGTAGGTGTTCAGCTAAGTATGTAGTTTTCTCCTGGTTACACATCCCAAACCATTTCTAAAATAACTTCTGTTTAAATACAATTCATGGCAGACAACAGAGAAAGAAGTCCTGACTGCACAGAAAAGAAAAATCAGAAATTGAGAATGTAAATATCATGACTGTTACCTCAGTTAAAATTAAACAAGACTAAATGCAACGTTCTAAACTGTTTTTGTTACAGATATTTTTGGCAGATAAGGAAAGCTTGGAGATTCGCTATCTTCATGACAACTGACAGAAGAGAGTCATAGAAAAGAACAGAAAAAAAGTTCCTTTAAAGAAAAGAAAAGAAAAATCTGGAATGTATACAGGCAAACTGGACAGTACATCTAGCTACTTTAGTTCTAATTTTCCCAATACATTTTTGAAGTCTGGGTTGTTAATGGAGGGGAAAAAAGAAAACTGTATCTGCCTAATGGAGCTTTTTCATGCAGTATTCTACACTTGGAGAAAGAAAGGAAAGAAGAAAGAAGATAACATTGACTTCCTTAAGTTGAATTTAAAAGTATTTTCCCTTATTTTTTCTTTTAGCTTTTGAAAAATCATCTGTCATTTATTTGTTTGATATCCACTCAAGGGGATGGTAAGAAAAGACACAGGGATTTTTTTGTTGCTGAAATTCCACCACTATCATTTTTCAGAGACATATTATGTAAATAAAACTACATTTGCAATACTCCTAAATTGAAGAAACCATCCCCTAGCAAGTCATAAGTTAGATATAGAAAGAATATAGCCACTCTGAAATTATTATCTCTAAGACAAATAACAGATTGCACAATGTTTTACTGTGTGCCAAGAACGTTTTCAGTTAACAATTTCACTTGAAAAAATAGATCACATACTTGTAAAATCATACCCAGCATTGACTTCATAAGGCATGTGGCTTTAGAGTGCTTTTTACAATTATTAATTCTATTAGTCAACTAGCAGGCGGGCTAATGCAATTGTCTTAGAAGATGCACGGAAGACACAGAAGACATTTTGAGAGCTGATCTGTATATCTGCAAAACAAAACAAAAAAAAAAAGGTTTTCCTTCCTAAATTATGCATTCAAAATATGGTGTTTACTTAAAAACATTATTATACCTATTGTACATTCCCATGCATCTATTACTGGGCACTATACAAATAGAGTCTGCTGTTCTCTATTTCCCTCAAACATGAGAAATCCCATAGCTCTCTGCTCCTCAGACACACATGCTCTTGCACACACACACACTCACACAAAAAGACAAAAAATATCTCAGAGCTAACGTTTACCAAACACAAAGTCTAAAACAAGTTTAAAGTAACTGTTGAAAATGAGCTGTAGAAAGAAAGTGTCTTAAAAATTCACAGGCATCATCATGGGACTGGCCTAATGGGATAGTTAATGGCATCTAAATAACTCCATCAGCAGTTTTAAGTTAACCTCTGCTGGCTGCCTTATGTTCCACTTCAAACAAAACTACTGGTGCTACTCTCGTTGTTAGCAGGCAACTTCCCACATTTCTACAATGTCATCGCAATAGTAAGCACATTTGTTGGGTGCTAGTAAAGAAGCCTAGTGAAGAACAGGCTTTAGGACTAAACTATCTTTTCATCACTGAAAACAGTGATCTGCCCAAAATAAAAGAATTACTAAGCCTGATGTGAATGAAAGGACTTCTCCAGCTGAGAGAATTTTGGATAAGGCTCAGGTTGCAGCTATATGTACTTTCCCTCAAAAACAGCCAAGGCTACTCTATGTGGTTTATACATCTGCAAGATACAGACTTTTCTGTTCAACAGTCACTCACATCACTTTATCCCTGGAAACAAAAACTTCTGCTAAAATCAGTTTGTAATTCAGGATAATGAATTACCATAGTGACTACTGTACTTCTTAAACAAAAAGAAAATGAAAAAGAAAAAGAAAAAACAAATTCTGGTAATCAATAGTTTCTTAAGAGTGGTGAAGATAATGGCTAATTACCTGCTGATCACTAGCTCCCCAGCGGGTCATTGTTGTTGCTCATTACTTTTACTGAATGTGACGGCTTGTCATCAAAGCCTATTGCAACAGAATGGTTGCTGCCTGGTGCTTGCGATGCAGGTTTAGGTCAGATCTTAGTCATATGCTCTTTTTAACAAAATAATCCATCTAGAAATATGTTTGAATTTTAAGAGACGCCACTGACTAATCTTTGTACAACCAGATGCACAAGCAGACAAAGAGCAAACTTATACTCAAGGGTATATGAAGACTGTGATATTATCACTCAATACGCTGCAGCAACAAAAAGTTAAATGAAAATACACATTTATATTCAACGGGCTCAAGTAGGACATCTTTGTTAAGGGATAGTAAAATTAATACTTTTACACTCATATATATTACACACCCACACAAAGACATAATGTACATACGGTGCTTGAACATCAATAATTTTCCCAGAATAATGCAGACAAAAAATCATTAACTCTTAGTGTCTCAGCTTAATATATGTGTAATACTTACCTATCTCACAGGAGTGTTGTGAGGCTTAATTAATTAGTGACTGTAAAGCACTTTGTGATCCTCTAATGAAAGGTGCTACATAGCACAAAGTATTATTAAAATCATTAGGACCACAAAAAAGCCCTGTGGAATTCCAGCCTACACTGTCTGTTGGGGTTGGGAGTGATCTCATTATTAAAAGAAGACCATCAGACTAATTTTCATAATTTTTTCAAGATTTTTTCCCCCCTTTGCTGTTGTGATAGCATGTTAGTAACTAGAAATTTAATCTTTATCATCTTAATAACATACACTCATGTAGTTTGTTACTGCAGGGCTAGAGAAGAGAGCAAGGCTTTTGGCATTCATCTGGCTTTCCCTTTTAACAAAAAGAAATTGAGAGATTGAGAGACATATTTTGACACCTTCCCACACTCCACTCCAGCAGGACAGCCGATCATGTGAGATCGCAGGATACTTGCTATAGCTGCATGGGAAAATAACGCTGTGGTTTTAATTTCTCTCCTTTTTAGACTTCTTTTTCTTTCACAAAAGAAAAAAAAAAGAAAAAAAAAAAGAGGAAAAACAGAAAAAAAACCCACAAGACACAAAACAAAACCCAGTTTATTATACATAAATAGACTACAAAGACTGTCTGCTGTTCTTCATATAAAAACCTCTAAGTGTTCAAAGTGCCGGCTTCTATCAAGCACATCAAGTCCTAATCAATCTGGAGCCTCCTCCCTACTCTCCATACAACAATCGAGCAGCTGTAAGGCACACGAGCTCCGAAGCCAGAGCGCTCCTGTTTTGAGACTGAATTTCTGGGAAAGCATCTCGGCAGCGGGCTCCGTCCCCGGGGAGCCAGCCGGCACCCAGCCCTCCTCGGCAGCCTGTCCCGTCGGGCTGGCCCAGACCTGTGCCGAGCATAACCAGAAAGTTAACGAGCTCATTAGTCCAGCCCACAATTCAAAGACCTGCCGTGTTTTCTAATTTAGGCGTTTAAAAAAAAAAATTAACACACTCGCCCCCCCCCCCCCGTAAATAACACTGGAAACTCCAGGTGAAATTGCTGCCCTCACTGAGAATTAGATTACTTTAGACTCAAACTACTCCAGACTCAGGCACAGTGGTAGAGGACTGGCCAAAGCTGCTGCCCTTCTACCTTCCCTTGTGGACACTTGCGCAATGAAATGACAGAAAAGAGACATGCATGTACATGTACAGCCTCACATGCCCACCATCTCCAGCTGGGACACAGAGCAGGAGGCAGTCACACACGATGCTTCTCTCCCACTTTTGGTCGTGGTTCTCAGAGTAAACCTGCCAGCAAGCAACCAACAGACAGCCCTCCCTAACTTTTCTCTGCTGAGAAGGGAAGGAAAGAACAACCCCTTCTGTGCAAGGAACCCAAGAGTAAGGCCCTAAACCATGGGAGGGCAAGAATAAGCTTAATGACAAGCAACTGCCTCTTCACCAAGACCACCTCCTTTCTGCTTTAGCACAAGTGTCTTCACACACCATGCAAGACAGAAGATGTCACAGCTCTAAGCAACTGACCAGTTAATTCCAAAGGAGTTTTTAATTTATACATGTTTTTCTGCAAGCCCTAAAACTGCATGTGCAGTCTTTCCTGCCTGAAATTGCTAAGGTAGAACGTGATTCCTCGAATCAGTAAAATCAGGCAGGATCAGACATTGTAATTGGACAAAATGCATCTGTTTGGTATTTTACACTCCACACGCTCCACTGAAGTTATGATACCTTCATCAATCTAAAAAGTGCAAGGAGAAAACCATGCCTTAAACGTCGTGTTAGTAGAGCAGCATTATAGCAAAACACAGTTGTTTTTTCTCCTCCTCTCCTACTCTTTTGCATTTTCAGGCTCTTCAGTTTAGCCCCTGATCACCAATTTGCCAAGGGCTGTTTGTAATTTTTCTCCCCACAAAGTCTACAACAAAGAGACAAGTGAAAATACCTGTGGTCTGTTCAAGCTTGCTCCTTCCCATTTACATTTACTTTCCCAATATCGATCGTTCTCAAATCTCTAAAGGTGCACTTTTGGACATCTTAAATCCTGTTCAGCTACGAAGTGCCATCACCTTCAAACAACTCTCATCAGATAAATCTCTTATTAATTCACATTGAATTAATTCACAATGATCTTTTCTATTACCTTATGCTTCAGAGGACAGCACACACCAGTAGTCATCTAGCCACTGGAATAAATCTAACCTCTTCTATGGGTATAAAGCAGACACTTGGTCATTTCAAGAGAGTTTCGGTGTGGCATTTCAAAATAGATTGTTTAGGCCCACTTCCAGGCACTTACTTCATTTTAAGCTCACTCCTGGGGTAATCACACAGACACCTGCAAGAGAAACTGAAGCCAAAAGGTGATGTGTCTAAAGAGGTGACATGAAGGAGAATTTTACGCCCTCTTGCAACCAAATTGAAGAATTCTGAAACTGCTTTTATTTACAAGTTCCTGAGCACAGCAGGTTGCTGCTCTGCATTACTTACTGGTCTGCTGCAGAGCACTTGTTCTTACCTGCCCTCCACTGCCATCCATGCAGGATGGGAGAGCCCAACAAGGCAAGATTCATTTTGCCCTCACTTCCAATCAAGTACTTAAAAGCACTCTGTACACATGACAACTAATTAAAACACAAAAAAGCCTGTGAAACAGGAAAACTGACGTCACTGCCATTTTACAGATAAATAAAATTATCTACAGAGAAATGAAAAATTCAAAGTGTTCAAGGTGATGTGCAGGCAGAGCTCTTGGCTAGTGACTGAACCTGGGTTCTCTAGATGCCCATGCCCATGTTCCCCTCCTGTATGTATTTCAATAAAGAAAGCATCACCTTAGCAGTTGGCAAAAGGCCAAGATCCCGTAATTTAGTAAGGTACAGAAGGAGCATCTCATGCAAAAATCTAAGTGCTCCAATTTATCATGACAGTTATGGGATAAGCTGACATTTTATTTGTATGTAAATTAGTCTCCAAAACAGCATTAAAAGGCCGCACTTTCAGAGAATATTATGCCTTTGCTTCTCTGTTCTGCATTTACCTAAACTCAGCTTTGTATATTATAAGTAGTTTAATTTTTATGTATTGATGCTGCTTTGCATGCTCCCCGATCTACTGTTATTGCACCAGGGAGAGAATCCAGCCTGATTTGCTTACTGCAATAAAGCAACTGACTTCTGCCAGGACTGATACCTCCTATGAGAGCGCTGCCTGCCATCCTCTCCAAATCTTCTGGTTATTCTATTAATTATCTGTCCTTACACTTCATAGGATACAGAACATTTCCAATTAGATTAAACCAGAGGTCCATTTAGTCTGGTGTTCTCTTCTGGAGATACCAGATCCTTCAGTGAAGGTTCAACTGCTTTGGGATAGAATCACCTACTTCTGTGAAAAATGCATTGCTCTTAATCCTCAATGCTTAAGACAGTGGCTTACTTTCTAAAGAGTAAGAGGGTTTACAGACTTTAGTTATCTCTCAACATTTTACTATTTATGTTTAAAGAAGTCCCCGTGTCCAGTAAAAGTGACCAGTATCTATGTCAACATTACAACAATACTGGTATCAGTGACATCTTGTAGCTCTCACTCTACAATCTAAATCCTAAAAAAAAAAAAAAAAAAAAAAAAGGAAATATTTTAAGTGTTTAGAGTTTGCTTTTTGTCAGTGGAGTAGAGTTTTTCCTCAATCTTGTACTAGCAAGAATCAAAGACCCCCTGGGTTGTGGGCACATCTATACATCCCCACTCCTCATCCTGTCTTTAGGGCAAAAAACCACTGTCTTGCCAAACTCTTCTAGTAGGTGTGGCAATCTCATATGTTTCAATTTCTTTTCAGCCTGAGTAAACGCAGTGTTCTCTGTAATCCAAACGTCCTTTGAAGACAATGGGAGTTTAGGGCTTGCAAATGACTCAGAACTGAATCTGAGTTGAGTGTACTGGCAGAGGCAAGCACAGTGCTACCCTGAGATGGAAGAGTGAGGAAAGAAGGTGACCTCCTGGCTCCTAGGCAAGAGCGATCAGGTGTGGGTACAAGAAATGACTCATTTGTTCTTTTGCATTAAGAATACAATGGACTGATCCAATTTCCCTTGAAGGTAATGGCAAAAGCCCCACTGACTCGAGAGAAGCAAGTCTGAGATGTGCTGTCCCTTTCTGCCAGGTGAGGTCTGTGATATGAGAGAAAGGCATCAGAGTTTCCTTGCCCAAATCCTCAGTCAAATGGAACCGTAAATTACTTGGGAGAAGAGGAAAAGATGCAAGGGAGATAGAGGATAGTTTTTGCTAGCATTCCAGAAAATTTCAAATAATTTTGTTTCCAACTAGAGGCAAAATCCTCCCATTTGAAATGGGGTTGAAATTTCAGAAACTGGGAAGGAGGTAGAAGTCTACAGCCTAGACCAAAACCAGTAATATTAAATCATCACCGGAGAGGGCATTATTGTAGTACTTTTCCAGCCAGACCAGAACCAAGATGAACATGAGTTTGCAAAAATGTCCTGAATTTTTTTTCTTCAAAAAAAAAAAATTTGGCAAGGGTTTCCAGACACAAGTTACATAGGTAAGAGAGGGCAACCAAGGGCAACCAGAGTTGAGCCCACATACATCAAAGCAGACTCAGGCTTTGAGTACCTATCCAAACTGAGCCTTCAAAGGTTCTAATGTTGCCCTATTGTTTAGCTTGAATCTTGTCTAAGCTTGTTCAGGAGAACCCACATTCAGAAGTATGGAAGAAGGGAAAAAGAACACACATTTTCCAAACTGTGATTGCAAAACAAAACAAAAAAATGCAAATCTACCTGCTGCAGGGTAATACTGGTAAGCGTGGCTAGCTATTGTTGCTCCATGCTTTTCAATTTCCATATATTAGCATTCATTGCCAACATTATTAAATCCAAAGTTATTTGGATGCTTTGATCAGCAAATTGAACCTTGAGTCTATATATGATGTACCTATATTCACGTAAAGTTTACAAAACTATTATATTTCCCTGTTTTAACTTTTTTCCCCCCACAAGCTGTGAGTTTCTGTATATCCCACAGCCATACATTCCAAACACAGACTATTTTATTTAGTAATTTATTCAAGAATTTAGATAAAAAGAAAAGCAATGGAAATTGTTTGGCAATCTCTATATAAACAGTTCCTATACATTTGGGTTGAATCATCCAGCAATCGCTCATCTCGACACGCCTGTGACAGATAAAACTTTCATCACCAATATGCCCTCCTGACTTAAGAGATCAGGATACAGGGGATCCATATCACAAAATCACTTTTACCATTTATGGCTGTCACAAAAATTAAAATTACATTAAACATAAGCACGTCAGAATTTTGGCACTGTTTTTCCACTCAGCACAAATAACCCCACTCTCCATTGTGAATGGGGGAGAAACAACAGCAGTGGCAACCACAACAAAAGAGTGGATTGTGTGTTCCCTACACAAAACAGAAAGCTGTGCCTATTCAAGAAATCTTGGCCATTTGTCAGAAATTACAGAACTGATGTTGGAGCCCAATATTAGCTCCAGCCAAAGCAGCGGTGAATTACCTTGCCTTTCAAATAATCCCTATTAACAAGGAAAGACTCTCTTGCAGCACATATCATGTATCATCCTCATGCAGACTGAGAAACAGAGCCACTTTCTTAAAAAAACCCGAAGTATTTTAACATTTAACATATTAAACATTAAAAAAAAGACCAAAGTGAATGCAAATGGATTCACTCTGAGTGGTTTGTCTATTATTTGCCCTTTTTACCTCTTATTTTTCTTTTGAAGCTGAGAAATTAAGTAAAATTCTGATGAGAAAGCTAGTCTTACAGCGCTTCCACCTTAATAATTTGTTACGAAATGGCTTTAAAACAGTAGCATTTTTCGGACAGCCGTAAGAACTGAGTACACGCATTCACTGAGGAGTATGATTTCTGTTTTACCCATTTCAATTCTGGTCGGAAAAGGGGGAAGGAGGGCGCAGAATAAGAAGACTCCTTGATAGTCTGCTGATGTGGCTTTGCAGCAGCTTCATGAGTGCTGGCAACCCTTTAAAACTGGCAAGGGATGCCAGCGCCAGCCTGCTGACTGCTGGATGAATATATATAGTGCAAATAATGCTGTTCTTGAATCAGTTTTTCCCAAACTCCCACATAAACTTTCCATGGGAAAATCTCATAATGCCTGCATAAGTGATTTTATGAATCTAGCTTTCAGCTTTTGATAGAAGATTTCTTACGCTACTGGCTTTGATTCTTTATTGCACAAAGGGGTGGTGCCAAAAGCCCTCACATTAGCCTGGACCATACAGACACCAGAAATTTAATTTAAACATCGTTAATCTGCCAGGATCATAAAACACATACAAAAAAAAGATTTCATTTTTTCCCGAGAGGTAAATATGCAATTTCAGAAACACAACTACAACATAGGTGGCAGAATCTGCACACAGTAACATACAGACAGAAACTAAAACTACCAGTGAGAGCAGAAATCTTCAGTCTGCAGAGACAAACAGAAGTGAACAGTTCTTTCATTCCTATTGAAGATACATTTTGAAATAAGTTGGGCACTATATTTCTTTTCCAGCAATAACGCACCTAAATGTTCCTTAAAAAATACGTAACTACCTCTCCAAAGTTTACAGAGAAGTACAACCACAGATTACACTAATATTTCCATTCTCAAAAATCCCCTGTGCACAAGCAAGTCTTACCACATTGCTCCTGTCTTCGTCCTCAGAGCTGCCTTCATGCCACCTCAATTTCCAGTGTGGTACCTCACTAGTTTTAAGAAATATCCAGCAACGATGTTGAGCTGATCTGCTGCACTGGGATGTACCCCACAAAAAGTGAAAGGTTTTGCCGTGTTTTCAATTATAAAGAAAGCAACTATTAAAGCAACTTCTGGGCTCACTGGCATTTTGGAGTCAAAAAAACGTCCCAAAACTACTTGCAGAGGCTACAACAGCACCTTCTTTGAAGTAATGTTGCAACTTGTGCAAAGGAATTTGGGATGTACCTGAGATCTGAAGGTGCGGGCTACAAATTAACACAGCCAATTAGGTGGAGGAGCTGAGAGTCCAACATGGATGGGGTGAGATAACCACAACTGAATAAAAGGACTGCCAAATGCGACCCAGTTGGCTGAGTAGAGATCATGTCATTCTGCTCAACTAGCTGCTGCCCATCAATAATCTGTTGCTGTTTGCTCTGCCCGTGACAATCAATCCAAGCTAGGACTGCTTCTAATTTTCCAGCCTAGGAATAGCTGCAGAACATCCACAACTGTTTTTTCAAACAACTCAAGATAAATGTTTCATCTGCACATCAGCGTGCAAATTCTTCACAAAATGAGACTAGTCAAGAGTAAATAATTACTCCTGTAACAGTTTCATCTGATAAACAAGAAGACATAAGGCTGCAAAAGTGATCTTTGTACTATTAACAGTCACCAGAGAATCCAACTTCTAAAATTACTTGATTAACTGATACCAGACCCAAAAACTGTGACAATTCTGTAGAGAATGTTCCACAATAGATGTAGTCATTTTTTGGGGATTAGTATTAGCTAGAAATTTCTTACCCCCTGAAATCTGGTACAACCGGATTTATACAGCAAAGATGCTTTCCTCTGAAGAAGAGATGAAATCAGAGCCAATTAAATTTAAGCATCGCTTAAACAATTCTTTTGTTAAGCAGTACGTATTGAAAGAATAAGAATACACGAGAGAAATTAGAAATTATCTTCATAATTTGGCTGTGGCTTCCCTTCTTGTGAGTAATGAGAACAGCCAAAGATCACAGATAAAAAACTTATTGTCATAAGACACTCATACAGCCATTGTATGTAGATAACAACATGAGCATATGGCTATATGACCTAAAGAACAGAGACTGCAGTAAACCAATGTATTTGTGAAGTACGTGGTACTTGGGTCTTCTCCAGCATCAAAATCTACTGATTAAACCAAACATAGACTCGAGGCTCTCTTTAAAAAAAAAAAAAAACTCGTTATCATTGAATCCTGTATCATTTTGATAGGCCTTGGCCTATCAATAGAAAAATAATTACTCTTTATGACTCCCAGATCTAAAGAAGCAATTTGATTTCCCATCCTATTACACCCTAAGTTGTTGAAGCTCTGGATCTCCTTTGAGTCTGAAACAAAAATACCCAACAGCTCTGCTCATAACCCTCACGCTTCATTCGCCCCCAGCGGAACCTACACGTAGCTCCCATTTTGCCTGCTCACAAGATGGCACGCTTGTCTCACGCCAACTGCACAAATTAGCACAAATAAGTCTGTATTACACTCACAGCTTCAAGGATAATTAAAGGTTAGGCACGGAGGTGGCAGCAACACGCTCCCACACCACCAACGGCACCAGCGGGGCTGCAGGTCTGTCTGCCTGTGCTGTGTGCCCGAAACACCGTGTAGGCACCGACCTGCTGCTTCCCACTTCCCAAGATCAGGTGTGGGAAACAGCAGGGGATCAGAAACTGCAAACCCCAGAAGAAAAGAATGTGGCTCCTTAAATCCAAACTGAACTTTATCTACGTAGAACTCTACCGGCCTCTGAGCTAAAGGGGACTTGAGTAATTCATGTAATCTGGGCAACATACACACACTTGATTAGACTCTAAAATTACTGAAAATTATCATCTCCCTTGTGTCTAACAGCTTGACATATCACTGCCTTATGTCTCATTATGTTTCAATTTGAATCATGACTGTAAATCACTGGAAATACACAAAAAAGAATGAGACGTAAGATTTGGGTGAAAAAAATGGGGATGCATGAGAGACTGGACATTAGAAACTTCAAGAAAATATTTAAATCAGGAACAGAAACATCATATAAACTGAGAAATGGCATATCTACTTGAGGTAGTGGAATAAAGACATCATCCTTCATTCATCACAGGTAGAGTTAAAATTTGTTCAGATTTAAAGAAATGTCCTTTTTTCCTTTTTCCTTTTCTTTAAAGACATATGTGGGTAATAGAAACAGTAAGAACATAGCAATATTATTGTAACTGTTGATTTCATTCACATTCACTATAAAAGATCTACCAAAACAGAGAAGATACCACCTTTTATTTCCACTGCAGAAAGATTGCATAAAGTGAGGGACTTTTGTTCACATGGCAGGCAAGTACACATATTTAATTGTACACACAGGCCCTTCAAGTTAACCTGTGTCCTTTATACAGGTAACCAGCTGCTAATCATTTTCTGCAGATCCCTGCATTTTGCTCTGAATTCACAAAAACACAAGAAAATTTGATCTTTGAACCCAGCAAAAATTAAATACGTGTCAGGCTGTACTGGAACTGGCATGTGACCACTGTAACTGGGGTTCAGGAAGTGAGGAAGTGTCAATGGTTTAGGCATCAAGTGGAGCAAAAGGAAGACCATGTGCAAGCTCACACTGCCATAGCAATGCTCTGCAAGCTGGAAACAGTGAAGCCACATGAGAGCATCAGACACTTCTCACTGCCAGTTAAACTGCTTCCTATAATTATAAATATACAAAGGTTAAAGTAAGAAAATTATTATAATGCACTGATAGAAAATGAATTCTCAAATACTCAAAAGATTAATCAACAACAGTCTATCAGCACAAGATACTGCGGCAACACTCAGCATTTCTGAAGCAGACAGCCTGGCACTTCGTTTGCTTTGCTACATGAGAAAAATCCAACATCAGACCGTGGGTGCATCCCAACTGTGGGATACTCTTCTGCAGCTCCCAGCTCCAAATGCTCACCCTGGCAACATACCGACTACGCATTAGAAAATCTGGTTTGGCACCATTCTCCGAAGCATTTTGGACTCCATCAGTAGAAACTCAAGCGAACAGACAAAACACAACATGCGCCACCCAGCAGATCAGAATTGCAGACTCTGGTCTGCAGGAAAGATTCAGTAACTGCCCAGCACTGGCTTATGCTTCCTACAAGCACTCCACCTTTCAGCAATACTGAAGAGACACTCTCTGCTCTGGTTTACAAAGTCTTTTCTTCATTATTATTTCTTCTTTTTTTGCGTCTTAAATAGAATAGTAGATGATTAAAATAGGAGAGGCAGACCTATGGTTAGGCAAGTAAACATGGTCTCATAACTTCCTTTGTGTCCACAGAAAATCAACACTGCACACTAATCACTCCCACTCCAAAACAGCCATATCACAGCTATGTTTACACTGTTTTTGTAACACTCATCAAGAAGTGAGCATGGCCTTGAGGCCAAATGACAAAGCAGAGACTGAAACTCCTCTACACTATTCTCAAGTCACTTCTTTCCATTTGAACTAGTCCATCAGGGTCTAAAAGCCTCATTTCAAACAGCTGCATCACAGATGAGCTAACAAGACAAATACTCAAGTGTTTATACAAAAATACTAAGGAAACTGAATGATAACAAAAGTTTTATGATATCTTCAATCTAGAGAAGCACAGAGATACACAGAAAACTACTGAAAATTGTATTGAAAGTGGGAATGAAAACTAATAGGGAAGACAGCAAGCTCTGTGAAATAACAATCCCTCACACTTTATTAACAGTGATTGAAGAAGGAAAAAAAGAAAGAAAACACAGCCGTAGACAACAAATCTAAACCAGTCCAAATCACACTTTAAAAGTGTGTCTCAGGCAAAAATTTGAGCATAAACAGGTAAGTAATGACATCACAGATGATACTGCATTAAGAAAACCATTTAAAATTGTTCAAGAAAGATTCATTTTAATGAAAATTGATGAAGACAGGGAAGATACAGCTCTTCTCTTTACGAACATGTGAAGTGCAGCTCATTTAGAAACACAATTGCTAGCAGCAGGTAAACATTAGGGAGGGAAAGGCTTAGAATCCAGTTGGCATAAGAACAAATAGACTAGCCATGATTAACTTTGGGCTGGAAATGAGAAGGAAGGATTTTAACTGACAAAGCACTGAGGCTATGAAACATCCTTCCACCAGACGCTGTCAAGGCAAAAAAACTCTACCTAATTTTAGGATAAAGGTGGGTCACTTCATAAAAAGGATTACATACTGTGGTTGATGTTCAAAGAGCTACCCATTGCTCACAATTCCCACAGAACTTCAGCACAACATACATAAATCCATTTTTCAGGGGATGCACAGCCTTACCACTATTCCATAAGAATATACATGCCAAGGGCACTGTTTCCTCAAAAGCAGTTGGGGTGAAAGTTACTCTTTGTCTCTATCATTTTTGTTTAAATATTTTTATTTTCATAGTGACCTTCTGCATTCCCTTTAAGGCCAATAGCTTTAAAAACACACTATCTTCTGCATTCAAACTAAATACAAGTTATGTATTATTTACTTGGGCAGCAGGAATCAACGGTAACATTATAAACCTTTTGTGAAAAAAAGCCATCCTTTCTATCTACTGTCTTGCCAGTCACTTGTATGTCTGACTGTGCCATATTTCAAGCAGTCATTTTACACTCTTTTTGTATTTTGAAGGCAGTTTAGTAATTAAAAATGCAATGGGAAGGCAATTCTCGAGCCCTCTACATAGGTTTCACAAACGACACACCCAGAGATGCCAACTGCTTCACCAGAAGAATCTAACAGAGCTACATTTAAAAGTGGGAAAAAAAGACGGGTAAAGTTATTTTCAGTAAATTGTGCACCAAGTCCGAGTAGGACTCAGATACAGATAGAATCTGTAGAGATCTGATAGAGACTGAGAGATCAAGTTCAGGCACTTTGAGACTACACCTTGCTGGTCAAAAAAAAAACTTTTTTTTTTTTTTTTTTGGTAACACAAAACATTAAAATTCTGCATTTTTCAACTGAACTTAATCTCTTTGGATGAAACTAAACAGGTGATACCTGCTGGTCTCTCTACTGAAGAAAATAAACCTTTTGCTCCAGTTCAATGGGGAAAGAATACTACCTGTCTCCCTGCTCCTTCCTGAAGCTACCACATCTCTCTAGATTGTTGCAACACCCTTGTTCTCACATAATCCACAATGCCAAAACAGAGATGGCTACACAGAGAAGTCTGGTGTGGTCAAACTGACCAGTGCAACTCTTAGAATTCCTAAAAAGCTTTTTATGGGGCTCATTTGGGCCTGCCCAACCTTCACATATTATTTTGGTTTAGCTGTATAAACATCAGGCCATTTGTTCCAAGTTTCTTCTTCTTACACACTAGCACAATGCATTACTATTGCTTTTTTTCTTTCTGCTGCACTGAAATGCATTTAAACGTTTATTCATTTATTGTTTATTTATGGTACATACTGTCTGCTAGAACCAGGGCTCTTGGACAATCCTCGATTTGGCAGTCCTTCCCAGCATTTTGTTTCTGCCTGACATAATACAGGAAGGTCTTTCCCCCTTAAATATAGTGACATTTCTGCTTTTGCTTGTGACAAAATGCAAAGACTAAAGATTTGCAACATCAAGCACACAGAGGAGAGGGTAACCCTGACAAAGTTTAAAGGAAAACTTGGTTACATGTCTCATCAGGAGCAGAGCTGTCACCAAGCTATGGAGAGGGTGCCACGGGTACATCCAGGATCCAGAATCCAAATGTGCACTCTTATGATGGGCTTAAGCCCTGCTGGAACTGAAGGGACGCTGCCCATCCCTTCCCCACTGTCTGCTGGCCCAGGCCCTGCCCTCTCCCTGCATCACACTGGCCAATATTGCCCTGCTCACACCCCAGGGCTGGCAAGGGGCCAGTCAGACTGCACCTTCCAGTGGCAACTCAGGCACGGATTAAAGGAGCTCACTTCTCCTCTGGACAGCCCAGCTCCCATCTCCTTCTCTGCCTTTGCAAATCCCACCAGCACTGGAGCTAGCACTAGGAACAAGCCAGGAAAGGGTCACAAACCCCTGAAAAACCTCCAAAACAAAGCAGTACCTACTCCTCACCCAGAAGGACAACAGGGCAGGTGACCATACTGAAGGTCCTGGGGCAGGGGCCACACTCCTGATGGCTCCTGCACACCTGCAGCCCACCTTGCCAGCACACAGGGAACACAAAGCCATCCCTGACAGAGCAGGGGAACAAAAATAAGCCAGGCCTTAAAGGAAGGAATGATTAAAACATCTTTCTGAAAGAAGAGAGAGAGGGGGAAAAGAAGATTCCAGGAGAAAATCTTTATCTGGCAGGGAATATAGGTGCTGTATTCAGAAAGGTAAAATCATTATTGCAAGCAAACTGATTCATTAAGTAACATGCAGAGGAGGATTATAATGCTCTCCTTGTCATTAAAATGCTTTGAAACTATGATTCTGTCAGCTACACTAATGATACTCAGATTTTATATTACACAGCAGAAGCTATGCTCTGGCTAGAATATGGTGCACTGTGTTACACTACATTAGAAAAGTAGTTACTAGTTCACACTGACTATAAACATGTTTAAAATGCACGAAAAACCAACCATACCATTCAAAAATCAGATGGAAGTGTGATGAACTGATCCACACCAAGAGGTGCATTCCCCCTCCACCCAGGAATCTCCATTGCCAAGCCAGAATCCTATCTTTGGTATATTTTTCTACAAAATAAAAAGACTACTTGAATACAGGAAGTCTAATCAAATTTTTGTTTCCTTATGTTTACATATGAAAACTAAAGAAGAGCACTATTAGAAATAAACTATATTTACCTTTTTACCTGGTAGAAAGGAGTTTTATTTCAGTGAAATTAAGGTCTGGCATATTTTGATGACTTTATGTAAGCCCTTATTAAATACAGCAAAATTCAGGCTCCAAAACCCAGTGGAATAGGTACAATCAAATTTCTCTGTGATTTATCAGCTTCACTGTCATAGTAACTAACTTGGTGCATTTCTCTGCTTGGTTCTCTCTGTAAGCTGTCAGGAGAAGTCACTCCATCAAACAGAAATGTAACACTATTTTTATTGCTTATCTCCTTTGCCTTGGGTTACATCAGTAAGTCATCTCCCTCTGTCAACCTGACAAGAGCCTTTTTGGTGTTGACCTTAAAAGGACACAATTGTGACAACTTTGGTTTGGGTTGGAATTTTTTGGTTTTGTTTTGGGGTTTTTTTGTTTGTTTTTGTTTCTGTTTTTGTTTTGTTACTAGCTCTTAGCTGAATACTTGTTCTTGGTAGTCCAGGATCTTCATCTGGCACTGTTTTATACCCCGTGAGTAGACTGAGCACAAAGCATTGGTCACTCAGCCCCACAGTATCTTCCAGCCTTTATTGCATGAGGCACTGGAGAAGTCGCAGGTAGATACTACTCCAGCAAAGCCATGATTAATTACAAGAGGTCTTCTAGGTTTGATCTTACTGTCTTAATGCTCTGTAATTAATTAGTATAAACGTACATCCTTATTTCCACAGCCTTTGCTCAAGATATTAGGAACTCCAATCTCTGGACTCAATCCCCCCTGGCATTTTCTCTTATGTTACATAAGTAACTGTGGCTGACTCTCTCCAAAAGTCCCAGCATTTGAAGATCAGAATGAAAAATCTGCTCAGGATTTTAGACTAAGGAAGGAAGAATATACTACGAGCTACATACTGTGAACTTCTCTTCTGTGAACTAATACAATACCCCAGGTGGGGACATTTGGAAAATACAAAAATATTTAGGTAATCTGAAAACAGCACTTCTGTTTCAGCCATGCACTATCCAATAAATGCAACACACTACTGATTTTAAGAAATAACGATTTAGTGCCAATTACCTCAGAAAGTAAAGAGAAACAAGTACACAATATATTTCAAATTCAGTGCGCTATTTGCACTGATGGTTACTTACATTAATATAGATTTTTATTAATATAAGCAACAGCAACTTACACATCGCTAGTTCTAATTGTGATTTAAACTGGCAGGCCAAAAACACCAAGATACACATACAATGAGGTTAAAAGAAATTACGTATGTTTTCACTGTATTTCTGAAAAGGGAGAACTCAGGAATTAATTATTAAAATGTAGTCATTTTATCAAAAGAAGGAGTTTTTATGTGGATAGTGACTTGTGTTTGTGGTAGCTATATGCTCTTAATCAAACAGTTACACAGCTCAACATCATCTTTTGTGTTTACATATGGTTTTATGTTGATACATAGTACAGATTTTATTCCATGTTTCATGTTTACTAGATAAGAAAGTTTCTTTATGGTTTATGAAAGCTGGAATTATATTAAGAATCATTAAAAATCTCTTTAAAGTATTGCTCGTCAGTTCAATGATGCCTGAGGTATGTAGGAAGGGGGAAGAAAGACATGTACAAAACCTGTTTTGCATTAAAAACTAATTTAAACAAAGAATGACATGTGAGTTATTCACTGTGCATTGTTCATCCAATTGTTTTGGTTTATCACCTCTAGAGGTAACAAAGCTCATTATCGCACACTTTATTTCCATCCATAGAATGGAAAAGGAAAATAAGTTCTCTGCTGCTTTTCTTTTTTTTGTTTCTGGTAATCTTAGTTTTGAAAGTGAGAATCACTGAGCAGAATGTAAAATGGACAAAACAGTGTCACTGCACCAGCACAGGAAGCCTCTAGCAGAAGCCAATTCGATCACTTTCACAAACTGGTCCCAGGTGTTTAGATACCCATTTCTACCAGTATTGTGGTGTGACATTACTTAAAACTTTGGCAGCAAATAGGTAAATAAACACAATCAAACAGTACATAAAGCTGTGTAGACTTATACCTTAACACTGATCAAAATCCAAAAGTCCTGTTTTAAAAGGTATATATTTAAGCCTATTTTTTTAAATACAGGTTTCTCTATTTTAAAGAAAACCTTTTTTATCCCTAAGCATTAATTATTGCGTACCTTGGTTATTCATATTAGATTAGTTAGGAGTCCAGCAACTGTTTTAATATATACTGCAGTAGTTCCATATAACATTTTTCGGGATAGAAATATGCTTTAATATACTATAAATTAAAAATCAAACCACATACATGATGCTACCAGTTTTACTATGCTCCTGCAAGTATCTGCAACATCAGACTATAATGCACGAGATGATCACAGAAAAGAAAAACCTAACTGGCAGAATTCTCAGTGGGCTTAAACCAGAACAAAAAAAGTGTACTTAGTTTAGGAGCTGAAAGTCTGTCTGTAGCTTGGCACACACAGCACATTACACCATGTAATTTTATAAAAATCAAATAACTTTGCAAATCACTTCAAATATTTCCTTTCTCATTGTTTTTAATCATGTTTGAAAGTAGAGAAAAAAAATTACAGGATGAAATGAAAGCAAAATGTAATGATCTAGGACTCGTAATTCTCCTGAATGAACATTCCTAAATTTTTGGATCGCGGACCATTGTCAAACTTCAAACATAACAGGGAACCACTATGCAGCCTTCACACCAAACTTTAAAATAAAAATCCCTAAATGGGTGATATGATACTGCAGATCAGTATCATACCATGATTATATGTGTCTGCAGACCACAATCTGGAAACAAATATATTAAAGGATTAACTTTTCAAAAGGGAATGCTAGTCTCTGGGTCTCTTGGCATACTCATTTTATATATTGAGATATTACACAGTATCTGAGCATGCAAAGGTCTTAAGACCTCTGTTCTATGGGTTTTAATAGTATAAGTGTGATATACCAGTTTAAGATGGGATTTTTAAATGAAATATAACAAGTCAATTCCAAGATGATTAAATGAAAAAAAATATTTATCCTGGTATCTCCCTTTCAATCTAAACTGCTGGGTTTCAAGGTTTTTTTCCCACACAAAATGACTGGACTTAGATCCTCTTTGCAATAAAGCACCCATAAAATGTGGACAACTAAGTGATTTCCAAAGATGTCCCTGAAAGGGCCAGCCTACGAACAGCAAAAGCTGTCCTTGCTTCAGGCTTATCAATACAGATAATGGACTAGAATTTTGGAATATATGTATATATACATATATTATTTTTAATATATATACACACAGTACAAAAAAAGTTGTTTCATGTATGTAGGCTTATAAAAAAGCGTTCAGAAGGAAGGACAAAAAGAGACTATATCCATTCTAATGGCTTTATCTAGTTTATTGGGGAAGGGAGGAGAGGGGAGAGAGAGAAAGAGAGTGAGAAAGGGAGAGAGGTTTGTCCTGAATCTGGAGCGGGACAACCGTGACTGCTGTTTTCTCCCGAGCACTTCAGTGACAGCGCGGGGGGGAAGAGTGGTTAATCACCGCATTCTGGGAACCGGGCAGAGAGAGAGGGAGCAACTGCTTTCCGCAACACTTCCTGCGATAAGGGAGCCAGCGCTGGCACACGGACACACGCGAGAGGCGGCTGCGCGGCGCAGCGCTTCATGCGACTGCAAACGTGACCCGCAGCCCCGCAGCCCCGACATACGGACACACGGACACAGGCACACACTCAGTGCCTGCAGCTCCGGCCGGCCGCGCTCCGGCGGCCGGGCGGGAAGGGGCAGCCCCGCTCCGGCCCTCCCTGCGCGGCCCTCGGAGGGCAGAGCCGCGGGAGCCCGCACCGTGCCCGCCGCCGGCGCTGCCCGGTGATGCTCGCTCACGACACCCACCCACAACTTCAGCGCTGAACAAAGGCTGCCGGGTTGACGCCGCAGCACAGCCAGGCTCGTATTTATTTTCTTGTTATTTTTAAGGGCGATTCCAAGAAAACTTTCGTCGCTCGAAGTCAGCGCGGTACCCCCCGCCCATTCCCTAAGCACTGCTATTAAGCCTTGAAAAGACTTCCAAAGAAAGTAAACAAGACAGGGGAGGCAGGACAGGCATTAAGGCCAACACGTCCCGTATCATCCAATAACTTCCCCTTACATGCCCAGTACAATGCGGGTTTGCTGATCACAGCTTTTCCACTGTACCAGAGCCAAGTGCAGGCAATTACTTACACTTACGTAGACTTTTATAAGAGATAACAGTTATCTCTATTGAAAGGCACAAGCTGGGGGTGTGATTT